>OZ020514.1:16899405-17400202 GCA_963971425.1 Bryoerythrophyllum caledonicum
ACACCTTCGTAATCCATCTTGGCATCATTGAACATCTCTTGGTACGCCTCTTCCTTCTTAGATAGGTTTTGTTCATCTGCTCCAATTTGTACATCATGCACACCATGTACATTGCGTACACAATGAATCTTTTGCATCCTGACAATTTTTTCCTCAGTTCGGCGGAGGACCCCTTCTTCATGGGACACAATATTCAACAAATCAGCTTTCTTTCTGTTGATAGAGATGTAGTCCATCGTCACAACGTGAAGTTGTAAGCCCACGAACTTGATCAATTTAAACAGATCTTGTAAATTCTTATTAGTTTCTAAGCTACAATGTTGGACAGGGACCTCCTCTTCCTTATCTGCGTTCATAACTTTTGGAACTACTAAAGCCCTAGCAGGAAGATCATGAAACAACTCATCAATTTCTTCTTGCAGAAAGAGTTCATCCTCCGTTTTGCCTGTGAGCTCTCCTAGAACCCTCAAAGATATCTTCGCCTTCTTTAACCATTTGCTTCTTTGGTTTTTATTATGGGCTGCACCAAACTCCGTCCAACTCACAAGTTTCTTCTTTTTCACCTCCATGACAATCCCCCTAGCAGATTGTTTAGCTATGACCTTGGACTTAGGCAGATCTCTCAATTAAACCAAGGGAAAAACCTCATTAATGCGGGTTAAGACTTTCTGATCCTTACAATCTCCGTAACTATAATCAGTTCTCCACTTCCTTCCCTTTGGTGGCCCAAAAATATCAGTTACCTCTTTGTCCTGGATGTCAACTAGAGGTCGCAACTTGTGTGGATTTTTTCCTTTGTTGGGGAGCCCATATTTTGTCTCAAAATCTTCTTCGGTGACGGCACATGAAAGAAGATGGATCTTTAAAGACGCCAACTTCTCAACTTCCTTTTCCAAAGCACTCTTCTTCACCTTGTAATCAGCAAGGCCTTCTTCGTGTGATCTAGCAAGCGGAGATCCAGGGAGATCATCATCGTAGTCATAGTCACTTACAGGTTCATCTTCTCTAGAGAAGAAAGTGGAAGGGTCATCTTCTCTAGAGGTCCTGAAAAGGTCATCTTCTCTAGATAAGGTCCTGCTTTAAATCAACCAATCGTCTGCTTCAAACTTGGACCTATACGCAAAATCCATGGTTGAGGCTGCAATACAATGACAAGAAAATTATGGATAATAAGGGATGATGGGTACTGTAGCACGTCGCAGATAGTACACTTTGTGTTAAACAATACTTTAGGTACTAGACTTTATTTCGTCGAGTTTAATTAGAATGCACAAAGTTCCAAATGCACGAAGTTTGCTTCAAAATTAGAAAAGATGGGCAATTCAGAACGTCACAAATTTATCAGGGACTTTTGAAATAGTACAGTTTGACTTGAATACTACGTTCTGTACTAGACTTTGGTACATCAAGTACAACTAACATAGGGTTTTAAAAAACTCTAGCTATCTAAACCTAAACCTCTATAAGTTAGAAACAAAACCATGTGCTTTGTTAAGTAAATATACATGGGCACATATAAGGAATCGTTCATAGAAACATACATCAAAATCCTAAACCCAACTCACCTGCAAAGGTTGTTTTGACACGCCCAATTCAAGCTCCAAAGCGGAGCAAATCCAAGAAGGTTGCTTCAAAATTTTGAGAAGGTACTCAGAGAAGGATGACAGCATCATTATGTGTGGATAACTAGCAAGCGACATAAGAATTTTTCCGCCTTTCAAATTTTGGTTATTCAAGAGAGATTCCTGCTGAAAAGGCAACAGCTGACAACGTGGAGATTTCAGATAAATCCGAAATTGGAAGCAGAAGGGGCTCCCCTGATTGATCCATACAGTACAACAAGTACGCACTGTACAAACTGAGTACAAAGCATTAGAGAGAGGAATATATGAGGATTCTAGAAAAACTAAGGCAATATGGAGACCTAAATCTGTGATACAGAAAATGAAGAGGGAGATTTTGTTATTTTCAAAATTCATTTGTTGGCCGCCCTAGACATATAGTCCCTAAACGCCAATTTTAAAAGAAAATGGGAAAAAAAGACTTTAAACTCATGTTTTGGATCCCCGAAAGAAAAGCCACATTTGTTGCATTTATTATTTATTGGCTATCATTTTATCTATACAAATAGCAAGGCATGATAGCCAAAGAATAGAAGATCATATATAGCTATTTAAAATGTAAAAATGATAACTAAAAATCATCATAATGAGTACAAACATGTGAATCCTGAAACTATGACAGTACCAACTTATAATGTTTGTACTCATTTTAAGGGTTTCTTTTTTTGCAATGACTATTTTGATTTCTATTCTTCAATGTATGCAAGATGTAGAACTATGCCTACTTACAAATTTCTCCAAAATATAAAAAAATCTAGTCTAAAATTGAGTCCAAACTTGTACCTGGCCCTGAAATTGTGCGATGACTAGAAATTCGTACAACCGTAGTGTGCGTTCACCCTGTACAATAATTACTAACATACGATGCAGCCATCTAATCAACATTATGATATCGAGCAACACACGTGCCACAAATTTTAGTCCTACCTTCACAAGCACGAAGACTTTGACCACAACAACTGGTTCAAACTGCAAACTTAAAATACAAAGGCTGTGGGCTGGCAGCTGACAAAAAAAACATCAACTATTCAGATTGAGATCGCGTCAGATGAGTATCTTGTAAAAAATATCCATCGCCAAATTTTGGCAGATAGTATTGTTCCACGTAGCATACAAACTCATCGATGGTGAAAAAATTCCGTTGCAGCGAAATTCAATTCGTCGGCTGGCAGCCGACCTGTAAAGCAATCAATCAACATTGTCATGGACTGCGAAACCACCTGCCTCCAAACAAGCCATTGCAGCGCTTGCCGCTTCAAGCGGGATACGGTGGGTCTTCATCGGCTTATCATGAGATAGGTAGCGATGCGAGAAGAGAACGATACTGCAGTTCTGAACATCTGGATCCTGTTGTTCCCGTTCCCACTACCTATTCCAACACTCCTTCCTGATGATCTTCTTAGAATCACTTGTCTTGCTACTTTGTCCTATCTATTGAGTTAATAGTGCCTTTGATGATCATGTCTTTTAATGCTGCGTATTTGGCGTGCAGCTACATTGCTAGGGAAGAAAGGGATTGATGACGTTATTGTTTGCGAATCGCAGTAGAGCCGCCAAGGTTGACCCAATCGCAACGCATACACATTAAACAAGAATGATTACATGTTGATGGAGGTGAACACCATTTTCCGGCACAACTACACTACGACGGAGGTTTGGGCAAAGGTGCCCTTGTTTTGCAATTTTTGTAACTGTGACTATACTGTCAAGGCGCTCTCAATTGGCATAGGCAACAAATGCTTTATGACTCTTACGACTTGTGGAAGCTTCAGAAGCTCAAAAATTACCCGTCATGCAAGACCAAGGGCAACATTTAAGTGAAGAAGGTCTTCGACAAGTATGATATGCAACTCTTTGTATGCATGCATGACAAGAAGAAGACAAACCTCAATACAACAAGCATCACGCCGTGCCCTCGTCCGCTTAGTGTGCCAATCGAAGTTATTAGTGATTTGTCTAGTGAGGAGGTTGGGCAACCCCATAAGAAAAGGCCAATGATCTGTAATTTTATGGCGCGTTTTGTTGGAGCTAGCCCATCCATTGTCGAGATTATTCACAATAGAAGTCCAAGAATGGGTGTAGAAGTTGGACCTTCCGAAGGAAAGACGTGCCCTTCATAGAAGTTTACAGAGTAGGGTATAGTCGGTGTTGGATCAGCCACCCTAATGCACAAAAGGTTGGGATCATGTGTCCCATCCTCAAGTCCAGGTAGGACCACTCAAAGCTAGTCAACAACTCATGCTGCCCGCACGGCTAGCAAAGCTCCAAATATGTTTGATCTTCTTAACAAAGCCCTTAGTGACCTTGTTTCCCTAGAGATGGTTGTCTAGCGCTCTTCTCCTGTTGGACAAGTCCTTCCGGACAGATCTTCATTTACTCAGAATCCTCCGGGTAGTCTTTGGGAGGATGACAACCCTCATTGCAGTCTTTACTCTACGGAGGCCCCTCCAAACAATGTCTTTCTTGCGTTTGATAGTCCTATGGTACCACTTCTATGACATGTCTCTCTAGAGATTGCCGTGGACAAGCAGCCCCCTCATGTGCCAGATCGCCCTCCCACTGCCACGATGACGTAGGTATACTTAGCACACATCCTAACAAAGGTGATACATGACCGTAGGATGTGTGAGCTTTGCATGGTCATGGAAGAGGCATTGCAGTCGTATCCTTTAGTGGATACATCTTTGATGCCGAAGCCTATATCCCGCCCTCCTAGATTATATCTTCTAGTTGAGGTAACAAACGATGTTATTGATAAGAACCTTGTGATGAACAAGGAGAACCCAGTTTTAGCGACTTGTGTTTTGCTAAATGAAGGTCTTTTGGCGAAGAAAGCATGCCTCGTCCCATGCATTGGGAGAGTGTCCCACCATGCCTAGAGCATCCTTTCAAGCACTTGGAGAAAGACTTCAGAGTCTTGATTGCGTGGATGCTACAAGAGAAGTAGGACCACATATTTGTCATTTTTCCGCCGCCATTAGCTAGTACACCAAAACGATTTGCCCATAATGCATATGGCTGTAGCGTCCCAATGCTCTGCCGTATACGTGGATTGCTTCCGGACAGGCCATCAGATATGCGGGTTGATGTGGTGGTCTTTGCAATGGAGGAGGTTGTGTGCATGGGAAAGATTTTAATCCCCTGTCATGCACAACCGCATCGTGCCAAGATAACACTGTGCTAATCAAGTGAGAGCGCACGGTTAGAGAAAACATCCAGAGGAATGGTTACAAAACCACCAACGTTATCTTTGTTAAACAATAAAACAACACACACTTAGACACTATCAACAATCTAGACTTAGGGGAAAAAATAAATGACTCATTACCTCGTACTCTAAGAAGTAGTAAGCGGTCTACAAGTACCCTTTTACTCGCCCCCTTTGCCCGTGCTGAAGCCCCATTCACACAAGCAAACCACACACTTCTATCAACTCAATGAAGGTTTTGAATAAAAACCTCTCAAGACCATAAAATCAATGTAATCTACATGAAAAGATGCTAAAAGATTTTGTAAACAAAGGGTAGGTTGGGTGCAAGTAGAGCCCCGTCGTTAATTGCCTCTTAAACATTTTTAATGCTAAACTTTGTCTACTTAGACCTCCAACGTGCTAAATACTCTAGACAAGATCATTGACCCTCTGGTACCTTCAAATGAGGTGAAGTTTTGCATTCTTAATGTCATTCCGTAAGGCATAAGGCACAAATAGCCATTTTCACTGCCCGTTTGGTACTACCACATAGTGGACAACGCAATCCAACAAAGATGTGAGAGAGTCTATGGTGTACAGTTCCATCAATGTGTAGCAAGTGGCAAGGCGCGCAATTGCGCGGGTGATCCTTCCCTATCTTACCATCACAACCCTCCAACGCTAATACCCCTGAGTTTATCACCTCACAAACTCTCAAAATTATCCATCCTACTGTCATATCCAAGGTAGTGGGTGCTGCTTGCTTCAAATACACATGTCTCTAGGCGTGAAACGCTACACTTGTGGTCAATAACGACCTCTCCGTATCGTAGCATAGCGCAACGTATCTTGATGTTGAGCAATGGAGAGGTTCTCTGATGCCATAGGCATCAACCTTTTAAACAAATCTACACGTTGCTCACATACTAGGGCCCACGTGTCTCAATTGTCCATGTTAGCCAACACGGTGTCAGCATCTATTTGAATGGCCTTCGGTAAAACCGGGTGCCTTCTAAACAATAGATAGTAAGGAGAAAAATGATGTTTATTTTTCTGGACCAATAGACCATTGCTATCCATGGTATCTGCGAATCCCAATTTTGGTGATTTCTTTCGTCAAGGTGTACTTCCGGAGCCTCCTCTTGACGGTTTGCACCATGCGCTCCGCCAATCCATCTGCTTTGGGATGATCTCTTGAAGTAGTGCGATGATCAATCAACGCTTATTGTCACAATGTTTGAAACTCACCTAAGAATTCTCAACCTTGGACCGTGAGTACCTCTGCTGGAGCTCCAAAGTGACTCAGAACATGTTCAAGAAAAGAATAAACGGCCCCCTCACTTAACTTATGAGGCAATGCTACCAACTCTATCCATTTTGAGAAATAATCAATGATCACTAACACATATGTTGTGTCGAGGTGTCACTAGCAATGGTCCTACCAAGTTCGAGTTCCACCGGTATCCTAAGCCTATTATTGGCAATGGTTGTAATAGTGGCATTGGAGCGTTTAAAGACAATCACACACCATACACCGAGCCATCAATGCTTGGACTTGTGATTGCATCCCTCGCCACCAATAATAAACCTGTAGCAATCTATAGATCCTTTGCACTCCAAAGTATCCAAGATCCTCATGTCCATGCTTCATTAGCTTCACTTTCTTCGTTGGAGCTGGCACCACCTTCTTAATATCATCCGGCCACACCCTAACAAGGTGAGTCTCCTCATACACAAACACGTTTGGCTCATTGTAAGACTTGATCTCTCTCCTTAGTGGACCATGTTGGCACCGCTTCTCCATCCTTTAGAAATTGTATCACATTTTTGTCTTTGAAAATGTCTTTGGCGCCCTCGCGCTCCTCACCTCCATCCTCATCTACCATGGCCACAGTAGCTTGTCCGATGGGATCTCCATGCATTGCCAATACTCCTAAAAATGCCGAACAATGCCATTATGGCAACTGACCAACCTCACCCTCACCGTGCCACCTAGCTCTTGTGACATCCTCTGGTTTAGAACTGGATTACGGCTATGGCTGTCAACGTCTATATTCACCAACTTCGCCTTGTGAACTACTTTAAAATCATACTCCATAAATATCAAGGCCCACCGTGCTAGTTTCCCTGTTAGTTTGTTAAATTCCATCAACCACTTCAACGGTTGATGATCTGTCACCAACAAAAACTCCTTACCATAAAGATATCATCTAAAATGGGCAATTGCCCATGTGGCAGCCAAACACTCCCCTTCAAACGAGCTATACTAAGCCTCTGCATTGTTATTGGACCGACTAGCATACGCAATCACAAATTCTTTTTCCATAATCATCCATTTGCGTTAACACCGCGTCAATTTCCAACCCGCTCCAATCAGTGTGTAGCTAGTAAGTCCTTCCTGCTATTGGCCTTCGAAGTATTGGTGTTGATGCCAAACGGTATTTCAGTTGTTGAAAGGTCGTCTCTAGCTCATCTCTCCACATCCAAAATTGATGATTCCTTGTCGATATGGTCAATGGCTTTGCATTAAAGTCTTAACAAATGTTTTATAGTAGTTACACAATTCCAAGAATGCCCGTTACCTAACATCTCGTCGTCTAGGAATAGACATCACCACACCTAGTCTATTTGGATAAATCATGTGGCCTAAATACTCAATATGATCAAAGAAGAATTTGCACTTCCCAAGGTGTCTACTTTAAATCATAGTCTTAATCTACCAAACACCTCCATTAAGTGTATTCTATGCTACCTTTGGTTTTTGCTAAAGACAGTAATGTCATTATTGTAGCATCTCACAAAGTCTAAGCCCGAGAATACCCGGTCCATAACCCTTTGGAATTTTGCTGGTGCATTCTTTGATCCAAATGGCAAGAACTTCCACCGGAACAATCGGCCCTTTCCATCTTCATCAATGCCCCAGAATATTGTCTTCTCCTTGTCCTCATCTCTCGGTCCTATCTGGTGGTAACTAGTGCGTAAATCCAAAGTATTAAATATGTTGGCATGATCAATGGCCTCAAAATTCTCCTCGGAATTGGCATGGCATAGCAATTTGGCTTAGTGAATTTATTAATCCTCCTATAATTACCACACATCCTCTTTTCAATCCAATTACCAAAGATATCCTTCTTGGATGGCATAACCGACGCCGATGCATACTCACAATCCGGTGGAGCTAACTCCACTAGCCCTGCAGCCACCAATTTCTCTATACGAGCACGAATCAACCTTTGTTCCACGTCGTCGTACTTGTATGGCCTCCGATAAACTGTTGCTTCAACATGTCAAGTTAATACGTACTTCTTGCCCTTTCAACACTCCCAAATCGTGCAAACTTAACGCAAAACATTCCATATACTCCTTGAAAGAATCCTATTCCTCTGCCTCTAATGCTCTATCTGTTAGGCCAATTATCGGTTTCCAAGTTTCCTTGGTCACCGCCACTTTTGGTTCCTTTGGAGCAGGCTTCCCCACCTTTGGTTGCTATTAAATGTCAACTAGAAAAGACTCAACTTCTCCCACATTCATCATGCTTTCAGGTCCCTCCAACTGCCAAAGCTTGTCAATTCCTCCAGATGAGAGGCCGATTGTTTGTCCACTCTTGTGAGCCAATCTCACCCTTTCATGAAGATCCTTCGCCCTGGACGTTGCAAAAAGATTTGTCGTACCCCACATGTTCCATGCACGAGGTGCCAAGGCCCTCTTGCCCTCAACCACTTTGCTTGTCATCCTAACAGAGGCAAGTGGTTCTCCTGGTGCTGGCAACTCATAATAGCCTATGTTACCAGTCAAGCTAGAAGCTAAACGCTTCTATTCGGCAACCACTTAAGATTCAATCCAAGTTAGACAATTTAAATCCATTGCGTGACCAAGTAAAAATTGTCGTTGTGGCTCTGAAATCTCGGGCACATCCGTGGTGCTAGAGGGAAAGACCATGGCTCTTTCTGGCGCATCTGCATTAGGCTCCACCATCTCCTGTGACAATGAATCCCATACAAGCCCAGGTCCATTATTCTTGAAAGCATAAGACCGTGCAAAACTAATCAACGTGGGCAAGTGTGAACTTAAAATTGCCGTAACCCTACTGGATGAACTTTAAAATACTAACTAATTTAAACACTAAACTATTAACTTGAACTTCCTAGAAAAAAATATTAATTCTAATTTACAAATGGATTTTTATGTCTCTTATGCTTCTCGCAAGTCTAATTTTCAATTAATAACTCTAATTTTATCCTCCGTACCAATTAAAGGCTACATAGACTCCTTCAAACCCAAAAGCTCTAATTAACACTACGTGATGCTATTAATCACAAACCTAACCATTAATTGCAACTAATGAGGGTTTTCTCCCACTAACTAATCACTAACCTAAATTGTGGCGCTTTCAGGCGCTCACATAAGGCGGCCATCTGGAGAGAATCCAGAAGATTAGGCACACGGTCTAGATGCAAAGTCTTATATTTATATATAAATAAATAAATAAATAAATAAATAATTATATATATATATTGCAGCTAAGTAAAAAATTAAATGATTGTAGTGGGAACCGCGATAACTAGCAGGCTTGACAATATCTCTGGTATACGGTAGTTTGCATGCGCTACACTAGCTCTGCTTGGGATTGCAATCAATTAGCGGGTTCAAACCCACAGTGCCGTATTAGTAGCTCTACTACGGCAACCACCTCGAGATGTGCAACCGGTTGAGAACAAAGTTTATAACTCATTGCGAGGTTAGAATCTGCTCTCAGCTCTTGTTGTGTCACCCTATTCTTACCCAGATTTTGTGAAAAGATTACACCTCACGTTTTATATTCTTTGCACCGGTTTAGTCATAGACTCAATCCAAACCTTGTATTAAAGGCCAACTTCCTCCGCCATTGTATAGCTTCTACATGCTAGGCGCTAGTCCTACGAAACTCATCCAAACCTTCTAATGATTCCATTCTCTCGATCAATGAAGGAGCCAATGGCAGTCTCTCATCCATCGCAATCCGGAGAGATTGGACTTCGAACTAAACTAGAAGAACGGATTCTACCCCATAAATTAAAGAGAATGGAGTGGCCTTGGTGGTCACCTTGTACGTAGTACAATAGGCCCACAAGGCAGCCGGGAGCTTGGTGTCTCAATCCTTTTTTTAATCTTGAATCGTCTTCCTCTAAATGATGACCAATGTTTGATTCACTCTCTCAATGTTTCCATTGGTTTGAGGAGGATACGGTGTGGTCATCCGGTGGTTTATATCAAACTGTATAGTCATAGACTCAATCACTGAGTTCAAGAAATGAGTTCCCTTATCACTGATCAAAATCTTTTGGGTATCCAAACCTCGTGATAACTTGTTTAAACAAAAAGTTGGCTCCATGAACTACGTCATTAGCCTTCATGGCCTTAGCTTTAGCCCATTTGGTGAGGTATTCCGTGGCTACAATAATATGCTTCATCCCTCGAGAAGAGTTAAAATGAACTTCTCCAATAAAATCTATGCTCCACTTTTAAAAGGGGGCAAGTGGCAAGGAGGCATGAAGGGACATGGCCATATACAAATCGTTCTTTACATATCTCTGACAAGCGTTACAACGCTTTGCATAGTCATGGGCATCCTGGAACATCGTGGGCCAGAAATATCCAGCTCTCAACGCCTTCTGAGCCGTCATCTACCAGAAAAGTGGCCTACACATGCACTATCGTGGCAGGCTTCCAAGATCTTGTGCACCACTGCTTCTACAATACATCGCTGCAGTAAATCGCCTAATCCTTGACCGTATAATCGGTTTTCTACAATGGCAAAGTGGCGATTGTTCTCCCTCACCTTGCGACACTCTTGATGAGACAACTCTTCTGGCAATTGTTGGGTGGCTAGAAATTGAGCAATGTGATAATACCACAATGCTAGAGAGGTGACGGTGAATATATCCTCATCAATTCATCCATCTTCTATAGGTGTGAGACTTAGGTTTTCCGACAATCTTGTCACATGGTCAGCTTGATGATGCAATTTCTCTGGCTTGTATTCTACCGTGTAATCAAATTTTTCTAATAATAGTATCCATCAAGCAATCCTTCCGCTTAGATCTGCCTTTTTAACCAAATATTTGATAGCCATGTAGTCTACAAAAAATATCACTCGGTTTAACAATAGGTAATGGCGGAACTTCTTTACTGAGAAGACCATGGCCAAACACTCCGTCTTTGTGGTAGTATAGTTTGCTAGAAAAGGCTGTAGGGTAGTCTTTTCCACTCTCACTTGTAGGCTCACAAAGGGCACTACCAATTGCCACAGCCGACGCATTACGATACACATGGAAGGGTATTTTCCAATTAGGAGGTTTCAACACCGGATAAGTGCTTAAGTGTTCCTTCAACCATTGGAATGCTTCCTAACAGTCCTTTGTCCATTCAAACTTAACTAATTTCCACTACAGGCAAGTACCATGAATTGTTCGAGTGGCGTAATCAGGAATTAACCCCCTGTACCATCTTATATGGCCCAATACACGCTCCACTCCCTTTACATCGATCAGTGGGGCTAAATTATTTATCACTACAACCTTCTCTAGGTTGGGTTCTCTACTAGCCTTAGAAACTACATAAGCCAAGAGAATTCCTTTCACAACTGCTAGGAATAATTTCTCTGGATTGAGAGCTATTCCCGTTCTTGTATAGCGTTCAAACGCTTGTCGAACACAGTTCAAATGGGAATCTACATCTGACTAAGTGCTGAAGTCATCTATAAAAATTGTCATTGATTTATGCAATAAATTGGAGAAGGCAAAAGTCATGGCTTTTGGGATGGTAGAAGGGGCATTACAAAGCCCAAATGTCATCACCAAAAATATAAACGTGCCCCAAGAAGTGGTGAAGGCCATTTTATGTCTATCTTTAGGTGCAATGGATACTTGGTCGTAATCCAAATAACCATCTATAAATGTGTACATCCCGTGACCAGCTTCTTTATCAAGGATGTTCTTGATGAATGGAAGAGGACAGTGGTCCTTTTGGGTCTTTGTGTCTAGTTTCCGAAAATCAATGCAATCTCTTAGACTGCCATTTTTTCTCTTTACCTATACCATGGGTGAAACTCAATCGATAATTTCCACAAGTTTAATAAAACCCGCTTGGAGCAATTTCTCTAATTCTGCTTTGACCATGAGCTGCAATTGAGAATTCATTCTGCGCTCGCCCTGATGGATGGCTATGGCTCCTAGGATTTGAGAAATTTGATGTTGAGCAATTTCTAAGGGTATGCCTTTAAGGTCCTTGTATGACCAGGCAAAGATGTCTCGAAATTCCATTACCAATTCCTTGTATTTAGCCACCTCTTCATTGCTCAAGTCAATTTCCACTTTGATGTTTCTAGGTTCTTCGCCTTCCGATGAAACATCTAAATGTTTCCAATCTGCCCAATGGGTGTGGAGCTATTGAGTTGGGCCTTGGTACCAGTCATTAGGAATGGGTAATTAATTCACTACACCAGCGCCCACTAACAGACCAGAAGATGACTTCAGGAATTGGAGAGAGGGTTTTAGCTCCTCCTCCTCTACTAAAAGTTCAATGTTCTCCATTTTAGTTCTATCTACATTTACTAAGAAAAATTCTTTTCCATTCTCCAAGTTGTGAAGATCCAATTCCATATCACTAAGTAGAATCAAATTTCCCATAGGATTAATTGGAGCACCTAATTCAAAGTCCGCATTGTTGAAAATCAAAGATCATTCCATGAAGAGCAGATGTTCTATATCTCTTGTTGGAATCAACGGACTGCTTCCGATCGGGGAGGTAGCACTAAACGGATATTAAACTAAATATGGACAAAACAAAGTCCAGAAATGAAAACAAGTCGGAAACAAGTCACTGAGAACAAAATACACAGTTGGAGGGTAGCAAAGCCCAAAGTAAAGTCAGCGCTAAGAATTCTATGGACAAATTCGATGTTCAAAAAAAAAAGTGCGAGTTGCAAAAACAAACGTATATTGATCGAAACAAAATACAGTGTCGGCTGGCAGCCAATCATAAAGTTCAGATCTCGAGAACTGATAAATAAAACTGGCTGAGAAGAAAAACATCCTAGAATAAAGTTGAGTAATCGGAAACTAATGAAACATACATGGACACTCTAAAACAAATTATACAACACAAATGTTCACTTTCATGTACTTTACAAAATGTATTCTTTAAATAATCAACAAAAATTAATTTGAAGATCATCAGCTAGCCGCCGAAGAAGAAGACCAGGAACCATTTAATTTCGTCCCATCATACAACTGTACGCCCATACTCACGCGCCTTTTGAACCACCCTATGCGCCTAACCATGTCAATGTGCTTGCTTTAAATATGCAGGGACTCTTAAAAATCTGTGGAGCAGGTAGATGAAGGGAAGGATGTCGGTCGCCAGGTTTGGGGATAACTTCGTCATCGTTTCGAAGGCTCAAATGACCCTTAAACGGCCAAGGAATATAACAAATGTTCTCGAGGTTTCTTCGGAGAGACCTTGGTCTCACATCCACGAACAGAATTTGATGAGGCAGGTAGACAACACGCGAATGATTCTTCTTAGAAAGAATAGACATTGTTTTGTAACTCCAACCGAAATTTAAGCTTTGAGCTAAGTCACGTAAGCTATAGACAAATGACAGCCTCTCAATAATACTCATCGGAAGAATATGCCACAAGACTAGTTATAACTGATCCGTCGACAACGTTGACCAAAGCGCAACGTTAAAGCACGAGAGCAACATATCAAAAAGTTTTTTTGGGCTCGGCCGACGAACAATATTTACAGGAATGCAAGAACTAGAAGTTGACACAGGTGGTTTTACAAAGCAAAGGAGCCCATTGACACAAAGGACAACACACTTTTGATACGGTGAAGGGGTTCCATATATGCATTTGAAATAAAAGGATGACCCCTCAAAAATAAAAAAGAAGACAACCGTCATGATGCCGAATATTAAGGACGGATGAAAACACTACACCGTCGGCTGCCAGCCGACGGTGCATAAGAACAAACATGACCATCATAAGAGATGAATCACAGACATGTGATAAAGAAAATTCATGTGTACAGGAAAACTGGAATGAGAAAATATATCTTAAGATTGCAAAAATTAAGAAATTACAAAGTAATAAAGGTTCACTTTCTGATTGTCGATAGCAGTAAAGAAGAAGAGAAATTCGAAAAAGCCCACTGAAGCAACAAGGGATACTCAGTGGGAGTAGGCAATTGTCAGCTTGGATTGCACTTCATCAAGACAGTATAGCGCGTCAAAATCCAAGGCGTGGGAATAGATATCCTCGTACTTTTGATGTTGAAACAACCCCGGATACATTCAAGTCGTTGCGAATTCCCAATTTGATGAGCAGTACTCTTGAACATTGACTCCAGACTTCAAAAGTCTTGAGAGCCAGGGAATTAACGCACTGAAGAGATACGGTTGCATTCCGAGAACTAAGATCTCTGGTGGATTATATTTAAAAAGAGAAGGATGAACAACATTATAGGGGTTATTGAGGATATTCTGGAGATGAAAGGAATCAACGAGAGGCATGTTTGGCTCATTTGCATCAGGCCCAATTAAATAGCGTCTATCAGTAAACAAACGGGCCAACCTCTTTAGCAGCGGCGCAGCTAAAGTTGTGGGATTCTTGGCCGCAGAGGAATCACAATAGGTAGAACTCTACACTTTTGTGTCATTTCGCAAGTCGGGGAAAATATCGAACAAGTGATCCATGTGTCGATAGATATCTTGAGACTTATCAATTGACCAAAAGGCCAATAAAAAGGACGACTGGCAGAAAGTAAGGAACTCTTGAAGCCCAAGCCTAGATTTCTGATGAAAGTTCTTCTTAGCATTGCCACGACAGACAAAACTTTCGGCAAGAAGAAACCCCCTTATTTCAAGGACGAGGTAGTATCTTGAAGGATCCACCTAGATGTTCCTTGGAACCACATCGGAGCTGAGGTCGGCAACGGGTACTGAAGCAGATGAAGGTGTCGGTAGGGAGCCGACCACATTGACACCGATAGGACAAGCAACATCCGAAACTAAAGCGTCGACAATAACCTCCTCAAGGTGACAGCGGGTGGAGCCAAAAATGACAACGACATTCCCAGGACGCATTGGTGACGCGATCTCAAGTGCAATAGCCGGTCCGATTACAACTGCAGGCTCCTCACCACGCTGAAGCGAGGATTGGCCGAAATTGACATAAAATCCAAGACTGTAAGAGGCTCTGGGGACGCCTTGATGCTTTACTCTCTTCTAATCACCCAATAGGGACTGGCAGCCGCTAAAGCGCGGTGAGATGTCCGTCAAATCATTGTCTCCCAAATCAATCGCGTCAGCAAGTTGGTGCAAATTTTCCCCAGGAACTTCGACCTCAACGAGAGAATTTTGCATCTAATGTCAATAGAGCAGACATGCATGGGTTCAGTGAGGCACCAATCGCAAGATTATTCAAAAATGAAAGAGCTTTATTACCAAGAAATATGTATTTACAGCAAGTCAATAATAGTCTGACAAAATGAACATTCAAGGGCATCGGCTGCCAGCCGACGCCGCTATCCTATGAGGAAGAAATGCTCCAAAGCATCAAGCTGGAGTAAGCTTCAACATATTCTTCCCACTTTGGGTCATCGGGCCATAGACAAAGATATCCTGTCAAATCAGTGTTTTGATAAACATACTCAAGAACAAGCAATTCCGATAAAAGCAAATCGGAAAGGAACTTAACGACATTCTTCACGATCTCCTTCAAAGTCAAATCGAATGTCAGTGGATGCATTACATTGATGAAATTGTTCCGGACATTATTAAAAAGACAGTTGTCGAGAAGAAGAGTGTCTAGGCTATTTGCTCCAGTGCCTAGCAAGTCGGACGGATGCAAAAAAAGGATAGAAAGCCTGCAGATAAAAAATGTCCGACCATTTAACAATGTCGTTGCTTTGTCGCAGAAATTGTTGTGGAAATAATGTCTAATTTGTTTAACAATTCCACATTGTCCTTCAGAAGCTATCATTTGCAATTTCAGAAAGGAGTTGGATTGGTCACTCCAAATTGCCACAATGAAGTTCGAAACAAAGAATTCGAGAAACTCTCTCAACATCGGCCGGAAGATGGTATGCCATTTCTTGTCGGCTCCAACACCTTGCGCCATCAATAGACCATTCAAGGATAGGACAAGGAAGTACTTATTGACCTTCTCAGATGGTTCGGCGCGAAGCAATAAAGACCATGCACTTGCATCGCCGACTCTAGGGTTAACATGGAGAAATGAATGGATGACAATGCATGAATTACAAAACCATCAAGTGTAGAAGAAGTTGAGATGATTACAAGTGATGTTTATTATGAGAAAACATTCACACAAAGATATTATCACTGTGCAATTTCAGAAACTAAATTCCATAGTCATAACAAAAGTAACGAAAAGAAATGGAATTAGTTTTAGCGTCGGCTCGCAGCCGACGGATTAAACTAACGTCTAATTGGATGTGACCTTGGACGCTTCCCGCTTGGGAAGGACCAAACAAATTGCTCCCACTCTGGTTGAATTTGAAGCAGTCAAGGGTTTCCTGGGATGGGGACCAACACAATCTTCCAAGGGTTGGCGGGCTTCGGATGAACAAAGGGCTTCCGGCGGCCGTGAGGCTCAGCAGAGACGTCAGCCGCATCAGGCACGACCGTATCAACTGTGGCAGAGCGCTCATCATTCAAATCCGGATTCATACCTTCAAGGCGAAGACAACAAGGCTTGTCACTCCAAAAGGGCTTGGCGAACTTCTTCACTATGATAAGGTGGTCCACAGTTGAGGTATACTCGGAAACTGTCCAATCCAACTCTTTCATCGCTCTCAGAAAGGATACAATCACCGAGAGAGCTTGCCAACTCTCATCGGTAGTCTCTATTGAAGTGAGAGTGTAGGGCATCGGATGAATGGCCTTATGTGGAGGATTTTTAACTTTCGAGTACGGATGAACATCAATCAAGAGGGTGTTGGCGCTATTGGCTCCTTTCCCTATCAATTCCCCATAACTAAGAAATAGTGTTGATAGCCGCTTGAAGTAAAATTTCTTCCCATCGACAAATTACCAAGCTACATCGCAAAGGATATTATCAAAGACATGTTTGATTCTGCAAAGAATATATTTGAACTGATCTTGCAGGTCATTAAGAAGAGTTTCCTCTCCTACCGGACTTTTGGAACTCCAAATCCCGACAGTAAAGTTATCAACACAATACTTGAGAAACATTTGTGTGTGTGGTTGGAACTTAGTAACACACTCATTGCCATGCGTGAGAATCAAACCATTCAATTCAAGTACAAGGTAGTAATCTTTGAGAGGTGTCAAACCTACTTGAACCATGTGTTCAAACGCTTCAGATTCTCGATCACTAGAAACTTGCTCCACAACACCAAAAGCAGCAACGACAGGAGTATGAGTCCCTTAATCAGCTGAATGGGAGAAAGACCATTAACAGGACATTACATCTTTAGTCGGCTGCCAGCCGACGGACCACCCTCAAAATTTAGACAAGGTCAGAGAATATTTCATAAAATCAAACCCAAAATAAGCAATGCACCTGACCACAGAATCAAGAAGAGTTTATAAATATTTTAGAAAATTAGTTGTGCGCTAGGTCACTAAATTCTCAAGCTATGGTAAGCTAACTAACAAACTAACCTCCGGATGGAACGCCTGCGCGATCCCTGTGAAGAGACATGGGCTTGTTGGGGAGATCTTTGCCGTCACGGGTCATTGGCATTCCCGGTCTTGAAGAAGAATTGCCTCTTCCACCGCGCTTTGCCACCAAACTCTTCGACTTTGACGTTGGAGACTTTGTCCGCTTCAAACTAGGAGTTTTGCTGCTAACCTTCGACCTCTTCAATTTAGGGCTTCCATGTGGGACAACACTGGCAGTTGAAACCACCGTGACTTCCTTTTGAGGAACCGGCTCGGCGACGCCTAAATCATGAGTGAGAAATCCCCTAGCAGCAAGGTTCGTTGAGAAATGAGGAGGTTGGACGGTCTTTGGCTTAGGAGCTTCTAGAGAAGTGCGGACAACCCGAAGGATTGTTTCAACTGGTGGTTGTTTGACCAGATTGACGACAACTGAACCGGCAAGCATCTCCTCTTCCACTCCTTGATGCAACACTTTCAGCTCCGTTAACTTAAGTTCCTTGCCGATCGAGGTAACCGGATGGTTGACGTTGGCCTCATTAGGATTCAACCCAATATCACAATCCGACAACTCGTCGTCCTATAAATCAAGAACTTCCATCAAATGCCGTGAACTGGACGGTTGGGTGGAATTAACCACAAAGTTGTCCACTATTGCCGCCGCTATACGAGAAACACCTATGCGTTGAGCAATTCTCGTTGAAGCATGAGAATCAGAATTCGATGGAATGCTTCCTTGCAAATTGTGGGAAGTCGTTCCCACAGGTTTCCGGAAGTTAACTTTAAAATCCGGCATAAATAAAAAAATTTAGTAGTAAAAGATAAGTAAAATAGATTTATGTAGTACGGATTTAGAAACTAGAAGCTTAGATATGTGACGAGCTGGTTAAGTGCTTAATAACCCTAACGAATTGCGTATTCCGAAAGGCCGGGCCCAACGGAATCCAGCTATACCCTGAACATTCCGGAGGGACGTAGAACCGGGAGAAGAATTCGGTTGATAACCGGTTCGAAAACCGTCATAATGATGCCATTGATAGTGACGTTAGAGTCGTTAGAAAATCCCGTACTTCAGGGCCGTTATAAAAAAAAAGGCAACCAACGGGACTTCCCAAAACAATTATCTTCTCTCCTTCTTCTCTTTCTCCACGTTTTTCTTGATTCCTTTTCCTTTCTCCTTCTGCTGGTATCTAAGCCTGTTGCTCTTCAAGCATCCAGTGGTAGTTGGAGAGTTCTTGTGAGGTCAGTGCGTGTAGGTACGACCGGAGGACTGTTGGGAGAGCACCATGGCGAGCGAGCGAGCCGGAAAATAGGAGAAAGTGAAGAGCACTGCTACTGGGGGATCACCCATCGTGAGAGTGATACCGGAGTACCCGACAGCGGACCGAGACCTTTACACCTTGTTCGACTTTCTGGACAAGATGGGGTGCACTGGTCTGATGACGGCAGCATGGGGGACTAAAGACGAGAAGATCGTGACGGAGTTGATCGGCGCTCCCGACAACCAGTATGTCGAAAGTCTTTGAGCTCATCCGGAGAAGTGGACCCGGGCAGAGTGGAAGTGGACCTACGCTTTCGATGATGGAGACATCAAGGTGGCAGAGCGGAAGGATGACCTCACGGACGGTGAGTCCCGGGGACCGGCTGACCCGAAGGAAGGATACTCCATCGGTGACCTAACTGACCCACAGGCCCGGATCGTGATAGGGTTTCTAAACCCTATCTTCCACCCGGAGAAACCCAAGCGCTTGGTGCTGAAGTGGGCATCAACATTCTTGGGAACCATGCGGGAGAAGATTACCGTTGATTGGGCATCTCTTATGCAAGACTTGGTGGAGCGGCTGATCAAGAACCTTCACCGAAATCGGAAAGCGGGGTCGC
This sequence comes from Bryoerythrophyllum caledonicum, assembly GCA_963971425.1. Lineage (NCBI taxonomy): Eukaryota > Viridiplantae > Streptophyta > Bryopsida > Pottiales > Pottiaceae > Bryoerythrophyllum > Bryoerythrophyllum caledonicum. Next base: position 16,918,790 of record OZ020514.1, read on the forward strand.
CTCTACCGGTTTACTTGACGCACCTCTACCACCGGCACGAGCTTCCCAAGTTGGAGGATCACGACGAATATGAAGAGCTTTTGACCATTCAAAAGTATGGCGGGGTCAAGACCGGTTTAGAAGATGAAGAAGATACGGAGCCTCCTTTGGCGGATATGCCCTCGATACGGAAGAGGAGTCGCTCGGTGCAACCGGAACAACCTCCGCTGAGCTCTCCACCCACCTGTCTGGACTCGGCTTCGGAAGGCAAAGACGGGGCCAGACCTTCGAAGCGCGCAGAGCGATGCCCGACTCCGGACCTTCCGACACTCACCGGAAGACACAAGGAGGACATCATGGAGTTGCTTCAGCATGTGGCATGGAGGGCCACCAGGATCAACCAACACCTCAACAACAACACCTCCCTGATATACGCCATCATGGGGGAGCTCCGGATCGAGAATTCGGAGGAAATCATGCCACGACTGAAGAGCCTCGGGGAGAGCAACTTCCGGATGGAGTAGATGGAAGCGCAGCACCGAATCCTTCTCCAAGCCCGTACAAAAATGCAGCAGGATCTGTCGAAGGCGGACGCAACGCTGGAAAAAGCCTGGAAGGCAACAGAGGACAGAGCTATTGCATCAGCTCAAGCCTTGGGCGAGGTCTGGGAAGCGTTGAGTTTTCAGGTTGACACTGTCAACCGGAGTATCCTCTTCAACGAGCGCCTAGAGAAGGAAGGTAAGGTGAACCGGGGTCAGATCATCCGGTTCCTTTTGGACCACGCGCGGAAGATAGAGAAGACGTGGAGACAGATGCAACTGCTGGCCAGCAACGCGGTCTGCACCGTCGTCCCAAAGAAGCCGGAGACGCCAAATCTCACCATCGACCTTACTTCATCCCCGGATGCAACCGGACCGTCACAACAGGCCCCTGAACCCTCCGGAAAAAGTAAGCAGCCTATAGATGAGGCAATGGACACACTCGCCACAGCTTCTCCGGGACCGTGTAGCAAGGCACCTCCCAACAGTCCAGAGACGGTTAAGAAGACCCCCCTTCCGTCAGCGCTGTTTTAGGAGACCCCTCCCACCGGGAATTGTTGGTATGTGAGCCGTGAGCCGTGAGCTGTGAGCCATGAGCGGTGGTTGGTAGGGAAAATTCTGACAAATATTTTGAAAAGGAGAGTGGGAACCGTGAAAATTATATAGTATGAAGCCTATATCCGTGGGAAATTGATCTAAACTGGAAAAGAAATAAATCCTATTTCCGTGCAAATTTCACATGTATCTTTATACAACAATCTTTCCACCGTCGCCTTCCTAAATATCCATCCATTTCTCCCAATCCCTACATGTCCATCAATATCCCACTATTTGAGTTATTTTAAATCTTTGTATCCATTTTTTATTACCTTCAATATTTTTTGTATAGGTCTTACCATTTTTTTATTTATTTATTTCAATATTACCTTTTCAAGCGAAAGTACCTCTTTGATATTTTTTTTGTACTTCTATATTATTCAATACTTTTTTTCCTCATACTAATTGTTATTTTTTTAAAGTCTAATCATTTCTATATCTTATTTGTCTCTAATATTTCTATAACTCTCTTCAATATAATATGTAAGGTGGCGCATAATATTTTTAGATATTTGTTGTAGTATGTTAATTATAAATAATAGTTTTTCATTTCTATAATACCCTCTATCATTACAATTTTACTGAATTCTAATCAACTATTAATTTGCCATTTATGTCTTTCATCTACATATTAAATTCTAAATTGCTCTTAGTTTACTTTTGAAAGGATTGTAGTAGTTCCTATCTTTGTTAAAATTTACAGTCTAAATTGACCTTCTTCAGTTCAGGATTTAGGGTCGAATGTCTCTATTTAAAAAAAATTATTACAAGTTAACTTAATTATTTTTCAGATGATATGCAAATATCAATAAAATAAGTGAAGTATATAAGATCAAAAAGCGAAGCAAATGATGAACACAGCTGTAGGAGATAGTAAAATTTCATATGGAATACCAAAAATACAAACTCACAATGTATTACTGAAAAAAGATGTGAAACAAAGAAGAATATAATTCATGCAAATTTAAGAAGTAATATTTGGACTATCATCACTGTCGATGCTATCCTCGCTATCCTCAACTGCTTCAATGTCCAAGTATTGAGCAACACGAGGGTCATATCGACGGGTATGATATGGTGGGCTTGAACATGATACTGTAGCCATCGTCTGCACTAAGTCTTCTATATGCAGTGGAAGTAGGAACGGTGGAGTAGGTGATTTGGCAATGGCCATCAATCTACAAATAATATAAAAGTAGTGTCAACGTACAATTCTAAAATATGAAAGTAAAAGAAAAAAATAATAACCACAACTTACTTACTCAAACGATTTTGTTTTGCAACGTGGCGCATTGGAATGTCATCTTCGTCTACGTTAACAACCGCTTGCATAGAATTAGAGGTTCCTGGCGGTGGTGGCGCATCTCGAAGTGATGCAAGGACGACCTCAAAAATTACAGGATCGGCTTCAAAAGCAACCAGATGGCGGCTTGAGTAGCGGCAAACGTGAATAGAGGCTCCTATAATTAAGCCAAAAAATTAGCGGAAATCCAAAGTCTCGATATCAATAACAGTAAAAAGCGGAGTGTAGCATAATTACCTGTAGAGGCACTGGTATCGAGGACAACACCACTAGCCTTTGTCAATGCTTGAATTAGGATCTGCATTAAAATTGGATCCTTCTCCCGGCCTCCTCTCCATGGCTTAACTCCATGAAGGAGTTGTGTTTTTGTCGATAAGTTGTTGAAGATGATGTCATCTTCACCAACATTGATAAAGCCATCCAATGTAGATTGATCTTGTTCAAAATGAAAAGCTGGAAGCGGTTCATGAACTAGGAGAAGGATGCGAAAGCGACGTGTCTACAAAAAACAATGTGTACATTAGTCTCAAATATGTAGAAAGTATTCATGGAAGGAGTAAGGATTATAAAACTCACCAACATAAATTGATTGGTAGGAGAGGTCAATTCCAGCTCATTAATGCCCCACCAATCTTTGAAAATTTTGAATTCATATGTTTTTGCATATGTTTGTACGTTCGTTCGAATAGTCAATGACTCGGGCATAAAAATCAATAAACAAGCATGAGTTTGCAAGTAGAAATGAACAAACTCAAAGATAGCTTCCAATTCAGTCACACTATATGCATTCCACTGTGGAATGTCAGTGCTAGAAGATGAAATATTTGGAACCGGCAGCCCTTCAGGAATGTCGACAATTATGAGATCAAATCCATCATGAAGACACAATGTAGAACGCACACGAGTTCCTCGACCTTGTCCAACCTACATATGTAAAATAGAACAAAGTATAATTGCGAGTCAATGTGTATAGATATTAAAACTGATTGAATTTTTTGTTAATATACATAGGGAAGCACAGAAACGTAAATTATACCATAACTCACTCAAAATATATTATAACTAATTCAATACTCAAAATAACAATATAGAAATAAATTTAATCATGGGACATACCGTTTCAACGAAGTCATGCATCCTCTTCATAAGTGTTTGGTCCTTCTCCATTTCCATCAATTAAAAAATGGATGTATTTTCAACAAAAACTTTTGTTGATAAGTCCATAGAAGAAACAGGGCAAGTACCACACACAAGCTTCCTAGCCTAAATAGAGCTTTGATAAGCTTGGTTGGCATTGATGGCCGGAGTAGGAATTATTGAATTAGCTGTAGTCAATACGTTTGGTGGAGTCAATAATCGAGTACCATCCTGGTGAACAATATTTTCTGCAAGAATCTTTGATGCACCAGCTGCTTCAGTTCCCTTTCACGCTTTCGGGGTCTTTCTTGTCTTTGATGTGGTTGTCTGCGCCTTTGCTATTGGGGCTGCCTTTTTCTTCCCTTTCTGAGTTGTTACCAATGCTGCTGCAACCTCAGGGGCATCCAAGGTATCATCTGCATCGTCTTCAAGCAGAATAGTTGGAACCTTGATTTTCAATCCTACTTTCTCCTCTTCCTCCTCCGCAGGGCAAAATGCAGGTGGACAATTCAAATACCAAGCTCCACTTTGTAAATGAGCAAGACTCCATTTCTTCTGTTGCGCTAGAGTGTAGATACATAGTTTTGATGCCTTATCTGTCCAAGATGATAGAAATGGTGGTAGAGCTTGTGGAAGAATGGCACTTTTCGCCAACAGCTCCCTCCGTAGATATCTAAACAATATTATCAATAAAATATAAGATTATTGTTGAAAGAAAGATCATATCAACTGAAATAAATAAGTATATTGACCCACTTGAAGAGAACTCGTTTAATGGCTAGTATACCAGTAGCCATATCTTGTAGTTTTGATGATTTCGTAAAAGGGGTCTTTGATTTGAGAAATGAAATAAAAGCCTTTTCCCAAACCGCAATTCTCCAACGCTCTACATATTTGCCAATCTTTAAAATCCCAGGCGATGCTTCCCAGTCAATGGGGCCAAGATCAGGCGACATATTTTCAAACTCAAGCACTACTGCATCCTCCAAATACAGAATCAAGAGGAAAGTAAATGTATTTAGTACATCTTGACATGACAAAATACGTAATACAAAAAACACAAAAAATGCAGAGTTCAATGAAACCAAAGGACAAATTCAAAACTCACATGAGCCCAAAATGTGGCACGAATGAGCTATTGATCAAAGACTGCTTCTTTAACAGCACCAGTTGGAAATCGTAAAGACTCACAAGTCATATTAGATGAGTTCCACCATTTCAGCCAGCATCCTTTGAACTCTGCTTCAACTGTTGCAGTAGCCACCTTTTGCAATTTTTCAAGTGACATATCCGGCTTTGGAACATTGTTCCAATGCCTTGTGATCTAATTAACAAATACCCAAACACCAAACATTAGATAACAGCTTAGGAACATGTTTTACAATATAATTGAATGATGATTAGAATTAATTACCTCGTACATGAATTCGGATCCATTCTTGGGATTAGCCACCGCCAACAACTTTTCAAATTCTTAGCTGCGAATGGTTTTGATGGTTGCCTTTGCAGCCTTCTCCATCGCCTCCCAAACCCCCTTTGGAGTTTGCTCCTCCGTTGGAGTATTTGCTTTATAATCTCGACAAGCCTCATCAGAGGCAGAGGCAATCTCACACTGCAGGTGACATGGTTATGAAAACATAATTAGATAGTTATTATTGAATTTACATGTATAGAGCATGATACATACTCACCCAATAGAGAAACAATATGAACACATTGATTGTCAATGTGTACCAAGTCTTTGAATTTCTTTTGAATTTTTCACAACTCTTAAAATCTTCCTCCGGAATAAGAGCTTTGAAATCAGTCAAAGGAAGAACACCAAAGTGTTGAATTCGGTGCAATTTATGCACCAAATTTGTATTCACGTGATCAAGTTCCGTGGACCTGCAAATCACATCCAATTGTTGTTAAAAAAACTAGGCATTTGATATTTTATTGACAATGCATGGAAACAATGGTAAAAATTTTAGTATATTAGTGTGAACTCACCGATTTACTTCATTCATAGCATCAAGGAGAGGGCCCAAATTTCCTCTAGGATCAATAGCAATGCATTCCACGGGTCGATAAAAGTTGGACTCATAACGGTCACCCAAATAGTTTTTCTCAATATACCTCCACCATGCTGTGAACCGGTGATTGCCTTCCCAAATGTATAGCATCTTCTCATGAAGGCCAGAGAGTTCAGGGTCATCTTGAACTTGTTCATCAAACTTATTGCTTGCGATTTTCCATTGAGTACTCCAAGTAGATGATATTACAGGAGATACTTCATTGATGTGGCCAACATCATTATAGATAGACACATATAAAGGACGATCTCCAGAATGGTAACCATTGACAAACTCGGCTTCCAACTTCTTCACATCTTGCTCAAGTATTGGTCTTACCAGTGGGAGAGGAACCAATCTACAGAGTGGAACAAGCACTCTAGAATGGGACGGATGGACTTGAAGCTTGAAAGAAATCCAAACGAATCAGGCTTCTATTGCTTTCTCACCCAAATTTCAAAGGCTTGCATGTCTCCAATATCCTCTCGAAATATGCCCTCATCCTTGTCTTTTGCCACCTCCATGGCGCTTGCCTCCACCATCTCTCTATTCTCCAAGTCTTGAACAACCTCCATGGCGCTTGCCTCCACCATCTCTCTATTCTCCAAGTCTTGAACAACCTCCACAACATTATCCTCTTCCATACTAGTTACGTTCTCCATGTCTTTATCCAACTCCAAGTCTGCGGAAGACATTGGACTAAAACTTGGTTGCCTTTCCTGAAAAAAAAAAAGAACACAAGAGTAAATAATCAAGCACTATTTGGCAAGCATCTAAGGTCACTCAAACAAAACTCAAATATGATCACTCAAACATTCAGTTCCAGGTCAATGATTAGGAAGAGTAAAAAGTCGTAGAGTTCGATAATCATCGTGAGAGGGTCTTGGCACTGAGAGTATCTCGACTCTCTGGTTGTGTTGCGCTAAGTAGATCCTGCGCGAGCGAGTTGCTAATCATCACTGTGTTACAGCAGGATCTCGACACCGAGTGTCTAGAAATTAGTAGTACTATCTCGGCACCGATATACCATTCGCTACCGAGTGTTGAACTCTTAGTGTTGATTTCGAGACTTCAGAACACTCTGAGTTCAAACTATGATCTTTCCCCCATTCGAACTACAGATCAAGTGACACTCAACAGGGTCTTCTTTCTTCGCTGATTTTTCCAAGCCCGTTCCATTTGCTCGATAGTAGACCGGGACAGTGGGAATCTCCTTAATCCATTCATGCAAGTCACTAGTTAGATGGTGAGGCATTCGGCTACCTTAAGAGAGTCAAAGTTACTCCCGCCGTTCATCCTCCCCAAGTTCTAAAGATCATCATCCTCAGGGGTCTCGGCACCGAGAGGGTCTCGAGAGGATCAAGTGCTAGGGTCGGGACAGTGATCGGGACAGTGGGATCGGGATAGTGGGAATCTCGTTAATCCTTTCATGTGAGTCACTAGTTTGATGACGAGGCATTCGGCTACCTTAGGAGAGTCAAAGTTCTCGCCATCACTCCCACAGTTCGACGATCGCATCCGAGAGGGTCTCGAGAGGACATCGATGCAGTAAGAGGGTTCGGTCTGATCCAAAGCTAGGTCGCTTCAGTGCTAGGGTCTCTCTCGGAGATCCAGATCTTGTCAACGTTTTGCGTGTTGAAAAATGACACTCAACAGGGTCTTCTTCCCTCGCTGATTTACCCAAGCCCGTTCCATTAGCTCTGGTTTTGCTAGATAGTAGATCGGGACAGTGGGAATCTCGTTAATCCATTCATGCGCGTCACTAGTTTGGCGACGACGCATTCGGCTACCTTAAGAGAGTCAATATTTTCTCCCGCCGTTCACCCACCTCCAAGTTCTAACGATCATCAACCTGAAGGGTCTCGGCACCGAGAGGGTCTCTCTCGGTCTTCTTTCCTCGCTGTTTTCTTCAAGCCCGTTCCATTCGCTGTAGTTTTGCAAGATAGTAGATCGGGACAATGGAAATCTCGTTAATCCCTTCATGCGCGACACTAGCTAGATGACGAGGCATTCGGCTACCTTAAGAGAGTCAAAGTTACTCCCGCCGTTCTCCCATCCTCAAGTTTTGAAGGTCATAATCCTGAAGGATCTCGGCACCGAGAGGGTCTCTGAGAACCAGATCTCGACATCCAACAGGGTCTTCTTTCCTCGCTGTTTTCTACAAGCCCGTTCCTTTCGTTGTGGTCTTGCTGGAGAGTAGATCAGAACAGTGGGAATCTCGTTAATCCATTCATGCGCGTCACTAGTTAGATGACGAGGCATTTGGCTACCTTATGAGAGTCAAAGTTACTCTCGCGGTTCTCTCTTCCTCCGTTGTGACGATCATCATTCTGAGGGGTCTCGGCACCGAGAGGGTCTGGAGAGGTCTCCGAGATGCAGTAAGAGGGTTGGGTCAAATCCAGTACTAGGGTCGGTTCACTTCTAGGGTCTCTCTTAGATCCATATCTAGTCTTCGTTTCTTGTGTGGAAGGTGACATCCAACAGGGTCTTCTTTCCTCGCTGTTTTTTCCAAGCCCGATCCTGTCGTTGTGGTTTTGCTACATAGTAGATTGGGATAGTGGGAATCTTGACAATCCATTCATGCGCATCACTGGTTAGATGAGGAGGCATTCGGCTACCTTAAGAGAGTCATAGTTACTCCCGCCGTACACCCTCTCACCCTAAATCCTCCCACCGTTCTGACAATGTATCATCCTGAGGGGTCTCGGCATCGAGAGGGTCTAGTTTGAGGATCAGATCCAGTTCTAGGGTCGTGTCTTTGCTAGGGTCTCTCTAAGATCATAATCTAAATCTCTCTAACGAGCACTAGATGCCATCATGCCCTCGTGAAAGCTTGATGTCCTCGTGAGAGCAGTACTGTCTCACGAAAGGGTCTCGGCGCCGAGATACCCCACGTTTGAGGCAACTAAGGACCTGTGAGGCAACTAAGGACTCGGAGCTTGTGAGGCAAGTGGAAGCGCACGCTTGATCCACATGTATCAACACTCGTAACGCACAAAAAATAAACACACACCCACTATGGATTCGTCACGCACCTGACGGAGCCTCCGTAGATTTACGTACAACAAATCAGCGCTGTCCACTCAAGAGAAGGGAAGCTTTGTGTTGAATACCACCACCAGCGAGCGAAGCACAATGCAACTACAACGGTCCAATTGGTGCACACCACCATACACTATCAAGTGCCGCGAATCAAGGACGCCGAGTGCTTGGTTGGAAGCACATGTGATGCCACAAAAGAAGCAGAACTTCAGGACCCCAGTTGTGAAGTCGTAGGCTTGTTTTTTGAAGTCGCAGGACCTAAACGGGGAACAGTAACGGGGAACGGGGGACAGGGAACGCAGTCGGGGAAGGAGGCACGCAGTCGGGGAATGGGGATCGCAATCGAAGAAAAAAAGGTAACAAGGAACGCAGTGGAAGAAAGAAAGCGGAGCTAAGTTATAAGAAGTTTTCTTCAAAACTTAAGCATCTCGGCACCGAGTCACTTAAAATTAACTTATAAAATATCAAGTTAAAGATTTCTCTGATTGAACAAATAGCCATTATTCATAAGATATTGTCATTAATATGAGAACCATGACTCAAAGATCTAATGTAATGCCAAAAGAATAGGAATCTATTGGTTATTTAATGACGTTTTATAAAAACAAATCAATAAAAATTATGTATCTCGGCACCGAGACCCTAAAAATCAAACTTCCTAAACTAAAAAATACAAAAAACTGTGTTGTTAGTTACATTCTTGCAGTAAAATGTTCACAAAATTAGAGGATCTCGGCACCGAGACCCATGAACTTCTACTCTATAATATCAAAATTATAATCATCAGCTACACTAGTCAGGGAAAATTTATAGAACCAAATATCCTTACAAAAGAGGAACTCGGCACCGAGACCCGTCGAACAATCATGGAGAACTTAACAACAACAAACTTTGTTGTTAGTTACATAGATAATATTACAATCACATGTATATAAATTCGAGGTTCTCGGCACCGAGACCCATGAACTTTAACTCTTAAATATCAGAATCAAAAACTAAACAACTCTTTTAAAAAAAACATATACAGCCACATATGCACGAAAAATAGGGTCTCGGCATTGAGATCCGTAGAAATGGACATCCAAAACTCAGAAGCAGCGAACTTTGTTGTTAATTTCATAGATATTATTGCAATCACATGTTCATAAATATGCAGATCTCGGCACCGAGACCCATTCACATCACCTCTAAAATATCAGAATCAAACAACTCAATTTCTCTTCTCAAAGTAGCTTACAAAACAACATGTCTAGGAAGAAGATGATCTCGGCATCCAGACTGTTGAAAGAAACAACCAGAACTCAAAAACAATGAACTATGTTGTTAGTTACATTGGTATAATTGCAAAAACATGTTCATTAATTAGACGGACTCGGCACCGAGACCCATGAACTTGAACTCCCAAATATTAGAATCAGAGAACTCTACCGCTTTTTTATTAGAAAACCATACAACATATTCCGGAGAAAAAGGATCTCGGCATCAAGATCCGTAGAAACAAACACCCTAAACTCAAAACAACAAGCACTGTTGATAATGTAATAGGCAATACTGCATTAACATGTTCACCAAATTAGAGCATCTAGTTACCATATTGGATAAAGATAAAACTAAAAAAAAGTTTGTAAAGTATGTCTTACCCTGTTGCACTGCCCAATGTTGATCGTTGCCGCTTCCTCTTCCCCTTCTGCAATGTTAACTACTTCGATGTCACCTCTAGCAATGTCTTCAACATTCTCACCCCCAAATTCAAGTATCCTAGCAATTGCATTAGCTGAAGTACTTGTTCTAGATCTAATTTTGCTAGACTGCATCCTAGCTCTCAGCAGCGATTTCCTACTCGAGAAATATAATCGAGGCTTTCTCTTCCTCTTCTTCCCCTTTGATATGATAGGTGACACTGAAGACAACTCTTCGACTAGCATCTGTTCAATCCTCCATACATACAACACCTGACAACACTACGAACACATTGAATCATCTTATATATTTTGTATGAACAATATATAGAGTTTGTGAGGATTGTCTTCATCAATGTGTTCAAGTGTCAGGATCTGAAATATAGTAAAAAATCTAAACTTGACAGCTACATATTTCAAACTTATTTTTTAGAATGCAATAGGTTTACAATCTCAGCTTGTTTTTGAAATCCTTCTTACTTATAGTTATATAATCCTAATTTTGGGTATTCCTTGACGGCGTCATATTTCTACTACCAATAAACGGCGTCTTATTTAATACTCTGTGATGGCGACTTGTATTTAATTAGGCTTCTGACACCTAACTATTATTCCACAAGTCAAACACCTTCTGGAACCATGCTAAATATCATGCTCTCCTTTCTTGCCCCTATCTGCTACTTCTTTAAATATTTTTTTCTTGCAAACGATTAGGGATATGCAGCTGCTTTTGGTTTTCGGTGAATCTCCATTTGACGGTTGGGTTGTTTTTGATGAATGATTCCAACTTAGATGATAATCTTACAACCAACAGAGTTCTCTTCATCCAATACTCTACTCATTCAGCAAGATGGAACTAGGCATGTCATTATAAAATTGACAGCTCTTTCATTCCCGAGTCTCTTTCACCTTCATATCCTCTATGCTCTTGCCTTGGCACTATGGTTGCTACGCACGATGAGGTTGATGGAGATGTCGTTCTTTGTGGTCCCGGTCCAGGAGTACCAATTTCATTTGCTGTTGGTCAGGAAGGCATCTCCGTTGTTTCTGCTAATCGTCTACGTTTTCGTTTCGATATTGTTGAGGGTACAATGCATGTGGATAAGGAAGTCTTTGATATTGTCTCCGGGGAAATGACTCATATCGTAGCTCAGACTTGTACAACTCAAGACGAGGGACCTGTATGGTTGTTAAAGCCAAGAAAGTATAGAGTGTATGGTCTGAAAGATAGCAGCATCCGTGCCTCTCTTGACTCTCTAGCTTCAAAACTGTTGTCAACTTCTTTGCAAGTTACTCCTCCTCTTCATAAAGTGAAATTGGAACCCATTGACACTTGTATTCATGTACTTAGTGACGACTCGGATAGTGATTGTCTCGTACAGTCTACAAGCATATCAAGAGGTCCTTCCTCCTCAACACCAATGTCTTCTCAGTCCAGTCGTCCTTCCTCTTCGAAGCCTCCCCTACCTCCTACCACCTCCAATAGCATCGTGAACTGCATATGAGAACTTAGTGCCCGACAGAGATCCAAGTCTCATCTCAGTAAAGTAGACTTTGATTCTATCAAAATAAAAAAGGTGGATTTTCTCCCCCCCTCCTTCAATGGCGACATTATTTTTGAACTACCCCCGGTCGGAAAGACTAACTCTTCCTCTCAAGCCGGACTACTTCAAGGTATGGACAAGAGACACGATGGTCATGCCTGGTCTCGTACCATAACATTTCATATCAGAAACGAGTCGAACTTATCATTCCGAATTTCTAGATGCCTTGGACATCTCCAGTGTATGAATTCTGAGTGCGAGTATCTGAAACGGGTCTATCGTACATCTACCGATAACGAAACTGAATGGGACGGTTTTTGTCCCAGCCCCTTTGATGTTCGTAGTTCTCCTCCTCCGCTATCCACTCTAGTTTGTAGCACGTGTCAACACCCCCCTACATGTTTAGAAACTTGCATGGCAATAATTTATTTTGCCTTTGGCCATGACCAAATGACTCGTGCATGTGTCCATTTGGGAACACACAATCACCCAGTAAAACTAGGGATGTGTAGAGAGTCATCCGTGAAGCTCCGTAGCCTCATTGGAGAGCAGGTAGAACGAACTCCTACTACAACAAATTCTGCCATAGTTCTTGAGGCTAGCAAGGAGTTTCTAGGAGAATTATTACTCTGTTCTAAAGGCGTTCCTCAAAAGACTCTTTCATTTGCTGGATAAGTTCAAGCAGATGACGTCCCCAAGTATTCGCAATGAGGTCACTACGTTCAAGTATTTGAGACGTTTTGGTGTAATAGACAGCATTACTAGATTGAGGGAGGCTTTCAATTGGGCCTTCGTTCAGGAGAACAAGTTTCCCGGTCAAGGAACAGACTCTGATAAGGTATTCCTATTCAAGATGGCCGAAGTAGGACCAGGGAGCGGTGTGGACCTAGTACGACGCATGCAACCACACGGTGACCCTGGAGACGCTTGGATCATGTTCGATCACGTGAAACGAGTGAAGGACTGGACAACTATGGCATGCCATGTCTATGACTCAACATATTGTCGTGTGATGATGATTGCAGTTTGTGACATGCACTCTGAAGATGTAGCAGCATAGCTAATATTCTGGCAGAATCTCAATGCAGTGGCAGCGAGGCATGGTATTGACAACGTCACGTTTAAGGGCTTCATGGCGGACAGTGCCCAAGCAAACTGGAATGCAGTTTGCATTACGTACGGCGATGGGGATGCAAAGAAGCCCATGGATAATCGAGAGCGCACATGTCTATTCCACTGGGCATAGTCTTTGGAAAAACATACAAAGGTGGATATTCGAGCGGACCTCCAAGAACAACACCGACAACTTTGCAAGAAATACAAGAATGCCAAGACACTCGAAGAGGTAGACACTAAGTATACAGCTATCAAATCATGGTGGCTGTCATCAAGAGCAACAACGGATAAAGGAGTTGTTTGTCTAGACCTTTGGCTCGCGTTTTGGCATTTCTCATATAGACAGTGGGGGGGCTTTATGGAACTTGTAAGTTCTTTCTTGACATTACTACCTTTGAATGTGCATGTTTTGGAAAGCCCCTCCTCTTAAGGGTGCGCTTACTTATCTAATGGCTCAACTGACTATATGTTTGTTAAGCTCATAGTTTTTACGTGTCTTCCAACTTCTGCAGGCTCTTTCTGAAGCGGAATTGGCTGAAATGCCATCGTGCAACCTTGCAGAATCCGTACACAATAAATGGTTACAACAATCAGGGAAAAGAGGTACAGATCTCTACGTGGCAACTGTTGATGATATGGTTCGTGCTTTCATGCAAGTGGTTGCATACTATCAATTCTTGAAGGGTGAGAAGCCAGGTACTGGACCGGGAGAGGATGAACTCCGACTTCGAACTGCTCAACGTACCGCTCATCGCTCGGGTAACTCCAAGGTTCTACATGAGGCCCTCGTCAAAATGCCTGGAGGTAATGAGTTCTGCACTCGCGATCCTCATTTAGAGGGGGAAGAGGTTTTTATGTCATTGAAGCGAAAGGCAGATCTTCCTCCGGGATCTGAGTTTGACTCACACAGGCCGGATAAGATCAGCATCTCCCGTCCTCGGTTTCAGAAACGACCATTTTCACGCACTATCCACGACCTCACTTCCGACGAGGATGTTTTAGAGGAAGCTCCAACAGCACCAAAGGATGTTCTCCCTTCCCCTAAAACTCTTGCACCAACTGCGAGGGTGGAATACGTTAAGGCTGTCCAGGAAACCAATTGTGATGAGACTGCATGGCATATTGTTCGCCTTCCAAAGACATCTACGAAAGCGTGTTTCGCTCAGCAGGCCATCACAAGGAAGAAGTGTGTGGCACGGATTGTCAAGGATGGTAAAAGTACTGCAGCACCAACTTACACAGGTACGATGGATAATTACAAAATGAACCGAATTGAGAAGATGCAGTTCTTCTTCTGTAATGATGACATCGAGAGATGTGTGAACGGCACTAGAAAGAAATGGGTTGTCTCCAAACCAGACGTTCCTAGTGTATGGCCAGTGAAGATCGGCACCAATCTTAGCTAGAAAGAGATATTTGCATTAGAAGACGCCGGGTTTCGATTGGCCGAACGCGTGGAGCTGTCTCCTCAGAAACTTTTTGGGGATCAAGGAGTGCGAGTGGACTTCTCATCGTTTTCGACTCCGAAGGAGCCTATTGTGCATCCAGCCAAGCGATTTGGAAAGGTCATTCGAAGAAATCCCAAAGCCCCTACTGTCGCACATCAGAATAGCTGCGCATCTGCCTTGTTTGTGGTTGGCAAGATATGTAAAGTTCATATGATTCCTCCTCCAAGGTTTGGCTACGTTCTGTCATTCGAGTCCATAAGCATTTCGAAGGTTTCAAAGTACGTGCTTAGTATTGGCCAATTCCCCAGTTGTGATTGTCCATCTTTCATGGACATGAACAACAAGTCACTCGGCAAACGTGGACAATGGATATATTGTAAGCATCTGTATTATGTCTTCACCATAGTTTGCGGTTTAGATCCTGATATGGATGTCTTCATGCATGCCCCTAGTTTCAGCTTCAACGAGATTAAGCGAGTTTTACAAATCCTTTCTGTGAAGCATACAATCTTCTATTAGTAGTAGACTACATTGGAGCTACATTGTATGATCATCTAACAATTGTAATGAAAATGTGGTGAGACTAAAAGGGCCACCACTCGAGTTTGTTACATTTATGTACAGAATTTACTTGCTTTAAAATGGTGTTTTTTTCTTCTATTTCATTTCTACTTTTCATCCATGAATATTTATTGTACTCAAGTCAATATAAAGTTGAATAGCACTGTCTCCAAAAATTGCAGTCGTATCTATCAACCTACAGTTATAAGTCTTTCTTAAACCATACATGAACCCTACTCCACGGTCATAGGTCCTTTTGTGCATGCTTTTTTAGTAAATATTGCTTTAAAAATATACTATTTTGTTTTGTTTTTAGTAAATTATTTTAAAAATTAGCAAATTTTGTTATGTGGCTCATGCCTTACGGCTTACGACTCACGGCTCACGGCTCATGGCTCATGGCTCATGGCTCACGGCTCACACGCTAGCTTCGTCCCCCTCCTACCTTCCGGATACCGCTTTCCCCGCGTACCTCCAGTCGCCGGAAGACGACTTCTCCCCTATCCAGTGGCCATCCGGACACCACCACCAGCCCTAAGACAACACAGGGAACCCCCACTAGCACAGCAGAGAAGGCCACGCAGGCGGCACCTTCAACCGTCCAACCGGAGCGGGAAGCTCGAAGCTTCCGGAAGTGGACCAGTACCGGATCTAACTCCGGACAGGGCCGGTGGCCGGAAGCAGACCGTGGGAGCCTCTCCAATACGCCGGAGTGGACGGCACAAGAGAACCCCTTAGTTAGATTTAGTAAGTGACGATTAGTTAGTTTCAGGTCGTCAGGGTTGATGTAGCAATTAACGATGGGGCTTGCAATTTCACCCGGCTACCAGCCTATCTGTAATCCAAAACTCGAATTGGTGACCGGTGGAAATTCCGAATCTGAGATCCATAACTTTCGGATCTCAGGTTTGAAATCCCGGACCTTTAGGGATAAGATTTCTTCAGGATAGGATCTTCCGGATTTCTTGCAGATTAGGTAATACTATGATTAAGTAGATTGGCTTGTACTTAGTAAAATGAGTCCTCTCGACTCATGGTCTTGTTTTTCCTTCACGTTGAATATATTCCGGAACTATACTAGATTTGCTATCTAGTTTTTGTAACGAGAATTGTTTTTTTTGTAAGGTACAAGGTTCGTTGTTGTAGTACATGTTGTGCAAGTTTCTTTGAAAGAGAGGGATATTTGTTGTACTTAGTAATGAACCGGTTTGGATCTCCAGCAGGGGAGTGCCCGGAATAGCTCGAGGAGATTGCAGAGGTGTTCCTGGTCACCTACAACGTCTAGAAGAATCCAGGAGGAGAGGAGATACATTGCAGAGGTGTTCCTGGTAGTCTCTAGAGCACGGAATAATCCGTGTGAACCAGGATTCCGGTCAAAAGCCGGAGTCTATCCCCACGATAGGAAAAGCCTGCTATGTGAGTCTAGAAGGAGTCCTCGTAAGTAAACTATATCACTTTCTCCGAAGGGCTACAAAAGTGCTACGGGAACGTCCTTGTTGTCCGGACTTATCTTTGTGTGACCGCATCCGGAAGGCCTTCCGGATGTCGTGAGAGTTTAAATCGAGCAGCAACACCATATCACTGGTTAGTAGAGTAGGGAGAGTGATTGTCACTCGTTTAAACCTTCCGGAAGCCGCTTTGAGGAGGAACAGAGGTAAATCAAACTACCCTCGAGATTTCCGGAAATCATTTTCCAGAAACAACTGTATATACCTTCCGGAAACTAGTTTCGGCAAGCTCTGTTTGAGTTCCGGAATCCGGAAGGATCCGGAGCCGTTACGGAATAGAATAACTAACCTAGGTGATCAATAGCTTAGATGTTTTGGGTAATCTGAAAGAATAAAAAGATCTATGAGGGAACAAAACCGGAGTGGTTCACTTTGGAAGTACTTAGTGACAATTGAGTGCATTCCGGAGGAATACTGACTCTACAAACTACGACACAAATTAACCCTCAAAGCCACGCCGTTCGGTGCAGACAATGAATTGCCTCCAAGCTGAGTAGCCTCAACCGTAGAATCAGACTAGTGAGGCCAAGTGATTTGATTAGGTATACCAAGCGGATGCGGAAGGAAGGACATATTCTTCACGCGCTCCTTCGCAATAGGAACATCTCCTTCCTTGTATATAAACTCAATCATAGTTGTTTTCGCCCGCTTAGTACAAATACAATAAAGCTCGGTCAGAGTTCCGCTGTAAAAATTTGTCAGCTGACAGCCGACGGGATGTAATGACAAAAATCGATAAAAGTAGGAATAAAAAAAACAGCAAACACAATAAGGAATAAGAAACCAACCAAGGCCACAGCTGTGACATTCCCACCACCCTAGGCATTGAAGACGGTGAGGTTCGATTCCTTCACCGTCAAGGTGGGATCCAAAATTTTGGTGAGCAAACCCATACAAGGATTGCACTCATCTCGACACCAGCTCTCAGTCGAGGGCGTAGCGGCGTTGTCATAGACAGGATTAAGAGGCTTCGACAATCGCGTCATCTTCTTGAACTAGCTGATTCTTTCATGCTCATCGCTCGGCTTGTTGTAGAGGATTCCAACGTTAGCCAGAGGTCTATTGTGCATGGCCGATACCTTGAACTTCCTGCTACCATCAGGGAGGTATCAAATAGTGTGGACGACACAAACCCCAGTTGAACCGCAACATTCTGTCTCAGTTTGAAAAGTGAGGTTGTCATCAGTTATTAAAATTCTAGGAGCAAAGAGCTCACATTGATCATCATCACTCCCTCATAGCACACTCTGCACAACTATTTTGAGCCCGTCTTTGCCGATAAAGATCGATTCACCTGCTTCGTCAAATCCAAATTCAACGAACATCTCGCGAGCCCCCTTCTCGAATTGGACATCTCCTTTGACGTTGGTCTTCTTCACCAGTTTGACAAGCCCCTTCGCAACACGAACCTCGAAGCAAACGGCAAGCTCATCAACAATATCCTCAACACATAGAACGGCGTACTGCTTCACGGCCGCCCAAAACTCTGATGGGGCCTCTAAAGTTGTTGGAGTTATACCGTTGTTCCTACCCTTCAGGAATGTTGTGTTGGAGTTTAGCGTTGGTCGTAGTTATTACGATATTGTAAATAGGCTTGTATTAAGGTAGAGTTGAGGGGAAAGTAAATGGGGAGAAAATGGAGAGGGGTAAATTGACATGTGGCATGGCCAAAGAGATAGGACGAGCCCATGTGTCTTGCATGGGATATGCAAAGACATGTGGGCGGTTGCATGAATTTAGTCCGCCATGTGTCCCATGCATTAGTTGGCAAGGGACATATGGATGGACGCATGAAGTTGGACCGCCATGTGTCCCATGCATTAGTTGGCAAGGGACACATGGATGGACACATGAAGTTGGACCGCCATGTGTCCAATGTGTTGACGACAAGGGATGCAACCACCTATAGTATAAGTAAAGGCCTTTACTTATACTATAGGTGGTTGCATCTGGAGAGGAGGTTGTCCGTTCTCCCCAATTAATTGACCCATCTACCAAGCGGTGAAAACCACTTGCCACTTGTTGTAGAGGTCATCTGGAACAAAAACCAGGGGCAACTTCTGTGTCACTACGTTTGTAGCCTTACTCATGATTACAGTGAAGTGATTCTTGCAAAATTCCTGCAACAATCACTAGAAATATAATCAGGTGTCATGGGATGTCAAAACATCGACTAGCAGCCAACAGTCAGAAATACTTGATCAACAATGCACAAAAAGCTTAAACAAGCAAGTGAGCAGTGATAATACCTTTCAGGCAGCATGGTCTTGAAGCTGGTCAACGCGACCAAGTTCCACCCACCTCTCCCTCATTCTTCAAAATAAGGGAACATAGATCTCTTCCGCTTTAATTGCAGCAACATCAAAGTTCAGAAGGTTTGAAATTTTCACCAGGTCTTCTTGGGTATTCGACCACAGAACGATAATGTCCCACTCCATGATATACTTTGCTCTACAAGATTTGTAGTCCTCCATCTTCCCCAGCTCCTTACACATGGAGTACGTGTGTTGCCCACTAATGATGAACCAATGACAATTAGGATCGTCATACCACCTATAGGTCTGTCCTTTGAATTGCACCTGGTTGTCTATCACCTTTGGCGCACTTCTGCGAAGAAGTTCTATACCTTCTAAGTCCTTGCGATTATGAGCAGAACTTGGCGATGCACGAAGAGGAACGCAGTACAGTGGCAATTTTGCCCGCCAAGGACCCACGGCCTTGTAGATGACCCGGAGTTGGTCGAGACGCTTGTTGACGAGTTCTTGATAAACCATTCTGTGGGGAGGAAGGTGGATCTTAAACGAATGAATCTTAACTGGCAAAACCTACTGTCCAAATGGATAACAACGCCCTAATCCCTTCTAGACCGTGTTGTACATCTCCTCTACCTCCTTACTATAGGTACTGGACAAGAGGTTGTTCAGACATACCAGTGCTTCAGCCACACTCTTCACCTTTGCAATTTTATTACACGCTCGCTTCTTTGGAACCTTTGATGGCGTCACTTCCATATCAGGTGCTCTAGCAACAACAGTCAGTGCGGAATTGCTCGCCTTCTTTGAGGCCCTTGGCTTCTTTACAGTTTTATATTTGCCACACCCTCTAGATCCGCCATGCAACTCCACTCTCTGGTCCTTTGCCTTCATGAAGTAGTCCACCAATTCCGCACGGCTCTCTGGTTACACGTCGTTAAACTACATGCCCACCTCATGTGCCGAGGTGCATAGCTCTTTTTAGCAGAGGGTCGAGCGGATGCTTACAGCATAAGACTATGGGTCGTCATCGGCCACTCAAACCTTCACCTTCTGTAAGAGTCAAATGAAGTCGCGTCCTCAGGGTCTTCCATAATATCCATCGCAGCGACCAAGTTTCCACCAAGAAAACTCTTGCCTGAGTGTTTCCCGCTAATACCCATTTCAACCACCTACTTTGGCCTCCAAGTAATGCCCCATTCTATTAATTCCGGACAAGACTCAAATAAGGCTTTCGGTTATTGATTATCGAGCCAGACCGCCTTGTCCTCACTAATACACTGCCGAAACAACCACTTGAGCTCACTCAACCTGCGCAACAAGATAGCACACAATATTGGTAAGACGTGTCATTATAGTATATCGTCGGTTGGCAGCCGACGCAAGAGACTACCGTCGGCTGGCAGCCAACACTGAAGAATACCATCGGCTGGCAGCCGATGGCACTACACAATATCTTACAATATGACATACGGTTTAAACTTCCTATACTCAATCACCGAACTACTTCATCGACAATATATACAACGTGCCTTCAGATGGCAATCGACGGTGAAAGAGAAACATACCTATGGACTAAAGACATTCTATCGGCAGCTGAAAAATACTCGTCCGCTGGTGGCTTGAATTCTAGCGCTGCAGCTCTTTAGCCTCGTTCTCCCTGATGTCTACTACTCCACTCCTTCCTTCAACTACCGGAAACACTACATCGGCTGGCCGCAGACAGGTTCACATCAAAACTATGAAAAACTTAACTTACCCTGAAGCTGCTTAACTAAACCAGGAACTGCAGAATGGAAATGACCCGGTTTGGTGGAAACCTCACCTTTTTTACCTCGTCAAATAAAAACGTTGCGACCATTCAATCATCTTCCATCCTTAATCGAAAGGCCATCAAAGAGTCTGGATAGTCCGATAGTACACATCCAATCAGCACAATTTTGAAGAGGCATTTTCAATTTCATTTATAACTATATTTTAACTTATTTTTTAATATTCATAATTACTAATCTTTTTAGTGTTCTGATATAAATTTCCTATTAATATTCTAATTTAGAGTTCCTTAAATATCTCTTTTATAAATTTATTTTCTTTTGGTAATTGCTTTAAAGTTTATCTCCTAATCTCAACTGACACTAGGCTTTCAATTTTGTCTATTTCATCCTCGTCATTTTCATTTTATAATTATTTCTCAAACTTCCATTCAAATTCCTCTTGAACATCTATTCAAAAGTCTTATTAAAGTTTCACATTCGATTTCATTTGAATTTGAATTTGAAGTCCAAGAATGAACGGGCGCGATTATCTAGGAGCAAATCCCTGATGGTAATTTCGGCGAAATATTTCAAAAATCAAATTTTGTGTACATTGTTCAGCTAAGTGAGGAATATCACCGCATCTACTGCAAATTCTATGTCATTTCTGTTCTACTTCTCTTCAATGAACCTCCCCTTACACGCTTTCCTATCGCATGGTTTTTGTTTGAGCTTATATCATTCGGATTGCATTGTTCAATATAGGCTCTTTTTGACAATCCTACATTGCGTATTACGTTGACAATCACTTTTCGGAAGTAGAGGTTCGTTTATGGTGCAATTGTGTGTCCATGGCATTCTCCAATTAGACCTGAGATTCTATTTCATGTAAATTCGTATTTGAATACTGTGCAATCCATTAGAGTGTCCAAGTGTTTCTCAAATTATACTACTCTTGTGAGATATCTGCTCAATCCTTGGATTGTCCCATTTCTTCCTAGATATCGTGTCATTTTTTGATTCTCTGGAGACTCTTGCTTGATGATCTATGAGCTCAACCTTGTTGCTTCATTTTCCTATTGTATCAACGTTGATTACCTAAATACTTGAAGTTCTAATACCCTAAACACTAGCAGCCCTATTTGTGCATAAAAGTGCTCCTTCCCGGTTTGTTTATGCATTACATGTAATCACGAACAAGTTCTTTCCAATTCTCGATTTCCCATGTCTCGCGCAAGAGCACTGATATCCATTGGCACTTCCCCCAGAATCCAAAACCCTTATTTTGAACCCGAAACCAAAACTCTAAAGCATCGATTTTGATTCACTGGCCCTTGCATTCACCTTTACCCTATTCGTTCACCATTCTCGAGCTGAGAAGCACTTTATAGGTCATTGCTTGTGACAAGTTTTGTCGGCTCCCAGCCGACAAAGCCCAGTTGGCATTCTGAAACATGGATTGCGGACCCATTTTATCATTCATGAAGAACGGAAAATCAGGTTGATGGAAGCCCTGTAAAGGTGTTCAAGTAGCCCTAACTCACTCGGGCTTCTATTTTTCTAGTCACGCAATTGTTCAGAAATTCATTCTGAGGGATCCATGGATTATTCGTGTTAAGGTGATCAAAGTATCCGATTCAATGGAAATGCCGATTCCATTTCCAACTGATGGTTTAACCATGCTTTGCAAATGTTGTGGTCGGTTAATCGATTGGGAGGCGGCTAACCTTCGGCCATTCGCTGACATCTGCAAACTCCCTGAGGATCTTGCCAAATCCACATTGCAGCTCGGTTAGGATATCAAACTAGTTCAGTTATTCCTGAACCTTCGTGATGGCAAGGAGGTTGTCCTCTTTGTTGATGTCATGGATCAAATCTGTTGTGCAGGCGTTGGAGTTATCAACGAGTGCTCACCAAAAGGTTCGTGGGAAGGGTTTGTAATTTGTCACAACTTCTTCCTAGTTGTCAGAGTCGAGATAGTAAATATCATGTTTGTCACTCATACGGCATATTGCGAGCTCCCTAAGGTGAGCACTCTGGGTGACACAACTGGTAACCTTGTTCTCAGGAGTAGCTATTGTGTTTGCCCCATACAGGTCGATGACGACACTCAATTTGCGTGAGATGATGAATGTTAAGAGAGTGAGATGTCAGGCGCTTTGGATGACAACGACCGCGGCGACAAGATCTATGATGTCAGTACTTTTCCAGTGTCCATCGGATTTGATGGGGCTTCAGGCAACAACTCCGAAACAAGCCGAGAAGGATATGAGGGCGTTCCGTTGGCTGCCAGCCGACACCCGACTGACGAACCTCCAGTTGACACCACCTTACCTGCAGGGGTCAATAGTGATCAATTCATGTATTCGGATTGACCACAATGGAGGAATAACTACTGCCATCTGCTTGACAATAACTTCGCATTAGTTGGACGGACGATGATCCAAGTTTGCCTTCTGCACGAGGTAGGTGATGCGGACATATTAGGTGACACTAACGTTGGCGTACTCTTTGTCTCTGAGCATGAGGATCTTTAGATGACCACGTTGCGCTCAAAGATATCGCACACGCGCTTGGAAAGTGGTCCACTATTGTCAGAGTGCCTTATCTACTGCTTTGAGCACAATCAATCCTCATGTAAAGATGACGGGCTAAAAGGGGTGGCCGAGGATTCATACAAAGGTATGAAACAAAAGCTTAAGCTGAAGAATGATGTTTCTCTGACAAAGTTTCGTCGCCTGCAGGACAAAGTTGCTTGCCTGCTTGTTAGTTCGAAAAAGTGTTGTTCGAGACGATGATGTCAGATATTTCTTTGGGCGGACGCTTGCAAAATCCGCCAGAAGTTCTACTCATCAAGCTTCGTAAAACGGCGTGACACTCCGTACGCTGTTCAAGGCCAACTCCACTCAGTTCCGGGATTCCAAAAACCCTACATCACTCTACATCGGGTAGAAATGTGCGAAGTTGCCTAGTTCCGCATTCATGGCGTATCCAAGTCTGCATACTACAAGTATAAATCCAATTCATTGAACGGACGCGTAAACAATTAGCATGGAAATGTTGGTATTTTGCGCCCCGGGTCTCAAACTATTCAAGCTCGTGGGACCATTTCAAGAATCATCAATGACAATGCAGACCACATGCCAAATGAGTTTCGAGTCATCAGCAACAAGAGGGTCGCATCTCTGATGGTTCTACCTGCGGCGATGAACTGGAATCATCTCCGTGATATGTCCAACTTGATAAGTATCTACATTCCTCCAACTTGCACATGTAATTTGTCTCTCCCCCCTCCCAAATCATTATCCATGTCTATCGGTTGGCAGCCAATGTATGTCTATTTTGCATATCTCTTATTCAGCTTAATAAGTCTTGATTGTTTTATCTGTCGATTCCAAGTGAACTCTGAATATTGTGTCAAGCCGATTTCGCAATTTGTTGTTAGTCGATTGAAAAGGATGTTTTTTCGGAACGTTGAGGTAAAGGCTATTGGTAGCAACTTTTCGAGATGTACCGAGTGTGACTATCTGGTTGAGTTTCTTGCCAAATATCCTCGCGGGTATGTCGAGTGGCAAGCACTACATGATGATCGAGCGAGGCATCTCAACTACCAAAGTGCTTGCCGTAATGTGTACTCTAGTTGGACATCTCAATCCATTAATTACCCGTCCGAGTTTCTCTGCATTATTCACGACAAGATGGACACTTCTAAGACGGCCATTCCAAGAATGCAGCGGATTACAAAGGCAACCTCTGGTCTCGGACAAATTCTTGCTTCATGTACTAGCATGCTAACTCATGGTCACAGCGACGGTGCATATGCGCATTACTCGACATCTTTATGGCCTTGGGACTCCAATTTCACAATCTCATCAATCTGTCGTGTTCTTCGAGCTTTAGAGCGCCACCCTCTGCGAGAGTCTAAGCAGCTTTTCACAAGTCCACATCAGAATTTGTTCTCCAAAGCTCTACTCCGTGGTAAATTCAGATGTAGTTCGTCGATTCCAAAATCTAAAGGCGATTCCCTCCTAGTGGCTTCGCTCGCTCAACCGGAAGTTAAGCTTCCTCGAAAGCTCTATCTCCAACTTGATAACTCTGCAAAGGATAACAAGAATTGATTTGTCATGGCCTTCAGTTCACGCCTTACAACCAGACAAATTTTTAAAGAAGTGACTGGAATTCTTGATTGACGGCCACACTCATGAGGACATTGGCGCTCATTTTAGTTACCTTTCTAAATTCATCAAACGGAAAAACACCTACTACTTAGCTGAACTCATGAAATCCTTCATGGACTCTCAGAAGATTGTTGCCTTTATTCCTGAACTTGTGCAAGAGGTTGCTGATTTCAAAAGTTATATTGTTGATTACCATCACGACGACAAAAATAAGCTTGACGGTCTCGGTGAGATGCAGATTTTAAAGTTTTACGTTGAAGAAGAAGGTGAAGACGCGGGATGGCCGGTCATAAGATACAAGAGAAGTGCGACGGATTCATCATGGCTCCCTCCGGATGAGCCTCATTTGATTTTCAGTGATTTTCAATTTGCCTTTCATTTTTGCCATTGCTATTGTATGTTATCTGTCGGCTGCCAGCCGATGGTCTTGATTGTATCGCTTCTTTTGAAATACTCTTTGTCTTTGTCATCGCTTTCTAGTGTTGGTCTCACTTTTCTATATTTCGCTATCAGATAAGGTTGTGAAGATGTGGACTGCGGATAAATTCGAGAGTCCTAACCTTTTGATCGGTGATCCGAAACCAATACCCTTCAAGCCCCTTTGAGGTGACGTTGATGTCAACAAATCAAAGCGTAACCAGGAGAAGGAGGTTGCAAGGGCCAGTGGAAACAACAAAAAACAATCCTTTATCAAGAACGGTATTGCCAAGTATATTGAGTTCTAGACGACAGGCATGGCTCAAGACAAAAGATATGCCGAGGATATGGCTCTTTTTATTGCATATTGGGAGCGACTTCTTCAGCTTATATCTGGTCCTCTCTCTTTGATCCCCGACTGCCTTCGTGAAGGATTTTGGCCATAATCAGACTGGATGCGTGATCATGCTCGTGCAACGGCACTGCCCAATGCAGTTAGTGCCAGCTCGAATGTTACTCGTCAAGATGAACCTGACCCGTACCTTTTTCTGCAGCCTAAAGCTGAGCTGTCTGAAATTGTCCTTCAATCCGTTTTGAGATGTTCTTCTTGGTGATTTTGTTTTGTGCCGACCTTGCACTAGTGTGGAAAGGCGTTCCCACTTACTTCCGGAACTTAAGACCAAATCCAGAAGAAAATAAAGAAAAATTAAAAAATTAGGTAGTTAATTAGTCATAAGAGCATAAGTAGTTCATAGAACAAAATAAGATTTTAATACCGTGCCGGAATCCTTAAAGGAGGTAGTTACAGCACTCTTCCCGGAAACTGCAAAACCGGAGTACGGTGACAGCCGGATCCGAAAATGCCATTATGACGCGTAACGGTTTTCCGTACGAAGGCGTCAGATATCAAACGCGACTCGCAGTCTTGTGCGCCAATCTTTTAGGGTTTCCAGCAGTCTCATTTCCCCTTCCGCTCAGCGCATTTTTTTAGGGTTTCACATCCGCCCTTTGTGTAGGACGGTAGCGGAGAGTTACCGTAGCACGAGGGACTTGGTGAGGACAGTGCGTGCAGGATTTCTGGACACCATTGCGTGATGCAAGTTCACGGAGAGGTGGGCACGGATGGCGGGCAAGAAGAGTAAAAATCCAGCAGCCGAAGCCCTGCTGTTGCAAAAGGTGACTCCGGAGATTCCGAAGCCGGTCATGACCTACCGGGTTTTAAAGAGCTTTCTCGAGATTATGGGTTGTGAAGGTCTTTTAGGGACACCATGGGCCTTCCAGAGCAAAACAATGATGGCAGAGCTCCTGGGAGAGCCACCAAGCCAGTACACGTAGAAGATCAGGGCGCATCTGGAGGTCTGGACCACGGCACTCTAGAGAGACACTTACGAGCTCCGGGCAGGGACGATCAAGGTGGCGGAGCGCGACGACGCCATCCTGAAGGGCGAGTTCCGCGCGAAGGCAAACCCTAAAGACGGGTACGTCCTCAGCAACCTCACCGATTCGAATGCCAGGTTAGTTATGGCATTCTTTAACCCCATTTTCTCCCCTCATACTCCGAAGACCGAACCGGAAGCGAAGTCGCTCAGTGCAGAGGACTCTGGAAGCCTCTGGAGCATGCCAGCTTTTGTCAACAATTCCGACTCAGAGCCCACCCGCAGCACCACCAACCGCACCGGAACCGGCCACAGAAAACGAACGATTCGCGACCGGATCAGAGCCAGGACCTACGTTTGTCCCAAGCATCAGTGGCGACATACCGGTAGACGTTCACGAGCTCTGTAGACACATTGTCTAGCGGACCAGGATCTAGGAAGGAGAGATCCAAGAGAGGCACGCCATGATCATGGCCGTCCTGGAAGCAGTAGGACTGTGGGACACCACTAACCTCATCGCATAGCTCAGACAGATGAAGGAGAAGCACAGTTCCGTCACAAGACTGGAGCAAGAGAACACCACTATAACCAAGATCAACACCGGGCTCTGGGGTCAGGTCTTGTAGGCGGAAGCTGCACGAGATGCAGCATAGCATGCACAAGTGGTGGCAGAAGCGAAGGTCCGGGCAGCCTCTCAGACCTTGACAGATATCCGCACAACGTTGGACTTTCCGGTAGATACGGTCAACCGGGCGCTGCTCTACACGGAGAGCTTGGAGAAGAATGAGAAGCTCAACAAGGGGCAGATCATCCGGTTCCTAGTTGATCACAGCCAAAAAATGGAGAGCACCTGGACCAAGATGCAGGAGGTAGCGAGGGATCTCGTGGCGGCGGCCTCAACAGTACAAGAAGCTCCACCTCCTTTCCCGGCACCTCCTACTTCAAACGCGGCTGGTCCATCCGGAACCACTGCAGGACCATCCGGAACCGCTACGGATCCATTCCGAACCGCTGCGGATCCATCCGGATCCCCATCCGGACCGGCAGCTGCTTCCCCGTCCCAACCTCCGGCCGGCTCTTCACCCAGACCTGCAGCCGGAATGCCGAAGTCCCTCACTGGAGAGTTCAACGATCTCGTAGGAACGCTGGACTTCAACTCTCCGATGAGTTGGAATGGGGTGGCCTTTCCAAGCACGGGGAGTATACAGAAGTGAGAAGAGATACCAGGGAATCAGGCAATACTCCCGTTGCCCTTCCGAATTCCTTTACAGTCTCCATCTCCGGTGCCACCAGTGACGGACGCTTTACCCGAAAGCTCTGCAGCGACACCCATGGTGGTCAGCCCCAGTGGTAGCTTCCGGGACCTTCCGAACCTCAAAGACCAGATAGACTCACCATCAGCCCGGATCGCAACAACAGAGGATCCGGATACACCTTCCGGACCAAGGATGCAAGTACCAACCTCCGTACAGAAGCCACCAGCATCCATTCCGGCGCAAACCGAGGCCGGCGCCGCACCAGCAGAGGTTACTCCTACACGCCGAAGCAGTAGGAGGAGGAACCAGGTTACTCCGTAGATTAGAATTTTTAGGGCTAAAGTATGATAGCGATTAACGATGGAGCTCAAGCTTGCACCCGGCTATCACACGGTAGACTAAAGAAAAGCCTACTTTAAGTTTTGAGTTAGATCCGTGAAAACCGGATCTCAGATCCGAAATTTCCGGATCTGGGTTTGAATTCCGGATTTCAAGGGATAAGATCCCTTTCACTTTTAGGATAGGATTTTCCAGATTTTTAGCTTCTTAGATTAGATTTTCAGATCAGTTGTAGTGGTTACTTAATACCTGAGTCTAAGCCGGCTTAGGGTCTTGTTCTTTCTCTTTTCATGAAGGATATTTTCTGTTAGTATATTTTCTCTTCTTGAAGTTATGTTGATGGTGTATTGTTTCGTGAATGAAGGATAAGGCCCATTGTGGTTGATGTTTTGTGAAGTAGTTCTTGCACCTGAAGTGGTTCACGGATAAGCATCTAGTATAACCGGTTGGATCTTGCTGTGGGAGAGCCCCCGGAACAGCTGATGGAGAGGTTAGATGGAGTCTGACGATCCTCGATGACCGGAAGGAGCCCGGAGGGGGAGGGAGGGTACTTCAGGTGGTGGGCCTGGTAGCTCCTAGGGCACGGAGAATCCATGTGAACCCGGATTCTGGTTGCGGCCGGAATTTCCCCTTACGATAGATGGAAAAGCCTGTGGTGTATGTCTAGAAGGAAGTCGAAATGTAGATCTACCCTTCACACCTCACAGAACCACTGACCATCAACCGGAATGTTGTTGTAGTCTGGGCTAGCCTCTGAGTGGCCTTATCAGGAAGGCCTTCTGGATAATGTGAGAGAGCGAATCCGGAAACAACAAACCAACGACCAGTTAGCAATATAGGGTTTGTGGGTGTCCAGCCACTATAAGTTTCAGGGGAGTGGATGTCTAGCCACTTTAAATTACGAGGCAGTGGGGAATCCGGCCACTTACACAAAATAGGATCAGTAGTATCCGGCCACTCGCTTAAAAACTCCGGAAGAAAAACTCTACCTAACTTTCCGGAAACCGGAAGGATCCGGAGGTTAGTAGGAAGCAACATCCGCCATCCGGAAGGATCCGGATGAATAGATAGGGCGTAGAATAGGAATGCTAACTGGTAGGTGATAGGAGGATAGCTGTCAATTTACTTATCATTTAAGAAAGAAACAATAGGTCTCTGTGGGAACGAATTTAGAGCGGTTATTCCGGACACATTTAGCTCCAATTAAGTGCTATCTGGAGGAATACTTACTCTACAAACTGCAACAACTAGCCATTACCTTCCTCTGTGGGTGGGCCTGGTACTGGAGTGCATTAACCTTACTCCTAGAGATTTCTCAGGAAATTTTAAGGTCGAATGGTGGATTCCACTCACAAGTAAGAAAGATTCTAAGAAGATCATTGGAAAGGTGTGCTGGAATAGGCATTGGGAACGGGAACAACGGTTCCAGATGTTCAGAACTGCAATATTGTTTTTTTCTCGCATCGCTACCCGTCTCATAATAAGCGTGGGCCTCTGAAGACTTATTGTATCCCGCCTGAAGCAGCGAGTGCTGCAATGGCTTGTTTGGAGGCAGGTGGCATCGCGGTCCATGGCAGTGTCAATTGATTGTTTTATTGGTCGGGTGCGAGCCGACGAATTGAATTTCACCGCAATGGAATTTTTATACCATCGATTAGTTTGTGTGTTGCGTGGAACAATACTACTTGCCGAACTTTGGCGATGGATATTTTTCACAAGATACTCATTTGATGCGATCTCAATCTCAATAGTTGATGTTTTTCTTGTGGGCTGCCAGACGACAGCCTCTACATTTGAGTTTGCAGTTTGAACCAGTTGTTGTTGTGGTCAAAATCTTTGTGTGTGAAAGAAGGACTCATATCTCTCACTCTCTAAAGAGCAAGGGAGGAGAGGGAGGCAAATCAGGCCAGAGTTGCTAGGGAGGCTGAATCACAGAGTAGTGAGTGTCTGAAAACACTCTGGAGAGCACTATTCTCGCGAGTGAGATTCATGATGAGAATCGGATCAAAGAAGTTGTATTCGACGAAGAAGAGTCCGACAACAATGAAGAGTCCGACGACAATGGCGCTCACCACGTCGATGTTGAACAGGGGTGCTCGAATGAGGAAGACCGCTGCGGCAATGGATCGGACGAGGTGGGCTCGTGGGCTACTGAAGGTGTCGACACCGATTCATCTTCAGGCTTTACGGGTACTCCTTTTGAAACCGGATGCGACACCGGTTTGGACGTGGACTCCGACATGTATGCTCCAGCATGGCGGAAAAACTGGTTGATGTTAAGTATAGTTGAGTTTTTTAATCTCCTGCAGTTGCATTTCTCTGATCGATTTTTCAATCTGCTGCCATCTATGGAGATCCTCCAAATATAACCTGCTTTCTTACTAAAATATCGTGCTCTATTCGGATTACATCCTTGATGTACTACTTCAAATGCAAGCCCTGTTTTGTTCTTTGAAT
Organism: Bryoerythrophyllum caledonicum; assembly: GCA_963971425.1. Classification (NCBI taxonomy): domain Eukaryota; kingdom Viridiplantae; phylum Streptophyta; class Bryopsida; order Pottiales; family Pottiaceae; genus Bryoerythrophyllum; species Bryoerythrophyllum caledonicum. The sequence goes on from OZ020514.1 coordinate 16,949,326, forward strand.
TTAGATAATGTTTTTGGTAGAATTCGGTGTGTCATGTGAGAACAAGAGTCTTCTGTCCATGTGTTGTCTTCTGCAGTAATTTTTATATCATTGTATTATCTTCAAGGCAATTGTAGGAAGTTATATTTTTATCCATGCTACCAATTGGCAGCCTCCTTTGTATGAAACTCACTTCTTCAACTTTGTTATCGTGTTCAATACGATCACCTGTATGCCGTAACTTACTCTACCGGACTTCTTCGATGAATGTCTTATTTACAATACTCTGTGCACAGGATCTCATTCCGATTCATTGAAGTTCTTCTTGTCGGCTGCCATCCGACATCTTCTTTTCATTTCGAGTTTGAAGATCATTCGTTTGCCCTCTCACTCAGGCCTCTACTTTAGTGGTCACGCAATTGTTCAAAAAATCATTTTGACAACTGCTGCTACTTTTGCGAGCTGCCTACGGAGAGCCTTCTCTATTTGAAATCCATTAGACGACTATGTCCAATACTCTCTTTTGTCCGTTTGGCTGCCGGCCGACGTTTGTACTCGAAGGAAAGACCATGTTCTTTGTTTGCTCGTTGACTACCTCTCATGGTTGCATATTTTTCGTTCAATTTCAAAAAAATCACCTTACTTCAACTCCCCTAATTCTTTGATGAATTATGGTGTTTTAGATTCAATAAAGTTTTGTCGATTATTTGCCGAATAAGGCCTTTTCTTATATCTTTTGTTCTTTGCTTTCCTGAAGTGCTGACTATCTTTCATGTTTGTTCATTGGAGATTGTTGCTTATTGTGTTCTACAAGAGATTTCTTTAATAAATTAATTTGGTGAATCTGAGTCCTCCTCATTCTTTGTTTGTTTGCTCTCGACATTTTATTCTGTTTTCGAGAATCCTTTGGGCATATGGAGAATCTTTAGGGTTCAAGGGAAATACTTAGGGTCTGGAAATATATTTAGGGCCTACGGAGAATCTGTAGGTTTTTGGAGAATCTTTAGATTTTGTGGATTCACCGCCAACAATTTTTAAGGATTCTACTGATTTTGAAGAGACTTCATAATAATATGTGACAATTATTATAGTTTTGTAAGGTTTGGTGGAACACAATTTCCAATGTATATCCTTATGATTTAGCCCATATTTGCTTATTTTTTTGTATGATACTAGCGGTTGGCGCTTGCTTTGCAACCCATTAGTCCAACCATTCTAATGTAGTTCAATATTATAATTATTTTTTCAAAATTTCATCCGCAGTCTAATTTTCATCCGTTGCGGATGTTTTCATCCGCTACAAAAATTTCATCCGCAGTCTGATTTTCATCCGCAGCCTGATTTTTCATCTGCAACCTGTTTTTCATTCGTTGCACTGTTTTTCATCCGCTGCGAAAATTTTCATCCGCTGCGAGATTTTCCTTCCTCCGCAAAGAATTTCATCCACAGCGGATGAAACTATTTTTTTGGCAGAATTAACTTAACAGCGAGTTAATAACTTCCAAAATATTCATTTTTTTGGAATTCCGACTTCGGATTTGGGCTTTTTAGGTGCGTTTTCATGTAGTAGGGAAGCAAAAAAATTATTACAAAAGTTTTGAAAATTTGACATTTTTGAGTGTATTTAAAAAATACATTTCACGGACTAAACTTTGGAGGTAGATTATGGCTAGAGAATATGTTCATCACATTCGATCTCATGCATGTTTTTTGTGTGTTGGATGTTGGTTGTGTTTTCAATTTTGTTATGTATAGCGATATTCATTTACAAGACATGTAAGATGTCTCATTTGAAATTTCATTTGAAACAGTAACATGATGATGGACACCAAACGAATACAATTGAATGGAAAGGGACGTCGCCGAAGCGTGCATGAACCCTAAACATGCAAAGTTTGTATCAAACTTTTAACTTTTCCATCCACCTGATTCAGGTGTAAATATTTAGAAGAATTTACATGACAATGTCATGGAAAACCTCATGATAAACGATGTTTTTCACCGTTCCCACAACTTCATTGTTGTCATTGGCAACCTTAATGTTTGCAGGATGTCTACCACGAGACAAAGCCACAAATAATTGACCATGGCTAAATACTTCATTACGAAGATAAATGCTGACACGATCATATGATTGGCCCTACGATTTGTTGATTGTCATGGCAAAAGCGCCAGTGACAGGAAATTGTCTCTGGCAAAGTGTGAATGGCAAGCGGCTATCGTTGCAATGATGTGTGATTCTAGGAATCAATACCTCTTGGCTACGATAGCGACCTTCTACAATTTCACATAGCAATACACTCGGAGACACTTGCAAAAGACGCAAACGACTACCATTGCACAAACCTTTTGCCGGATTCAAGTTCCTTAGCAACATCAAATATTGACCACATTTAAGACTTAATTGGTGAGGAGGCAAACCGCTCAATTGTAAAGAATTTAAAAACTCTATTGGATAATGATGGGCATGCTCATCATTTTCGTGGACAAAATCAGCACTAATATATTGATGCACATCACTAGGTATGCGATCGGTGATTCTTCGGTTGATTTCTTGGGCATCATCATTTTGGACAGCCAAAATAACGCGCTTAGAAAAATCAACCGGATCATCAAATATAGCATCAATGAGACCATCTAAAGAATTTCCAGGAGCAACTAATTCCGGCGGTAGATCTACTTTTGGACCAGTTTTGCCCTCACCAATATCTAACAAAAACTTTTGAAAGTCCGATTGACTTTGCAAACGCATGTTAGTGATCAAATGAAAATGTTGCATTAGTGGAAATAGATATGAATGTCACAAGCAAGCTTGTACAGTCTGCTTGCGACCTCCACGTACAACTACAGGCAAAGTTTGGCGAAAATCACCGCCATATAAAACTACAACACCGCCATTTGGACTATCTACACCGCGTATATCTTGCAACGATCTATCTATAGCTTCAAACATAAAACGATGCCCCGCACAAGCTTCATTAAGTACAATCAATTGTACTTCACGTAAGCTTTGACCTAATGTAGATTGGGCACTAATGCTACAAATCGATGCATCATGCAATTGTAATGGAATAGCAAGAGATGAATGTGCCGTTCGCCCTTCATTCAAAAGGCATGCGGCAATTCCACTTGTTGCCATTGCCATACACTTGACACTACGACCGCGAAGATAACCTAATATGGTATTATACAAAAAATCTTACCTGTACCACTGGGACCATCTAAAAAGAAAAGCTTATTTGGAGAATCAGAATTCAAAACGGAAGTAGTTACCGCATTGAAAACAATGTATTGTTCTTCGTTGAGCTTTCCTACATCCTCTTCTAGAAACGTAATATTTTGATTATTAGAATCAATGTTGTCATTAGCATCACTGCCAACATCAACAGTGTTTGGATAACCTAACTCATTCAATTCTTTGATATTAAAAAAATCTGTAAGATGTTTATCTGATGATGACAAATATTCCTCAATGGACGAAATCGCTTTGCAATAGCGATTTTGATCATTGCGCCAATCATCAGACATACCGTCAAGATGTGTCTTTTGTAAACTAAGAGGATCTAGCGGTTGTCCAAACACAAGAAGTGCAAACAACCGCCGAATTTGCTTAGGCAACGCAATGACAGTTGCCTCTTGCAAACAATTTTCCCACTCGGTATCATCCTGTAAAAGTCCTCTTGCAATACAACGGCTTTGTACGTTGGATACATTGTATCATGAAAACAAAGTAGGTCCTCAAATGTAGTCGGTGCCTCAACATGAGTCAACAACAAACGCAAGTAAAATACTTCGGTACCTACGGGAACCATATTTATCCGACCAAAAACTTTTATCTTACGTTGTCTTCTTTCCCACATGTTATTCTTCACATCCCACTTGTAATGGAGTGGAAGATCCATGTAACGAAGAAGCATGTGATTGCCATGATTGCCAGAAGCAATTAAGGCACGAATGCGGCAATTGAGCTCAAAAAACTTGGTGAGTTTAGTCTCAGCATTTTGATCAATCACCGACTGCAAAGATGTTCCTTCCTCAAAAGTAACATATTGCTGACCAGGTAGGTGAACCGGTAAACGACAAATACTATGACTCTTATTATTGGTTTCACAACCAAAAAGCCTCCAACATGCTTCTTAAGCGGCCACATAACGGTCTTCCAAGAAGTCTTTAATCTCATCTACAACTTCATCCGTTTCCACAACTCCACGATCTGGACCTTTAAAAATATACTGATGGAGATATTTGACAGTTTTTACCGAACTGCAAATTTCCACATTAATATGACAATTAAACCGACCTATCTAACACAGATTATATGGCACAACCCATCGATTGTCTAAATGCACAATTGTCCACGTACACGTTTCTCGATGTACCGACCATGGTTTCGACGACGGTACAAAACATGACCGTCACCATCCACCTCGGTGGTATCCCGAGCTTGCATCGGATAATCCTTTGTACATCTATTGTCTTCCATGCATGGACAATTGGGATTGTCCAAACCACATGGTCCATGCATCATGTGCTTGGCAACCGCGGCATACAATTGCAGTTGCCTCTCTAAATCGGGAATCTCCGCACATACTTTCTTATCTACAAGGTCACAATCATTGACCTTGTCTTTCAACCAAAGAAGAATGTGTGCATGAGGAAGACCACGTTTTTGAAACTCAATAGTGTAATAAAAAGCAATTGTCTCTCCCATGACATTCTTCGTTGTAATCTCATCCATCAACGCTCGTAATTTAAGCTCAAAAACACGCACAACAATATCTGGACGATCAGGGGGACTTTGACCTGGCTCAAGCTCATCAAGAATCTCAGGCCAGGTTGGATTACATGTCATTGTCACAAACAAATCAGGTTTTCCTAAAACTCTGACTAAAACCATACTATCATGAAATAGTTTTTGCATGTACCGGGGGGAACCAATGAATGTTGCAGGTAAGATAATGCGTCGCCCAATGCGTGCCGTATTGTCTTCCTGTAAAGCATCCACGACCCCCTGATAGCATTCTGCACGAAGTTCGGTTTGATGATATCTAATGAAAAGCAAATTTTCATGTTCTACGCGTAGATATTGATCCACTACATATTGCTGGAATAATCTACCAGCCTTATGTAATACATTAGATTCCGGCCGCTTTTGAAGCAACTATTGGACATATGACTTTAAAGTCACTCTAGTATCTGCTTTAAAAGTCGGTGACCACCCACATTGTCCGTCAAGAAACAACAATGGATAGGATAAAGCATCGTAAGCTGGATGAATTTCTTTTATACGTTGCAATTGTCCACCATGTTGGTGAAGAATAATATCTCTACCAAAATTCATGTATTGTTCGTCAAGAACAACAGCAGCAACTTCTGGAACTATTTGACGATTATACCGACGGGGATGTTCTCCGAAAGGAACTTCACCGGAGATACGGAGTGCCATATTTTGTCCCCGTTGAAGAACATCACGCGAAGACTTGAAACCACGAACCAACGCATTGATGGATTCTAAAACTTCTTGAATGTTATTAGTAATATCACGATGAAGATCATCAAAAATCTCCATAGGGCGATTTGTTTGTAAATCATCATCCAAGAAATAAATTTGTGCAAATCTAGCAGCTTGGTCTAAACCGGGTTGTAAATTTCCAATGTGATGACATAACTCTCCGTTAACACGAAAAGTATATACCTTCAACTTGGCCAGACTTAAATTTACTTCGCATACTTGTAAATGCAAAAGCTTGATTATATTTTCGAATAGATTTGAGAAAATCTCAAGATTTAGGTGTTGTGCCCATATAAAGCTCGTTGAGCATTGGATGGACACTGGGGTGATTAATATGTTCATTGGCAATTTTGCCATTATAACAACAAATGGTATTTTTTCTTTTTTAAAACGAAATGCCAAACATTTTGGGCATTGAATGCACATTGATCCAGCACTATAAATATTGACATCAACAAAATTATCAATGGTAAACAAAGCACGAGCCATTATCTAAAAAGTAGAATTTAGGATAGGATAATGAAGATCTTATCGTAAATTCTAAATTCCACGAAGATAAAAAGATTTTTTTAAATAAAAAAGGTTTTAAAAACCCTACCCAAACTCTCAAACTCCACTAAATTTTTAAATTAAACCAAAAGTATTTCAAAATTCACAAAAGGCTCTTGATAGTACCTCAAATAGCTTTGCTCCAAAAAAGTTGCTCCTTTGATGGAAAAGTGTACTCCACTCCAAAAAGTTTCCCTTCAATGCACTACACTTCAAAAAAATAGAATAAGATCACTCAGAATTTCATCAAAACCCCCACCTCTCCTCGAAGTAAAAAATTAAAAAGATCAAAATTTAAAAAATAAAAATTGAAAGAAATGACTTAAATTTTTTTCCCCCAATATGCATCGTACAAAAATGTGTCCAGCAATAAAATAATAATAAATAAATAAATAAGTATAAAAATTTTAAAGTTTTAAAGTTTTAAGTAAAAATTTAGATTTTTTTTCTTCCTGCGAAGTGCACAGACCTGTGCCCAGGAGAAGGGGAAAAAAAAAAAAAAAAAAAAAAAATTTAAAAAAAAGTAAAAGTTATTGTTCTTCGGATAGCACAGAATTGCGAACGGCACAGAACTGCGAACAACAGCTGTGCTCGTTTATCAACATTCTTTGTTTTGTTTTTTGTGTTTTTGCACTCAATTTTCACTCAATTTCAACTTGATTTGAAAGATGAATCTTTGAATACTTGATGTATGACTACCCAAAATCAAAAATCACCAAAAAGTTGCAATCTCACCTCAAATTTCTTGAACAAATTTCTTGAACTTTGCAACTCCAACTCCAACTCTAACTCCAACTTTCAACTTCCAACCTCCAAGATCACATCAACCAACTCCAACTCCAAACTCCAACTTCCAACTTCCAATTTTACAACTCACAACTCACAATTTTGATTTCACAACTCACAATTTTCAATTCACAACTCACAATTTGGAATTTCCAATTCACAACTCAAAAGTGTAATCAAGAGTTTCATGTATGTTTTGGGGAAGCACAAATTGAAACATACACTTGAAATTGCATACACCCACAAACCCAACGTTCAAATTTCAAAACCGCTCTCTAAAAAGCTATAGTAAAAGTAAAAGTAAAAGTAAAGTAAAATAAAAGTAAAGTAAAAGTAAAGTAAAAGTAAAAGTAAAAGTGAACGTAAAAGTAAAAGTACAGCTGACTTTTGGGGGGGGGCTTGTGATTTTAGTAGTATGATAGGAAATGAAATCCGAGTGTTAGTTTTTTTTTGGTCCATAATTGATCGGTTTGTCCACATTTAGTTAAATATTTGTTGTAATAGTTTATAGTTATTGTTTATTTTATAATTAATAATTATGGAACAATTAGTACAATTAATTGAGGATTATAGTTTATAGTTACTGTTAAATTTGAAGTTATCTTATTTTACTTAAAGATTTAATAGTTGAAGTAATATAAGTGATATATTTATAGATATAGTATAAACTCTGAACCTTTAAGAATGAATTTTGAACAATGAACCTTGAACCCTAAACCCTTAATCCTTCCTCTTTAACCCAAAATTGAAACCCATGAACTTTGTACCCCAAATTGGAAACGATAAACCTTGTATCGTAAACCAAAATCTCATACCCTAAACAAAAATTCAAACCCTAAATCAAAACCCAAACCCCAAACCAAAACCCAAACCCTAAACCAAAATCCTGAATCGTAAATCCTAAATCTTAAATCCTAAACCTAAAATTGTGACGCACAATTTAACCCGAACAAGAAAGCTGAACCCAAATTTGTAGTAACGGCTAGTTGTGGTTCTAAAAGTACTTGCTCAAAAATTTGTGCACTTATTTTTTTTACAAGCATCCATATTTCTACTGTGAAAGTAGGGAATACTGATGAATATTCTATTTGGTGCCAAAGTTCTACTTAGTATGCCAGAACAATAAGATTAGTCGACAAAAGTGGGCCGACTTTATCTATGGGGTACAATATTATTTCATTCACAAAGGTGAATAGTTGAAGTCCAATATAATTACATTATATTGTGTTATAGTCTAAGACATTTTACGGTCCTAGTTTCTACAATTTTACATCATGGGCTTTACTCCAATTTCTATTTTCTGATGAGCAACACTCAGGGAATAACATGGTTTCCTTACGAAACGGTCATCCCAAGAGTACTAACTATCGTACCACGAATTTTCAAAAAAATTCTAATTAGTTACTTAGAAGAGGTAACACCAAACAAACTAATAAGGTTTGGAGGTTAATATACGCATGGTATTAGCTTTTAGGAAGGAATAGGGTAGGAAAGATTCAGAGTCATTTAATAAGTGCTAAAGAAGATAAGAAGAGGCTTAGCACCGGAGCCTAACACCCTAGCCAAGCGGGTAGACTGAGAATTTAAGGAGGGGCTCACTCGATGGAAACTCAGAAGGCCCACCGACACGGACGTTAGGCTACCTCACCTGGAGGAAGCCCGACAACTTCCTAAGTAGGAACCCGGAAGCTCACTCTCCAACAACAAGGAAGCTACCCCTAAACTCCGAGTCGAATATTGGTATAAGGTCCGAGTATGAAGAAGGAGCCTGCAGTAAGAGGTCCGAGCCAGGGAGCGCATTAGTACCACCACGAGCACGAGCGAGAAGGCACAGAGAGGTTGTTGCAGTTTGTAGAGTGAGTATTCCTCCGGATAGCACTTAATTGGAGCTAAATGTATCCAAAGTATCCGCTCTAAATTCGTTCCCACAGAGATCTATTGTTCCTTTCTTAAATGATAAGTATAACTAACTACTACCTCCCTATTCTCTATCGGTTAGCGTTCCTATTCATCCCTTGATCTACTCATCCGGATCCTTCCGGATTCCAGATGTCCCTTCTTTCAACTTCCGGATCCTTCCGGATTCCGAATAATTTCAGATGGAGTTTTCTTCCAGAGTTTTTAATCAAGTGGCCGGGTACCACTAATCCTATTTTGTATAATTGGCCGGATTCCCCACTGTCTTGTGACTTAAAGTGGCTAGACACTCACTGCCCCAAGACTTATAGTGGTTGGACACCCACTCTTCCTACTTCGTTAACCGGTAGTTGGTTTGTTGCTTCCGGATTCGCACTCTCACATCATCCGGAAGGCCTTCCGGATACGGTCACTCAGAGGTTCGTCCGGACTACAACGACATTTTGGTTGATGCTCAGTGGTTCTATTGAATTAGTGTGGTAGATTTGCACATAGACGCCCCTCTAGACATACACCTCAGGCTTTTCCCTCTATCGTAAGGGGAAATTCCGTCCGCAACCGGAATTCGGGTTCACACGGATTCTCCGTGCCCTGGGAGCTACTAGGCTCACCCCTGTAGTATCCTCCCTCCCCCTCCAAGCTACTTCCGGTCCCTATGGTTGTCAGACTCTACCTAACCTCTCCTTTAGCTCTTCCGGGCGATCTCCCAAAGCAAGCCCCAACCGATTGTACTAGGTGAAAACCTTGCAACACTTCACACATAAGAACTAAATTCAATACACATCAACCACAATGGATCTTATTCCCTCTCCACAAAATGTATTCCATCACCATAGATTCAAGAAGAGAAAATATACTAACAGAAGATACTCTTCATGAAAGAGAAAACAAGACGAGAAGCCAACTAAGGCTCATCTATTAAGTAACCACTAACTCCTGAACCTAAAATCCTATCCTATCTGCTGAAAATCCAAAAAATCCTATCCTAAAAGTAAAAGGGATCTTATCCCTAGAAATCCAGAATTCAAAACTCAGATCCGGAATTTTCGGATCTGAGATCCGATTTTCTCGGATCTAACAAAAAACCTAGTTTAGGGTTTTATCTAGCCTATGGTGTGATAGCCGGGTGCAACCCTAAGCCCCATCGTTAGTTTCTATCAAACTAAAAGGACTAAAAGACCTATCTATGGTGTAACCTGGTTCTTCTTCCTACTGCTTTGGCATGTAGGGGTTACCTCTGCTAGTGTCTACCGACCGTACGTTTGGGTGAACAGCCTGCTGCCGGTCCAGATGGAGATCCAAATGGCCCTGTAGTAGTTCCGGATGGACCTGCTGTGTCTAGAGCCTTAGGTGCTGCTTCCGAAACCGGAACCTCTGGTGCCGGTAGGGCTGCGGTTGTCAGATTCTTTACAAGTTTCTACATCTTGCTCCAAGTGCCCTCCATCTTTCGGCTGTGGTCCGGGAGGAACCAAATGATCTGCCGCCTGTTGAGCTTCTCATTCTTCTCTAAACTCTTGGTGTAGAAAAGAGCCCTGTTGATGGTGTCTACTGGAAAATCTAGAGCTGCGCAAATCTCCGTCAAGGTTTGAGTGGTTGCCCGGACCTTTGCTTCCGCCGCACCTCTCGCTTGCTGGGCTGCATCTCGCGCGGCCTCCGCCTGCTGCACTTGCTTCTAGTCTTCCAGAGCCGGATGTTGGTCAGGGTAAAGTTGGCGTTTTTCTACACCAGCTTCTTGATCGAGCTCTCCTTGGCTTTCATCCTGGTGAGTCGCGGAATGAGGTCATCAAAATTCTCCGTACCTACCTCTTCCATGATGGCTAGGATCATGGCGTGCCGTGCCCGGATTTCCCCATCTTGGATCCTGGTGCGCCAGATGATATGCGTGCAGAGCTCGGAAACATCCACCGAAATGTCGCCAATGATATTTGGTGCTGTCGTACCACGAATTTTAAATTTTTGTTAGTTAGTTAGGGATCTTAAATATGACTAGTTAGATAGATATAGGAGTTAGCCCTAGACTAGTATTAACCTTTAAGGTAGAGTAGAGTTAAGAAAGTTGGAAGGTATTTCAAAAACCTTAGAGTGGATAAAAAGTAGTCTAGGATCCGATCCTAGCTGGAACGGATTAAAGAGCCCGGGAGGGGAAAACTCGAAGCTCAATAGTTAGAGCAGAGTGCAAGGAGCCCGGAGAAAAACAACTTGAAGCTCAACAGCTAGAGTGAAGTATGAGGAGCCCGGAGAGAAAGAACCAGGAGATAACAGCTGAAGCCTAAAAGAAACTTCTAAGGCCCAAGCCCGGACTTCTTATAGAGCTGGAACCTGGAGAGTGAAGAACACCAGCCAAGCCTGAAGGCCAGCACCAGCAGAGCTCGGAGACAAGCTCTAACACAAGCTCGGAGGCGAGCACCAGTAGAGCCGGAGGTCAGCATCAACGGAGCCATGAGGCCAGCACTAACGGAGCCTGGAGGTCGACATCAACACGAACCCGGAGGCCAGCACGAGCGGAGCGCAAGGAGGAGGTCTGAGTAGGCAGCCCAAGTAGGAAGTTGCTCATGAGCTCCACAGAAGCTAGAGGCCAGTACAAGAACAAGCAGCGCAACAAGGAGCACGCGCGCACCGAGCGTACATAAGGATCGCCATCATCACGAGAATATCTGGACAGCAAAGGCACAAACGGAACCGCGAGGGCAACCATCACCAAGATAGCTCGGAACGGACTCAGACAAAGATCACAACGCATACTGAGCTCGGAGGCGGACGAGTAGAGGAAGACAACCGCGAGCAGAAAAACGAAGAGCAGGCGCGGCACGAGCAAACGAACAGGATATGAGCTCGGACTGAGCCCGGAAAGTTGTCCCAAGAGTCCCGAACCTTGGGAGAGGCATAACTCCCTTGATACTTATTCAAATGGAACAAGTGAGGAGTCTATCGGCATCTACATAACAAGAAAATATCAATCAAGTGGTCGATCATCCAGTTTGGATGCGGAACAAGGAAGATACACGGCCTAGAAGGTTCAGCCCGGAAGTGAGCTCGGACCGAGCCCGGAAAGCTGTCCCAAGAGTCTTGAATCTTGGGAGAGGCAGAGATCCCTCTATACTTGTCTAAATGGGACAAGTGAGGAGTTTATCGGCATCTACGCAACAACTAGATGTCAATCAAGTGGTCGATTGTCCCGTTTGGATGCGGGACAAGGAAGATACACGGCCTAGAAGGTTCAACTTGGATGTGAGCTCGGAAGGGAGCTCGAATAGGCAAAGGAGGACGACCACCATCGCCAAGGCAAGGAAGGCAAGCTCGGATAGGCAAGAGATGAGGACCACCACCGCAAAGGAGAGGACGAGCCCGGACCGTGAAGGAGAGACAAGCTCGGACCGCAAAAGAGAGGACGAGCCCGGACAGAGAAGGAGAGGATGAGCCCGGACCGGCAAGGAGACCATGAGCAACGACCGGGAAGGAGAGGACGAGCCCGGACCCTGAAGGATGTAGGTCTGAGCATACCAACTGAAGGTAGGTCCGAGCTGAAGGTAGGTCCGAGCTGCAAACTTAAGGTAGGTCCGAGCTGCGAGCAAGGTAGGTCCGAGCTAGAGGTAGGTCCGAGCACGTGAGCTGAGGGGAGGATCGTGGCACTATGAGCACGAGCTGTAAGCTGAGGGTAGGTCCGAGCTGCGAGGTGGTGGGAGAGCAGGGACAACACGGTCCGAGCACACCGGATGAGATCTGATATCACTTTTTGTGACGCTCACAAAGGCTGCGGCGAACCCGACTTCGAGCATGAGCGTGAAGAAGCGGAAGAGGAGGGAAGAGAAGAGAAGACTTGAGGAGTTGACCGGGAAGTAGGGTCAGAATCTTAGTTGGTAGATCATCGTTCATTCGCGGATTAGGCCCCACGTTGACTTTGGAATTTGACTTGGTTTTGCCTTGGGATTTGTGTAATAAATCACCTTCTGACAATGCACGTCGTAGGGAGTGGTAGCCTCCGCCGCCAAGAGTAGTTAATGCGCCGCCTTTAGTTAGAAGGTATCATTTGCCTTTGGACGTTTATGTGAGTTCTTGGCAGTATAAGAGAGGAGTCTCATGGCACCTCTCTTCACTTCTTGATGTGTGTATTTGCTTTCAGTTTAATTCTAAACCTACGCTCTGAGAAAACCTTCGATGGTTGGAGAGCTCAGATTCCATACATGACTGTGAGTGCCATTTCAAGTAGTCCACTCCTTGAGTCTATATTAGTTGTCTAATCACTGTTTCCTTGTTGGATCAAGTAGATTAGTCCGAGTGGATGGGAATAACAGGTGAGGTGAGAAGATAGCTAGTAGGAGTGTGACTCTAACTCTAACAGTTACAGTTGTTTCCTTGTTCCATCAAGTAGATTAGTTGGGGTGGATGGGAATAACAGGTGAGATTGTACGTGTCTAGGGAAGGACGAGGGGGGAATGACGGATGCGTAAGGGTCATAGTGAGTCTTGAGTGACCTTCCGGCATACCGATTGGTGTCGGTTGTGAAGACTTGTATCATTCCCTAAAATATCCTACCTCCAGTCGCATCGGATGTGGAGGGAGACTGAGAGGAGGACAGATACTGGACGGGTAGGCCCCTTGCTCACTTACATTACGCCACTCGTAGTTTCGGAAACACGGGCCTAACACCCCTGCGAGGGGGTCCCAGTGACACCATAACCATCCAAGGGAGTGAGTAGAGTTAGAAGGAGAGAATGGGAGGAAGAATAGTTTTTACTTGTGTCAAATACTAAAATCTCTGTGAGTCCACGGACTATCGTCCGTGGTGATATAATCTTTATCCGGGTACTCGTGTACTCCGGATGTCTATAGTGTGCATAGTTGTAAAGATAACCCCCCCCCTTTTCCTTAATCGGGGCTAAGTCGAAGTAGGCTCCTACCCGAAGGTCCTTACCTTCCGAGCGAAGTAGGCTCCTACCCGAAGGTCCCTACCTTCCGAGCGAAGTAGGCTCCTACCCGAAGGTCCCTACCTTCCGAGCAAAGTAGGCACCTACCCGGGGAAAAGCACCCGTACGGAGAGCGGGGTGGTGGATGTAGGTAACGCTCAGGCGTTGTAATCTTACCCTTTTACTTTCCTTCCTTTGATGTATTTATTGTGTATATCTAGGCTGGTTGTTAGTCGTTGTAGTTCTCGGTGATTCTCTGTGGGAACGATTACCTTAAGGGTATCTTTGTGTTAAGATGTGAATACTTGCCAACACGTACTATGACAGGGGCCCAATTCGGCCCCGGTTTTGACCCCGGTCGTGAACCGTTCGTATTCAGCTTCTTTGGGTGGTGGTGCCTCGGTCGGGCTCTCAGTGTCTACGGCTGCCAGAGGTTGGATGGGTCCGGCGGCTTCCGGAGTCTTCTGAAGTGAACGACTCCGTTTCCGGGATCTCCTAATGAGAAGAGGGGACGACGACTTCTCCGTCTCAGAGTCCTCCGAAACTTCCTGCTCCTCCTTCGTCTCCATTCCTCTGTATGACTGGATGCTGAGTAGGTTGTCGTACTCGTCCTACTCCTCCGGACTCAACATCTTCTGCTTTGCGTACATCTGGGCTACGTAGGTTGAGAGGGCTTTTGGGGTTTTCCGGGCTTTTGGCAAGTTCTTGACTATGCGGTCTATCTGTTCATCCATTATGGCTCCCCAGTCTACGGACAACTTCCCTCTCATCGATCCCAATATGAGGCTAGCTCGCTTTGCCACTATCTGTTTAGGTTTCTTTGGTTGGAAGACAGGGTTAAAGAACGCCATTACTAACCTTGCATCCGGATCGACGAGGTCGCTGAGTACGTACCCGTCTTTAAGGTTTGCCTTTGACAGGAACTCCTCCTCCAAGATGTTGTCGTTGCGCTCCGCCACCTTGATCGTCCCGGGCCGGAGACCATAGGTGTCGCTCCAGATTGACGTGGTCCATACCTCCGGATGCGCGCCTCATATTGGCTTGGTGGCTTTCATAGGAGCTCCGCCACCATGGTCTCGCTGTGGAAAGCCCAGGGTATCTCAAGGAGGCCTTCGCACCCCATCATCTCGAGGTAGCTCTCCAAAACCCTGTAGTTCTTGTCCGAGGTTGGCCACTCCGTCGTCACCTTCTGCAGCAGCAGGGTTCCACTTGCTAGAGCCTTGCTCTTCTTCCCCGCCATCCGGGCCCACCTCTCCGTGAACTTGCGCCTTGCAATGGTGACCGGAAACCCTGCACGCATTGACCTCACCAAGTCCCTCATGTCTACGCTAACTCTACACTACAGAATCATAAGAGAACAAAGCGCGGAAGAAAAGGAAACAATGAGCACAAAAAACCCTAAAAGATTGGCGCCCACGGCTGGCAGTTGCGTGATATATTTGACGCGCTGTACGGATACCGTGATGCGTCATAATGGCCGTTCCGGATCCGACTGACGCTGTACTCTGATATCCGCAACTTCCGGGAAAACGTTGTAACTGTCTCTTTTAAAGATTCCAGCTCAGCATAAAAACCTTATTTCTTCTAGGAATCTATTTACACTACTATGGTTGAACTAACTACCTAATTTAATTGAATTTTTCTTTGTTTCCTTCCGGATTTAGTGTTAAGATCCGGAAGCTAGTGGGAACGCCTTCCCACAGAGGTCCAAGCGAGAAGGCTGAGGGAGGTCCAAGCGAGGGAGCGCTGCACCATCACAGCCAGGAAGCGCTGCACCACATAGAGAGCAAGACGGTAGTGAGAGGTCCGAGCACGAGTGAGAAGGCAGAGAGAGGTCCGAGCTAAGGAGCGTTGCACCGCCCAAGCCAGGGAACGCTGCACCATACGGAGAGCAAGAAGGCAGAGGGAGGTCCGAGCGTGGGAGCGCTGCACCATCCAAGAGCGTTGACCACCTCAAGGAGCCATCAGAGAGAGGTCGTAGCACAAGCAGCAAGGTTGCGGGCAGGCCCGAGCTAGGGAGTGTAGTAGCACCACCACAACAGCATCATAAGCAAGGTAGCATTAGAACGAGGAGCCAGCCATGGTTAAGTATGAGCAAGAGGAGCCGGCAGTGAGGTCCAAGTGCAAGCAGCAAGGCCGAAAGGAGATAGGTCCGAGCCGAGGAACCGCATGACAGAGGTCTGAGCCGGGGGGGCTTGCAAGAGCAGCAAAGAGAAGAAGAAGGCGGAGAAAGGAGGTCCAAACAAGCAAACACCTAAGCAAGAAACATGACCTCAACGATTTCCATGACAAAGGATATTTCTCCCATCATTCCAAGGGATCCACTCAAACTTACCGAATTGAAGGAAGATCTTCTTCAAATGGGTTGTCTCTGTCTACTAGACTTTTGCTGGAGTTTTTGTGTGGACTCAACTGTGCAGGACCTACGGCAAGATGAATTACCAGAACCAGAGCGGGGTAGCATTCAGGCTTGCCTAGACCGATGGACCACGGGAAGATGGTGATAGGTGTACAATTTTCGACGATAGGAGGCAAGATTGACAAGTTTGAAGAAGGAGGAGTACGCCAAAGGGCTTTTTGGCACCAAAGATACCAAAAATAGTTATGCATTGCAAGATTGTCGGGATCCTCGGGGCAAGCGGGTTTTTTCATTCCTCGTACCAATCTTGCACCTGGAGAAACCTATCCGAGTCACGATCACTTTTGTTAACACCCTATATGGTGCCTATCTTGGGGAGCGGATGGTGAATTGGGCCTTAATTATAAAGGAAGTAGTGATCAGGTTGACAAAGAGCGTCAACAGCATGAGGCGCTCACCCATTTGCCCATTCCTAATCCACCTCTATCACCACTTCAAGGAAACCACTCCGGAGGAGACCATGGCGTATGGCACTCAATTGATGACGAAGAAGTTCGAAGGGACGGAATCGGAGCCCGAGTTTGGATCAGAAGGAGGGAGTAGCTCATCGCAGTTAGAGGGGGAAGCACTAGCACCGCCCAAGCGTCAACAATAAAGACAAGGAAGAGCACCTTCCACCCGGACTCAAGCTGCCGCCCGTGCAGCCGCTACAAGATTTGCTCAGCTCGGAGGAAAGACTTACCGTGCCTCCAAGTTGGTAGAGGCTCTTTGGGTGTATGTGGACGATGTGGATAAGACCTTGGGACGGTTAGGCAGCCTGCTCGGTAACTCCTCTTACCAAGTACTGGTCGCTGCGGCCAAGGAGAAGATTGGAGGAGTTGATGACCTCCGCAATATGGAACAGAAGGTCAATCGACTCACTCTTGATGTGACAAAGATGAAGAGCTAGGCATTGGGGGCAGAGAAGAGTTGCAAGGAGGCTCTTCTCTAAGCCAATGCCTCGGCATCGGCGTTGCAGCAAGTGGAAGAGGCATTGCACGTTCCAGCCGATGCGGTGATGAAAGCTAAAATGTTAGATGCTAGATTGAAGAGGGATGGCCATATTTCTTGCAAGAAGGTGATTGCCTTCATGGTGGAGCAGACCTTTAAGATCAAAGAGGTGTGTGCTAACATGAGGTTGTTGGTAAGCAACCTCACCCATATCCTACCAAAGTTTATAGAGGATTCAGAGAGTTCGGGCAAGGACGGCGACTCTGGTTCAGAAGTGGATTTGGAGAAGCAAGACTCGGGTGACCAAGGACTTCCAATAGAGAAGGATGTGATTGATCTCGATAGCCCTAATCTCCCCTCTTGAGCTCCCCCTGTGGGAGTTACCACTTGTCCTTCCCCTTTGGATATCACCACGTAGGTGCAAAGTGGAAGAAATGATAGTATGGGTGCTACGATGGAGCCTCCATGCACGACTCTCCCTTGTCAGTTTTCCCTTGGATATCCCGTTTGCGCAACACCGACTGTTACTCCTTTGCAAGGTATGTCTCTTTATTAGAAGACCACAAGTGAGAGTTCTGCTTATGTGCACCTTCCAGTGCAGACTGAAGTCAAGTTGGGACACACCTCCGTACATGAGGCCTTCATTGGGACTCCGAGCCTCGTATCGGCCCTTCCAGCCTGGTCCGAGCCCCACCAAAGCACAACTTCCGTGCTACTCACTCCGGGCGTCCCGGATACCTCTTTGACTTCGACAGAGGCCTTGCCTCGGTCATACATGGCCGAATCGGCACCCTCTTCATCTGCAGATCTGTTATCACGTCTTGTGATGCTCGTGAAGGCCGCAGCCAACCCGACTCCGAGTATGAGCGCGAAGAAGTGGAAGAGGAGGGAAGAGAAGAGAAGACTTGAGGAGTTGACCCGGAAGTAGGGCCAAAATCTTAGTTTATAGGTCACTGTTCTTTCACAGACTAGGCCCCGGTTTGAACTTGGATTTGACTTGGTTTTGCCTTCGGATTCGTGTAGATGCCTTTTGACTTGGCGCGTAGAGTTGGTGGGACGGTGGCTGCGCCGTCAACGATAGTTAATGCCACCATGTTTAGTAGAAGGCATCGTTTGCTTTTGGAGATTGTGTGAGTTCTTGGCGGTATAAGTGAGGAGCCTCTTGGCACCTCTCTTCACTGCTTAATGTGTGTATTTGTTTTCAGTTTAATTCTAAACCTACACTCTCAAAAGACTTCTATGGTTGGAGAGCTCGGATTCTATACATGACTGTGAGTGCCATTTCAAGTAGTCCGCTCATGAGTTTGTTCTAACCTTCTCGTTGTTGTTTCCTTGCTCCATCATTTAGAGTACTTAGATAGGGTGGGAATAACAGGTGAGACAACGGGAGACTTAGAGAGGCGTGAATCTAAAAGTGAATGTTTGTTGTTGTTTTCTTGTGTCATCACACATAATTAGTTAAGGTAAGATGGGAATAACAGGTGAGATAGTAAATGTTTAAAGGAGGAAGAGGGGGGAGTGACGGGTGAGGAAGGAGTCTTGGTGTGCCTTGTGTGACCTATTGGTGGTGGATGTAGCCCATTGTGAAGGCGTGGTTTAGGTTCTGGATACACTAACCTTTGGCCGAACGGTTGATTCATAGGAACATTACCTTACCTTAAAGCATTAAGTCTAGTTTTAGTCTTTCCTTTTGTGCGGATGTCTATTGGTGAGGACTGAATCCAAGACTAGGTGTTAAGGATTGAGTAGGACCTCGTTTGATCCCTTGTGCGGATGTCTATGTGGTTATAACTAGAAACTACTCTAACAGCTTGGGTTACCTTGAGAGGAGGCAGGATAATGAATTAATCCCGTTTGTACGGATGTCTATTGGAGGTACGAGAAGGACTTTGTTCTATGAAAGAAAAGAGTAGAGTTGGTGGTCCCTTGTGCGGATGTCTATGCGGAGCAGTTTGATAAAACTCTTTTAGTCGTCTGAAGGTAAAGGAAGGACTAACAGCTTGGATAGGAGGTAGGTAAACCACGTATCTACCACGAGAGTTGCACTAGTCCTAAAGGCCAAGGGTCTTATCCCCCCTTACGGAGGAAACAAGGTGAAACCACAACTATCCTAAGTGAGTGAGTAGTAGTAGTCGGAAAGAATGTGAGGAAGGATAGTCGTTACGAGTGTCAACACTAAAATCTCTGTGAGACCACGGACCATAGTCCGTGGTGATACACCCCCTCAGGATACTCATGTACTTCGGATGTCTATATTGTGCATAGGTGTAAAGATAACCCCACCCCTAAGACTAGACTAATTAGAAGTAGGTCCCTATCCGAGGGCCCTTCCCGTCCGAGCGGAGTAGGCTCCTACCCGGGGAAGTCATTTATATGGAGAGCGGGGTGGTTGGTGTAATTAACGCTCAGACTCTGTGGTCTAAACCTTTCTTTTCTTTCTTTTTATGTGTATATTGTGGTATGTTTAGCATTGTATAACACCCACACGGTTGGAACTTCAGATTCAATGGCAAAGTGGAGAATCGTGACTGACCAACTCCACATTCATGAAAAGATATTGTTTGTCATGCTACGTGGCAACAATCATACCTAGATTTAGGTGGAAAGGTAAACGGTCCAGATGATCGAGTCCACGTAACATGAGTGAAACGTTGTGTGCATTATATTAGCAACCATATTGGAAGGTAAAGACTTTTGGACCTTGCATCTGTTACAGTCTTGTGTTGTTGTTGCATTCCAATAAACATGCATAATTAGATTCAACATACATTTTGATGTCGGGAGCATTGTTTTTGACGTCCATCTTGTTATCATAGAGGACGTGCTTTTTGAGGGAATGATGTTAGCCCGGCAAGCAAATACTTGAATGCCTAAATGTAGCAAACCAAGTGCTCTTCAATGTTCATGGACTCATGTTACATAAAAATCATTCTTCAAATATTGGAATTCTAGAAGCGTGTTCTCATACCAATGACTACATATTTTTTTATTACAATTTCAATTGTATTCAAAATTGGTTGTACATGTGCTCATGCAACACTTGTCGGAGAGACATACCTTGGGATCCTATGCACTATGAGAAAAAATTGTGCAAAAATATAGTATAGACATTGCTAGGAATAAAAGACAGTATCGGAAGTTGAGTCGATGCTCAAGAATTGGGCATTTGGGAAGAGATATGGCTTCCACCTCCACAACGGCGCCAAGACGAGTATTACATGCCACATGCTCCTTTTGTATTGAAGCCACATGAATGAACAAGTTTGTAGAATTTTTTTCTAATATTTGAACCCCTTTGAATCACGTCAGAAGTATTCACAAGCGCTTAGAAGATGGCAAGTTGCAGTATATAAAGACACATAAATATCATATCCTCATGCAACGGGTACACTAAGAACTTTGTCTCCGCATGCATTGTAATGAAGTTACTAAAAAGTAGAGCCCGCTAGTAAATCAGTGGTGGTCATCACTATAGACATAGGTAGAGAGAGAATCATGACACTTGAAATGTCTGAAATAAAGACACTTGCCGCAGCAAACATTATAAACAAGCAATTAGGTTATTTTGCTCTCACCAAATAAAAGTGCACTTGGGTACAACGGCGGCCATTGCGAACAAAAGTGTCAAAATTGCAAAAAAAAAAATTATTCAAGGAAAAAAATTTGAGCTCGTGCAACAATATTATGTACAGTACCCACCAATAAGTATACGTTCATTTTGCATATGTACGTTTCCACTCTACACTGCTGCCAACTTTGACACCCTTTTAAAGGCTGAAAAATTGTCAATTCACCATGATATTTTTGGCACAAGATCATTTCTACGTTGACAACATGTGTGCAAAATTTCAAGGTCGGAAGTCGAATTAAAAGAAAGATATTCAAGATCTACCAACATGGGTAGCACTAAGAAAAGTTTCATAGCTACGAACTTTGACACCCTCCCAAGGATTGAATTTTTTCTTTTTGCCCATGTAATTTTCGGCATGGGACCGCCTCTGTGTTTATTACATGTTTAAAGTCTAAAACATCCACACAAAGAGACATATTTAAAATCTAGCAACATGTGTAGTTGTGAGTGTAGTTGTAAGAAACATTTCACTCCTGGCCAACTTTGACACACTCCCAAGGATTAAATCTTTTGTTTTTGCACATGAAATTTTTGGCATGAAACCATTTCAATATCAAATACATGTGTGCCAAGTTTTAAGGCCAGAATACCTACACAGCAAAAGATTTTTGAAATCTACCAACATGTGTAGTTGTGAGAAACATTTCACTCTTGCCAAATTTGACACCCTCCCATGGATTGAGTTTTATATTTTTTCCCATGAGATTTTGGACATAAGACCATCTCTATGTTGATTATATGTGTGCTTAATTTCAAGTCTAAAATATCCACGATAGAAAAGAAAAAATTCAAAATCTACCAACGTGCTAATTGTGACAAACAACCAAGGGTACCATTTCAACTTTGGCACCTTCCCTAGGTTTGAAAAATTGTTATTTTACTATAAAATTTTTAACACATGATCACCTCTATGAATATAACATGTGTGCCAAATTTCAAGGCTAGAAGATGAATAAAAAAACCCATATTCAAAATCTACAAACATGTGTAACTATGAGAAACAATCTTGTGTATCTATTATTGTATTCATCACATGGCTTTGAAATTTGACACACATGTTATGAGCATAGAGATGATCTTGTGATAAAACTTTCATGGTAAAATATCAAATTTTCAGCCCTCAAGAGGGTGTCAAAATTGGCAATAGTGAATGGCTTACAACTACACTTGTTGGTAAATTTGGAATATCTTTTTCTATATTCATCTTCTGGCCTTGAAATTTGGCACACATGTTGTCAACATAGAAATGATCTTGTGCCAAAAATTTCATGGTAAAATGACATTTTTCCAGCCCTCAGGAGGGTGTCAAAGTTGGCAGCAGTGTAGTGTGGAAACGTTCATGAACGTATATTTATTGGTGGGTACTGTACAATCATGGTTGTTAATATTGAAAGCAATTTTTTGGCATTTTCAACTGATTTGTGGTGGCCCCTTGTTAGAATTGATATATGTGTATTTAAAATTGGTGCACAATATTTCAAAGACAGAATGTAAGGATTGTAGTACACAATCAGGCGTATTCACAAAAAAAACATGTCTTGTGCAAGGGTTGGCAGTTGATTAAAAGATATTCTACGTAGTACATGATGCATACAATGGTAGAAACTAAATATAGATGATTCTACAAAAGGACTTAGCACCAATAGTAAAAACATCTTTAATCCATAGAATTAATGACATAACGTCTTACATCACCCTTAGAATATACTACTCTTACAGAGACACTATATAGCAATTACTATACACAACTATATTCTCATAAAGGCACACTATCTACTCCATAGAATTTAGGGTTGCTTGCAAACGATTGTCATCGATAGCTTTGGTTTGCATTGCAATATATCGTAGTATGTAAGCCTCAGCCGATTGAAGAATGCGAATCCTGCTTTCAACCTGCACTCCAAATATATTGCGCTTTCTCTACCCGCTCGCCCCAGACATGGTTTTTTCTGGTGTGTCCACCCATGAAAAAATGCATGCATCTTTCTCTATCCAACTATGGCTCTCCCTAGATGGCTCCCAGAATGAATCCATGCAATTTGCATACCGTTGTGCAGAAGAACCATGTCCATCAACAACCCCCCTTGGGATGATGGGCCAATACCAACAAACCTTTATTTAAAGTCTCCATGAGTTTTTTCCTTCCTCAATCACTTTTCCTACATAGAATGGTACACCGCCTTATATTTCTGCACGATCAACACTCAAGGCTATAAATTGTCCACAACGAATATCAGATTGTGGATTAAATGGTGGAAATGGGTTGTGATTACCTTCATATATTGTTCCTTCTTCGGCTTGTTCCTCAACATAGTTGCGGTCTGTTTGTTGTGCCCTACGCACTGCTTAATTAGAAGGTCTTCCTCTACGAGGACCAAAGTATCGTCAAGCCTCGGCATATGGAAGCATGGCTACTACCTCCTCTAAGACATTTATCTCGCAATTTTCTTCACTTGCACCATCCATTACATCCAAAGATGCACTCTTTATAGGTCTGGTGTTGGAGACCTTTGAAGGCCAAAACGGTGAGGAACGATGCTCATTGCTATAGTCTTTGTGAGGAAATTCAGCTAAGTTGAGTTTCAATCTTTCAGCCTCTACTTTTGCCTCACAATTCTTGTCCTCATGCTGCAATCCTTGAATGCACCTTTGTTTATATACAATGAAGTCATCCAACGCCTTCAACTCCCGTTCGTTTGCTGCAAATACGTGCGCAAATGATGGTCGCTCATCCCTATTTGGCAACGACCTCAAAGTTTTCATCCTTATCTCCGGTCCTCATAGATCCTTGCAATAATGCTTATGTTGTACTCAAACGTCACGAGTCCCTTCTTGATTGTCCATATAGAATTGCATGTGGTGAGGGAATGTTATGCCCACTAATGAATCCAATCCTGTCAGAAAGTGAGGAGTTATGAACAATTTCCAATCCCATACATTCTCTAGCAGCCGGGCACTAAAAAAATGCCTCCGTAGGAGATGTTCCCCATCTATAAGACTAATCATTTCCTTCCACGAGTCCACGCCCAACCTCTTCAACGTACGTGATATACAACTAAAGCATTGATCAATATCTTTGTGTGTATAGCCCACTAAAAGAAAAGATAGTTCCACCTCCTGAAAAAACCCCAATCCCTCCAGTGTAGCACATAGAACAAACATATAAACGTTTTTGTTCTTGCGTGTGCAGTTGTCCGCCTAGATTTGCAATGTTGGTGGCAAAAGCCCTTCCTCCGCAACACATCTCCTATCACGTACAACAATGTACTTACGACTTGGTTGCTATCATGTTTGTGGTGAGCCCCAAACCACACGACGCAATATAAATTGATCCCATGTACAAGAGCACCACACAGATGGCTCTTCACAAACCGGTGTTCAATGATCTTCACAGTCTGATGCATCCACTGTACCATGGTTGTGTTTTGGTCCATGCCATCCACGATGATGCATATGTACAGTACCCTCCAACATGTCTTGCAACCATTTTGTGAACTCTTGAAATTCTCTCATTCATTTTCACAATGGGAGGATTTTATCAAATTTATCCTATTAAATCTTTTGTGTTACGGACCCTTCACGTGTTCATAAAATGTCAATGTCAAAAAATGAAATCTCTATTTTTGGTGAATTATTTTATCTTATTCACTTAATTTCAAAAAAATTTAACTGAGAAATATACATGATGATTTTTAAAAATTTGATTGCACCAATTTATAGGATATATCATTGTTCACATTCTTGGTATTACAAAGATGCACATTATGTAGGTAAAATTCTCCTCTATGTGGCTCTAAAGTATTTTCATAGTTTCCATTCATTCATATTCTAGGCTAAGGAAATCAAACTCATATATTAAATCAAAATTTGATCAAATAAAGTCAAATAAGGTATCATTACAAAGCTATAGTAGTATAGAAGCCTAATATGATATGAAGTTAACAATATATCTTACTCACTAACAAATATTCTACAGTAAAATGGAACACCTACTACCATCGAGTACTACCACTTTGAGCTGCTATTACAGCTTTCATCCGGATTGGCATTGTTGAAATCAACTTCTTGATGCTTTCTTGAGGTATATCCTCCCAAGCCACATTGACTGATGTCCACATTTCGTCTTTGTTTCGTGGTCTATTTCTCTGTTGCACTTGATCTTTAACTTGCTTCCAGACATTCTCTATAGGATTAAGGTCAGGAGAATTTGGTGGCCATTCAAGCTTTTTCAATCCAAGTTGCTCTCTCCAATCTTTTTGTATATTACTACCATGTACTGGAGCACCATCCTCCATTAAAATGAGGTGCTCATAGTGGTCATGGTGCCAATAATAATGCTCTAATGCTCCTTGAGATACTATCTCTACAAAGTCTTTGGCAGTGCGTCTATTAGGAGGAATTAACACCAAATAAGACTTAGAAGAGCCGTGATAGCACCCCATACCATAATTGAAGTCCTTCCGGATTTGAATGTAGGTGCTAAGCAATTGTAGTTGTAGCGTTCATGTGCTTTTCGCCAGACACGAATTTGGCGTGATGGTTTTCCAACTTCAAAGGATGACTCATCGGTCCAAATCACATTACTCCAATCGTCAATCGTCCAATGCAAGTGCTCCTTTGCAAAAGCCAACCTCTTTGCCTTGTGTATGTCACTCAAGAATGGTTTCTTCACTGCAATGCAACTGTTAACACCAAGCTCATGAAGCTCTTTACGTAAAGTTGACATGCCCACGGAAGATGTCACATTGCTGCACAATTCTGCAAGAGGAGCACGACGATTACTACTAAGATCTCTATGGAGCTTTCTCCTATCTCGATCACTCATGTTTCGCGGCCTACCGGACCTACTTGCTGGCAATACAGAGCCACTAATTCTAAATTGCTTGAGAATCCTTGAAATAGTCAATTTTGGCCTTTCTACAATGTTTCCAATTTCACTCACTGACATGTCAGCTTTCTACATACCAACTATCATGTGTCGTATATCATTTGATACATAACTCCCTGTCATGGTGCACAATCCTCAAACAACACTTACATCCACAAAAAGTTTGATAAAAAAGGTCCTAACAACAACATAGAAACGATATGTTTGACAAACATGACTTGTTGCACACAATTTTCCTAAGAAATGTGTACCATCAAGATGACTTGCAAACATGTATGTGTATCTCTGGACCCTCCCAAGCTCAAACATACTCAAAATCTGATATCCCAGAGAAGAAGTGATCACATTAGGAAGGGTATCCTTGTCCAAGATTTTTAAGCATGATGGCAATTTTGGTAGACACATGGCAATGGATGCCTCTTTATATTTAGAAAATGCATGGTGTATGAAGGTAACTAGAACACCTTCCATGATGCAAAAAATCTCATGGAGATGTGATGATTATCATGCCAACACCATCATTCTAAATCAGGCCATGGGATATGTTTTAAGTGAAAAAACAGAGTGTGTTGCAACACTTGTTACAGGGTACTGTACAACTCAGAGCTTATATAACACGACCTCTTGAATATCCAATTGTAAAAGTCGTTTTCCACCAGGTTTTGGAGTTAACCTTAAAATCCGGAGAAAAGAAAAAATAGTAAAGTATGAACTATAGTCTAGACTAGAATAGAACATGTAGTGAGGATGTAGGAATAAAGACGGGTGAACCTGGCCAGAATCCTTAATCGGTCCTAAAATTTCTAAACATATGGCCGGAGTAGTTGTCGGAACTCCGCGAAAGTCTGTCATCCGCACCTGTCACCATCAACCGTACTACTCCCGGAAGGCCGGTTTAACGGCCAACTACAAAAGGCCATGACACAAGGAAAACCTCTTTCTTTCTTTGACGCCTTTTTCTTGCGCATTTTGCTCTCTCTCTCTCTCTTTCTCTTTTCCTCCTAACTCCTGACCGTTAGGGTTTGTTAGCGTAAATTAGTTAGAACGGATGTGCGTCCGTTAGGGAGAGCTTTTGTGAGGACGGTGCATGCAGTGTTTACATTGAGTGAAAGTGAGGAATATAGGATGAGCCGGTGAAGACGGACGCCATGGCCGAGAAGAAGAAGACAAACAAAGACGTATTAGGAAAGCGAGACAAAGGGCATGTCGTTGTGCTTCCGCCCTTTATAAGGGTTTTGCCGGACATCCCCGAAGACCTTGACGAAGTCAGCCTACTGAGGGGCTCTTTACAAGAAATGGGCCGCGTTGGATTTCTAGACGTCGCATGGGGCATCCGAAACAAGGTGTTTGTCCAAGAGTTGATAGCGATGCCAAACCCCAAATACAATGGAATGCTACGGGGACACCCAGAGCTGTGGGGAGTTCCGGAGTGGTCGCAAGCCTACGACTTCCGGGCAAGGCATACGAAGGTGGTGGAACGAAGGAACGAGTTTCTAGCGGAGGAGTTTGAAGCAAAGGCCGACTCAAAAGAAGGGTTTAGCATTCAAGACCTCAAGCACATGGACGCCAAGCTCGTGCTAGTGTTTTTGAACCCTATCTTCCATCCGGAAAAGCCAAAGCCGTTGGTGTCTAAGTGGACCAGCACATTCCTCAGAGCGCTCCGGGGAAAGATCATTGTTGATTAGGGCACTCTCATGAGTGAGATGATCAACCGGCAGGTGGCAAACCTCCGAAAGATAAATAAACCAAGATTACCTTTAGCCTTCTACGTGGCGCAATTCTACTGCCACCATTAGCTACTCACCTAAGCAGAAGATAGGGTGAATGACGAAGTTGTGAGCTTCCTGAAGTATAGAGGTGAGGAAATGGAAGAAGAGTCTGGAGAGGAAGCTGAACCGGCGCCGGGTGCAGCAACAGCAGACACTCTGGAAGATGACCGGAGGACCTAGAAGAGAGCACGGGACAAGGACCCGGAACCGGAGAGTCCGGACAGCAGTCTGTCAACCGGATCCTCCAGCTGAGAGGAGGCCGGGCCATCTGGGATCGCCAGCCGGAAACGGCGGAAGCTCAACCCAGAGGACTCTAGAACCCAGATGGTGGAGGTTGATGAGATTCTGGACGGATCACCGGAGAGTGAAAGCCCTCCGAGATCTCAATGACGCCATGAAGAGAGGAGTGGAGCAAGTTTTCCGGAGCCTGGGCGTCAACAAGGTTGAAGAAGACATTGTCCGGGTAGAGTATCTTCGGAGCAAGGAGATTTCGCTAAAGGCACTACACCTCCAGACCTCCAACGTGTATCAAGCTAACACTGCGTTGGAGAAACAGGTGGCGCACTTACGACAAGAGGCAACACTCGTGGTGGTTGCCTGGAAGGAGGCAGAGGCAAGGGCCAACGAATCTGCAGCCGCCTTGACGAATGTCCGGGCAGCTCTAGACTTTCCGGCGGAAACTGTTAACCGGAGTCAGCTCTTTACCGAGCAGGTCGAGAAGGAGAAGACGGTGAACCGAGCCAACATCTTCCGGTTCCTCTTCAACCAAGCGGAGAAGAAGGACCACACCTGAAGCTAGATGAAGCTGCAGGTGGAGAACATAACCCAGGTGAGTCCGAAAGACAAGGCGGCCCAAGTACCGGACAACTTCATGACTCCCAACCAAACCACTGCCCTTCGGAACCACCACAGTCCGAGCCAGCTCCACCTAGTGGGACCTCATTAAATCTGGAGGACCTCGATATGCCATCACCACGTGCACCGGCGGAAGGTATGGTGTCTTCCAACCTCAGCACGGGTGAGTTATTGCAGCGTCTTCCAAATCTATTGATGCTTCCGACAATGCGACTACTAGAGTCTCCGGAGGAGACCGATCTCCGGGCACCATCCAAGTCCGTATCCCGACAGCTGGCACACGGACGAGGGAGTCCTTTCGGCACCTATAGGGACTAGGGTACAAATGTCAAACCAACTTCCGAGCCGGAGCTTCCATCCCTGCCAGTCGAGGAAGCTACATCGGAACGACAATTTCCGCCTCTGGATTCGAGACCTCCGGTAGCAAGGACTTTCCCAGCAGCCAAATCGGCAACCCGGAGAGTTGACCCTTCTCTCTCAACGTCGAAGAAAGGTAAGGGTAAGCAGCGGGTACCGGTAGTGATATCTCCCAGGCGTAGAAGCGAGAGAAATAGGGCACTGGGTACCCCGCCTTAGGATAGTGTTTAGATTTAGAATTTTTGGCTGGTATTCTAGTTCGACAGCAACTAACGATGGAGCTCACCTTTGCACCCAGCTGCGGACGGATACATTGGCCAATTTTTGTAGCTTAAAGTAGGAAATCCAGAGTCCGGAACATTTTCCGTGAATTTAGGATCTGAGATCAGATCTATATTTTTTCCCGATTTCTCGGACCTTTAGGATAAGATTTTCTAGAAGCCTCCGCCTTGGAGGGGAATCACTTTAGCTTTAGTTAGAGTTAGGAATTAAAAGCTTCCAAGTTCTAAACTTAGGTGTTAACTTGTACTTAACGGATTCGTCTTAGTGATGACCGGCCTTTTATCATTATTGTTTTTGCCTCGAATTCTTTGCACTTGGTGCTTTCAGCTTTGAGTGAATGGTGTGAGTTTGTAGCAAGGACAGGGCCTATTCTACAGGAGCCAATCTTCTCCATTCTTTTGTTGTTTTAAACTTCAGTGGTATCAGATATTCTGAGACGGCCGGTCGGACGTAGAGTGGGAGAGCGCCCGGAGGCATTGGGGACGAGCGCATGGAGAAGCCTGCTACTCTCCAGGGTCCGAAAGTAGCCATAGGGGTGGGAAGTATTGCAGAGGAGGGCCTACTATCCCCTAGTAGACGGAAATTCCATCTAAACCAAATTTTGGTTGTAGTTGGGGTCTGCCCCCACGATTGGGATTAAAAGCCCATTTTTGTACGCCTTGTAAGCAGCCCTAGGATAACTACGGAGTTAAGGGGAAGAGAGAGTTGAGACAAACCGAAAGAATGTTGTTGTAGACGGATTGAACTCAGCGTGACCGCATCCGGATGGCCATTTGGGTGATGTGAGAGTAAAGATCCGGATACAACTTTGTACACCGGTTAGAAAGTAGGATAGTGGGGTTCTAGCCACTCTAAGTCACGGGATAGGGAACGTTCGGACTCTTGAACTACCGGATAGTGGGGCATCCAGCCACTCAAAAGAAAAGGATCAGTGGCCTTCCGACCACTCATTTAAATAGTCCGGAAGCTCTCTAACGAGTACAGAGTTTAAAACCAACCTCCATGGAATGACATAAAGTAACAATAAGGTGCTATAGCCTAATCCGGATTTATAGACGGATCCGGAAGGAATGAAAACCATAGGGATAAGTTAAAGTAGTAAAACCGGTATACATAGGAGGTGACTATAGTTCTAAGCAAGGAAAACATTAGGTCTCTGTGGGAACAATCCGGTGCGGATTACTATTGGACTACGCTTAAACCATTTTGAGTGTATTTCGATGGAATGCTCACCTTTAGATCTGTAACATCAATAATGCCTACGTTCTTCCATCTGGTTGCGCAGATGCAACATAAACAACTCCTTTATCTTTATCCTTGCATCCGCATTGGTGGCTCCCTCCATAGCACATTTATACTTCCAACAATGATAACACTTTGAGAATCTTGAGAATGGAGGTACCTAAACGTGGGGATACTTGCTGCGTCACATCCTCCGGAACAAACTAATAGAAATGGTTTCCCCATCACAAATTCTCTTCACCTCCTCGTTCACGTCATTGAATACATCAAATTTTGACTGTATTCATAGGAAGGAGAATAAGAGGAACCACTTTGTTGTAACTCTTATGGTAAATACAGCGATGAGGTTGAGCACAACCAAATTCATTGACAAACGATTTAAAACAAGCCTCTGCTGTAGACATTCTAGTGCTCTCTCTAATCAAATCTGAAAGGGTATTGCCGTGAATCGGTGTCACTCTTTCATATATTAGATAATCCTTCTTCAATTACTTAAAGCGCCTCTGTGAATATTCAACCCTAAGAGTATAGCAAGGATTGCAAACTTGTTTTTCATCTTACTTTGTTACAATTTTTTCTCGATGAGTTCCTTTTGTCCTTGAGTAATAAGAAACCAACATCTGTCTCATCAACATACTTCACACTGAAAACTCATTAGCCCATGCATTATATTGCATGTCCAATAGATACCTTGCTGGAATGTCCGTCAAACAATTCCATTTACATCCTCCTTATGCCATTGCAATTTGCACGCTTCTAAGGGATACCTTAGATGGTGCAGCTTGCGCCAATGATGTCTCTCTTGAATCTCTTCTTGTCCTATTTTGAATAGAATAGGGACGACGTGCAGGTCTAACATAAGCAAATCCATCTACATCGGATAGCTCTTGAATGTTTGAGGGAGTAGATTGGGATAACACCAAATTTTCATCTATGGCGTTAGAAGCTTGACCATTGCATCGTGACCTCTTGGTGGATCCTTGTGGGTTGATGAACTTTAAAAAATCAAATTTTGGGGCCATCATTTGTGTAGGCGTTGATTGTAATCCAACGTTAGCATGGGTACTTGTAATATGAGGTTCTACAGCCACTACACGTAGCAAAGATCGATGTCAACGAATGATCAAGCCTACACACATGCCAAGGCGTTCCCTACAATTTCTCCGGTCCAATGCAATGCATCATCTACCCTAGTGATACGCACCGCCACCTCGAATGGAAACAAATTTGACCCATTCAATTCCATGTCACTTTTGAATGCATGCTCCATGGTTGCTAAACCCACCACACTTCCTCTTTCTAAAAGCAATTCTATCGCCCTTTCCAATTCAGATGTCTTGATCCCAACAAATCTCTGTTGAATTTTCCTTGCACATGTTGCTCGTACTAATTGAGCCCCCACAGAGCTATTGGAAAGCATATTATCCTTTTGGATGTGTGGTCGTATTGAAGGAGTATGAATTGTGCGGCTCTCCATTATCACTATTGAAAAAATAGGAACATTATGGTTGCACATTAGTCAAAATACATGTACTAATTGATGACCTTCAAAGCAACATTCAAGATATAAAAGATATGTTTTCAAACACATATTTATTGTTCAAAATGTGATGATGATATTAAATTTTTTGATAAAACTGCTTTGAAATGAAAAAACTAAGAATTTATAGAGCGTGAACTTCTTGCACAATGTCTTCAACCCCTAAGGTACCATGACAGTTTAACACCAAAAACAATATAAAATTGTTGGATTTTGTGCGATGAACAAAGAAGGAAAAAAAACTTTTATTTTTAGTTCTAACCGTAGGATCTCAATATGGTTCATAATCTTCCCTACGTGTAGTGGATCAACAGACTTTCACTTCACTTGGTGTCAATTTTTTACACTACACAAGGTCTAAATCGATTACCATCTTGTTAAGCATGATGTTAGTTCTTTATACACCAATTTTTAGAGGTAGAGGACAAGTGTAGCATATTCAAAACAATTGTGCAAGGAATGGAGGTTTGAAATTTGTTAATTCACACTTTAATTTTTTTGTGAACTTATTATGTTTTAGATTGATAATCCAAATGGTCAATAAGAAGGTTTACACCATATATTGTTGTGGAAAAAATAAAAAGTGAAAAATAAAAAGATATCTAGGTTTTATGTGGATAAGAAGAAGTTTTTTGGTACCATGCCCAACAATGAATGACAATGTGTGAAAATGTTTGACTTGGGTTGGTATGCTATTTTTCACTAAAGACAAGAACTTATTTTGACAATATGAAGGGAAATAATATAATGTGCGAGTACTGAAAATCTCACATTCAATAGAGTGTCCTAGCAAAAGTTTTTGGAGGTGCCCGAGATGCCCACTCTCCCTATTTGAAATTTAAAACTCTAACACATTTTCATCAAATGTCCAATTTAGGAAAAAATTGTTTCTTTACTAAGGTCTTGATAATGCCTCACTATAGTAAAATTTTCAAAGAAGAATGTTGGAAATTGACACCGTAGGAACCTGACCGAACTTTCAGAAAGCCCATTTTGGATACTTGGTCATTTAGGGGTTAAATATGCTACACCTCTTCTACATCCCTAAACATTGGTGTACAAGGAATTATATCATTCTTGACATGGTGGTAATGAATCTGGATCATGTGTGATGCAAACTTTTGAAACCAAGCAAACTAAAACGAAGGGAATCCACTCAACCAAGAGAAGAAAATGAACCATGTTGTCTACTTGCTATTATTGACACCATTGGAACTTGTTACAATTGCTAATAAAAGAAAGTATTTTTACATCCACATAATGGTTATTCTACAAACAACATAGTACAGGAGATCAATCAAGAATCAATTTTAAAATTGTATAAAAATAATTGTTTACCTCAAGATATGTTGCAGGTGCTAGCGGTACACGCACCGATGTTTGATGGCGTTCAACATTAAATCACCCTTATGTCGTTGTTGTTTGACATGTTTTTCTAATCTTCAAGAAAACCTGCAAAACATGCATAAAATTTATATGGTCATTTGTTAAAACTATGGGATAAAAATTCCCAAGTATCTTTGTATTACATATAGCCAAAATTTTTAAAATAATATGTAAAAAATTTAAACTTAAGGAGAAACAAAGTAAAAGGTCCAAAGTTCTAAAGTTAAATTTGGACAAATAAATTTGAGGCACAAGGTTGCAACATGGATATAAGGTTTCTGTACAAATCCTAAAGGTCTCTTTTCTTCCCACTTTCTAAAGTGAGCTCTCTCGCAATCACAACTTCAAAGCCATTTGCGTTCAATACTTCATTTACTAATTTCTGCTAGATGTGTGTGTGGTGTATAGTTTAAAGGAGGAAACTTGTGCTTCGAGGGAGTTTTCGTTAACATGGTAAGCCTCTCTGACTTTATTTCAATGCTGAATAAGAACGAGGGAATTCAAAGTTTAAGTTTATGATGAGTAAAGATCAGTCAAAGGATAGCTTTGATAGTGTAAAGTGAGCCAATACCCATCTTAGAGCACAGAAATGAAGACACCAACTTCAGTATGTTCAAAATTCCAAATTCAAGAGAAGTTGAATGTTTACACATGATAAAAGTCATCAACTAGTGAGTACAGCCTGCGTACTACTAAAATAGTGACACCAAATCCAGTGAGAACACAAGCCATGAGTGTAGCCCATAGTATGGCACTAAATCTGTGAGTGCAGCTATACATAGCAGCCTACAAACTCAAATCCTAGCCGCGGCAACCAAGAATCCAAACCCTAGCCGCTGCAACCACGAACCTAAATCCTAGCCGCCGCTACCATGAACCCAAACCCTAAAAAGACAAATTCTAATCACCACGTT
This sequence comes from Bryoerythrophyllum caledonicum, assembly GCA_963971425.1. Lineage (NCBI taxonomy): Eukaryota > Viridiplantae > Streptophyta > Bryopsida > Pottiales > Pottiaceae > Bryoerythrophyllum > Bryoerythrophyllum caledonicum. Next base: position 16,983,186 of record OZ020514.1, read on the forward strand.
CCCATAGAGTTCCCGTGACGCATCATGTCAAAATCGTAGAATAGAGGTGTGCGCCTGCACACCCTTAACTGCTAATGCTCCTCCATCCAGCATACCCAAAAACGTCCTCCAAAACTATAGATCTATGCAAGCACCATTACATCTCCCCCAAAATCCTATGATTGTTGTCTCCCCACCCTCCCCTTCAACCTCAATGCTACCTCCTCCAAGTTTCCTTCTCAAAACCCTCCTTCAGCACAATCTCTCTCCTCCACTTTTTTCGTACGGGTTGAGCCTCCACCTACACCTCCATGGCGGCCATGGCCGGGGGGCCACGGCAATGGAGGCTATGGCTTGGCTGCGGGCTCCTCAGCCAGGCAGCCGTCCTACCGATGGCTGGCCTGCCTGCTCCCTCACTTTCATTCTTCACACCCAAACGCACCGACATTCTCCTCACATACTCCTACCATTCTCCTTCCACCCAAACCATCGTGCGCTCACACTCTCCTCCCACCCAAACCCAAGCCACGCCGGCTCCCTCCCACCCTCATATTCTCTCACACTTCCTTTCCATTCTCCTCCCTCACAAACCCCTCCCACCCACACCTTCATTGCATCTCTCCTACAAACCCTAGGCTCTCACACTCACAACCTCCCTCACAACTACTCCCAGAGGTGTGCGTGCACACACCCCTCGTAGGACAACCCAAAGGTGCTTGGTTTGATATCCGTAATTGATATCCTCAATTCCAAAACCCTAATCCAAAACCTTAAATTGATACCCTAAATTGATACCTTGATTGATAACCGGGTATAGGTATCCAAGAAGTCATATCTTGGTGGTGATACCCTCACTATTGATACCCAAAGTACCTTGGTACATAAATGATGTGAAGAATATCTCAACCAAAAATCGTTAAAAATGTTTGTTTTAGTGCAATGAGCAAGGAAGAAAAAATAAGGTTTTTTCTGTAGTGAAATCCGTAGGATCTCAGTTATGACTTATTAAGTAATATACTCACAAACTTTGATAAAGTTTCACAGCACGGATTGAAAGGTTATATAGTTTAAAGTAGAGAAAAGGCTGATTTTCTTCCCTGCGTTTACTGGATCAGCAGACTTTGACTTCAGTAGGTGTCCAATTCTTGCACTATTAAAGGTCTCAATTAAATACCATAATTTTAAGCATGATGTAAGTTCCTTCTATACTAATTTTTAGAGGTAGACAAGGAGTGTAGCATATTCAAAAAAATTGCGCAATGAGTAGATTTTCAAAAATTCTCAATTAACGTTATATTTTTTTGTGAACTTGATATTGTATTAATTGAGAATCCAAATGGTCGACAAGATGGCCTCCAACACATAATGCTGTACAGGGTTGTCATGCTGGACGGACGTCCAGTTCGCCCATCCGTCCGATTCGCCCGTCCGGTAGAGCTCTCGCTTGTCCGGTAGAGCTCTCGCCTATCCGATATAGTCAACATAGGGTTGACTTACCTGCAAGGTAAAAAACAAGCGACGTGGCAGCCACGTATGAACTAAAGTGCTGCCACGTAGGATTTAATCTAAAAAAATGAGAAGTTGAATACATAAAATAATATATTAGACGCAAGGACGTGTCCGCCCCTAAATGGCAGGGGCGGTGACGTCACCGCCCCTGCCATTTAGGGACGGGGACGTCCTCGCCTCTCACGTCCCCGCCCCTTCCCCGCCTAAATTTGGAGTTAGAATGTTTGAATGGATATAACTCACTCAAAAATAGCCCAAATCAAGCGTTGGAGGTGTGATTTGACATCTACATTTTCCGTAGATGCCAAAAACATATCACACGCTTAATTTGGACTATTTTTGAGTGAGATATGGCCGTTCAAAGATCTTGATTCCAAAATTGGGCGGGGAGGGGCGGAGACGTCCCCGCCCTAGTGCCACGGTGGCGTGACACGTCCGAATGTGACGTGGCGATCACGATAAAAATTTCTTATTCGCAAAAAATTACTAGGCGCACTTTGGGCAATCCGTCCGAACCGTCCGTGCATGCCGTCCGGACCGCCCGTCCGATTGCCCCGTCCGATCACCTCAACTAGTCCGTTATGAAAACCCTGATGCTGTAGGAAGAATCAAAAGTATTTGATACGAAGATCGCAAAGTTTTATATGGAAACGTAGAAGACTTTTTGGTACCTTGGCCGAAAATGTTTGACAATATATAAAAATGATTGACTTGGATTAATGTGCTATTTCACCAAATAACTAACATGATCATGCTTAACACGTTGCTATTGGATTAAGATTTTGTGGAGTGCAAAAATTTGACTCAAAGTGAAGTCAAAGTCTTTTGTTTCGGTAAACATTGAAAAAAAATTGAACCATTTGTTGTGCTTCAAACACTATAATCTTTTGATCCTTTTGGTTAAAGTTGATGAAATTATGTGAATGTGTTATTTAATAAGTTTTTATTTAGATCCTACGGTTAAAAGTGGAGACAAAAGTTTATGTATTTTTCCTTTATACATTGCACTACAATCAAACGTTTCCGAAGTGTTTTTGATTTGAAATAGTCACAATACCGTAGGGGTTAAGCATGATATTCAATATTTGCACATATATATTTTCAAGTACAGCAAAGGTGTTTAATAGAATAGGAATAGGATTGAATGGAAAGTTAAGGTTGGAGACGGAAGTGGATTAATTTTTCAATAGTCTTTAACTAAACTGAATTACTTTGAAGTGTTTTGAGAAGGATACAGATAATGTATTTTGTTGCTTAACATATAATACTTTCAAATTAACCATAGTATTGGTTCCACGTATGTTAATTTTTACAAATAGAAAAATAGTGTAATATATTAAAACAATTGTCCCTAAAGTCAAGGTCTTACTATAAACCATTACACATTTTCTATTCATGCCAAATGATCATCTATTGATGTAAGTGTGATATCTTTATTAAAAAAATCTATATAAGCAAGAAGAATCTTATTCAATACTAATAGTGACTATTGTTCTGTAATGATACACAGGTTTTTTGAGTGTAGCGTAATGGCACCACCAAAAATTGACGGAATCTCGGAGAGCCACGGCTGGTGGATCGCGGAAGTGGATGGTCAAGCGCATTTTTGTGGTTGACGAATTATCCCTTTGAGTTGGGGAAGCGTACATCGGCATTGGAGAAGAGTTTTGGCAAAATCCAGGCAATCACTCTTTGACCTGAAGATATTGTATACGTAACTTGAGCATTGAGTTCAAGTCAATCGGAGGTGAAGACTTCTCTTTCAAAGAAGTTGCTTTTTGCACCTATTCCTTTGAATCTTCTTCAAAATCCAAGTCAAGTGAAATTTCTCAAATCATTGCATACGTTTTGGTTTAACATCTCTCGTGCGGTACGTAGTGCTAGACACAATAATGTCTTAGCCTATTCAGCGTTATCACCAGAGATGGTGCTCAAGGCTAAAAGATTATGGAAGAATTTATTAGATATGAGGCATTACGGGAGAGGGATCCATCACGTGCGACGACTCAACCCTACCAGTGGAACGAGAAGAAATAGAAGTTTATTGAATTCTTGCTGAGCCGTTGCAATTGGATTGGCAACCAATGGAGGGAGGGGAAGGAAGTGGAGGCCAACATTTGAGTTACAAACATAATCCAATCCCCCATTAATAAATAGGCGTCCTACGAAGCGGCCGTGTTGAGAAGGATGTGGCTTCTGGTTCAAGGAAAGGCCCCTCATGTTTGGATCCAAGCGGGAAGAGGTTGATTGAGAGGAGTTTAGGATCGGGGGGAAGGTTCCTAGGTCGGGGCTCAGAACGACTGATGGTCATCTCAGAGCCGTTGCACCTATACCGGGAGATTTAGCTGATTTATCAGTAATGGCGCCAGAGGAAGAAGAATTTCACAACCTATCAGACAATATACGAGAGGATTTTGAAGACAATGCGGAGATACCATAGAATGTTCCAACTTCAAGGAATTTAAAAGCACCAGTGCTTACAACGGAGGAGATTGCAAAATGTTCAGTGTGAGGGAATTTTGTGTTTAAGGCACACATAGACCGCATTGTCTCTGTGGAGTATCCGGAAACGAGCCTCCAGATTTTATCACAGAAGAGGGTCAGAAAAGTATTTAACCACTTAAGAGACCCAGAATCCACAACTTGGTGAGTAGATTCGTACTTCGACCAATCAGATACATTGTGCATACGACTACCAATGATGGTCTTCTGCCATTTTTGTTGGTAGGAATAGCACGAGAGTTTGAGCGCATGTTCATTGCACACGGGAGTGTTTGTGCACATCGTGCCATGGGATCCTAGTATTCTTGGCTTCAAGATCATATCATTTGGGAACCGGTGGATGGGCAACACATGGTAGCAACTTGTATGTTTGCACAGCAGCAGTGGAGAGATGGTATTATGCCATTAAATGAGTACCTAGACAAGTTCAAGCAACAAGAGGCCTCTTTTGTAGTGTATGATGATCGCCGCTTTTACATTGAGAAGTCTGCGCGGATCAACTTAGTAGAGTTCCAGAGAAAATCATATTCTACCGTGAAGGAGGATTTAAGAAAGCTTTATCAGATTTGGAATCTATATGGGAGGCTTGATAGCTCACTACGTGTGGACAATGCACGTAGGGTTGTTGCTTTGGTGAGTGCCGCTAGTGTAGTGCATAAATTGCCCAAGGAGGATGGAGTTGTCACGGTGAAGAGGTTGGCCATAAACATGGAGGATCTCACCAATCATGCATGGAATCCGAGCAATGATTGCTTTAAAGCTATCATTCAATTATGCAAGGACTACGAAGACGGCATTCTCTTTTACTGCAAAGGAGAAGTGGACAAGTGGAAAGACATGGAGAGGAAGAAAGAGTTGTATCCAAATGTGGGCGTACGACCAACAAGAAAGGATATGACTCAGAATTGGTTGAGGCCGTTAGGTAGGGTTCCGAATCCATATTATCTTTGGTTGTCCAAGTCTTCTGCAGCCAAGCCGGTGAAGGAGGTCGCAGTAAGACATCGTCAAACATATACTTCACGGTGTAAAAGACCCGTATCCACATCCTCGTATAATTGCCCGTGTGGTTGATGAGTATCAGCGACAAGAATCTGTGATGAATTCCATCCGTTGGTTGATAGTGGAGAACAAGGAAAGTACACCTAAGTCCATGGAGGAATTCTTTTATATCCGTATATGGAAGTATTTTCCGAGCGACAACGAACAACTTGATACCTTTGGAAAGCTTTTGAATGCTACCACGAAAGCAGCTTGGACTGCTTGTGTACGGGGCAAGGTGTTTAAACTAGTAGACATAGGCTACCTTATCCCCCCTTCCATCAGGTTTCATTATGGTGACATTGCAGCATGGGGGTGTGGATACATTGGATTGTCCGTGGATGTGGGAGGGTTGACTACTGCTAATTAGTCATGGCAGATGGAAATCAGGAGGCCAGGCTAGAACGACACAAAGAATCTTCTTCTCATTCGGTGTAGAAGAGTGTTACTCCGCACCGACTATATAGAACTGGGGAAACCATGATTTTGAATGATTGATTGTCGGCGTGGCAATGGGAGGCATGGATATGGTCATTGGGGAGACGACCAGTTATCTGCAACTTTTGCACAGCTGACATTATGGATGACAAATATTGAACAATAGAACGTCATCTTCTTCTTACACCGGCCGTATATGCCAACGAAGAATTTTTCATAAAGGTGAAGCTTCTAGAGGGATGTACTATGCAACGTGGATATTGGGCATTTGATCCCAATTCGGATAATCTCTATGCTCTCGATTTTACAGAGAGTGGACGTCTTCAGCTAGTACAACCAATTGGCGATGTTGTGATTTGTAATAATACAATACCCTATGGGTATATTCCCTGGCCCGAACTATGTTTCTGGAGACCTTCCACTTCCACTTGTATTCTTGGAGCACTCGACTGAGGCACGCCAACCCTTTGAAGTTTATTCACTTGAAAGATCTCCATCAGAGCTGGCAAGACTAGTGGGCTCATACTTGCTCCAAGGTTGAGGTTTAGTAGCATAAAACATATCTATGGCCATTCTTACGATCCTTCAAGGAGATTTCCAGGGATTTAAAATTTTTATCATTGACGATTGTACCTACAGAGTTTCATTCCTATATAATGAGTGGTCCAACAATTTCCAAGGACAACTATTGATCGGGACTGGCGGAACAAGTATTGGCTACAATATCGTACATGAGACCAAAAAGGCGGTTGGCGGAGACGTTCAGGTACCACTAAAGATTCCTCATTTCACAGTAGCTCGACTACAAGACTTTAAACACCGATGAAGATGAAGTGAACTTGTCTCTTCTAAAAGAGAGGATTCCATCAACGTAGCCAGTGGTGGGAGATAATTCAAGGGAGACCTCTGCAACACCTATAGAGAGGATGCAAGATACTGGTGTAGTGGATGTTAGTTTGGCAGCAGTGGCAAGAGGGGGGCGTACATTTGATGGTCCTAGGCTTGAGATGGAGGAAGAAGAATCCAATTCATTGGCATTTTTTTGGTGCAAAGGAAGATTCCATAGCCTTTGATGCCTTCTCAATCAGAGCCAGTTTCGGAGACACATGAGACGTTCGGAGGTACTTCCAGTGATACCAGACTAATTTTGCCCTCTGTTCCAAGATCTAGCGTATTTGAGAACATCATTGCATTTCAGGGGGCCTTCTCCTCATAGCAAGAAATGTCCTTTAGTACAAATGATGGTTTTTTTTACAATGATGATAGCATAAGGCATACGCAAGAGGGTGTTCCTGGCAATTACCGATATGTTGATTGTGCGTCCATCAGCATCAAAGATGTGAAAGATCGTCGAGTGCAGGATCATGAACTATTTGCTATGGTAGGTAGTGCGATTGGACAGGTAGAGGGAGTCGTTGCGCTAGAAGATGAGCTCTGAGCCCTGGAGCTATATACGATAGTAGAGCATGCACGCAGTTTAGATGGCAAATACGTTAGTATGATGTAGTTTAAGATGTGTCTATTGTTGGTGGGTGGTATACAGTTATATATTGGGTGGCCCATATGATATGTTTGATTTTAGAATCTCTCAGCAATAGTCTCGAATTGCTTAATTAGATATGTCTTTGCATATAAAAAACAGTGAGGTACTTTATACTGTCTTAGGAAATTGCATATATATTTTTGTATCTCTTATACAATATATTTTTACTGCAATATTCTAAAATGCTATAATAACTTAGAACACATTTATAATATCTTTAGGTACATGATAATAATTTTGTAGCAGGAATTACAAACTCGATTAGAAATCATATTTTGTCTAAAAAATCGTAGCAAATGGAAAAAATATATTACTCATATGAACATGAAGATGCCAATGATTGACACAACAAACACCAAAATTTTGTGACAAAAAACATACTAAACTCTTTCCAATTTTTATTTTTTTTTAATGTTTTGAGCATAAATTTTGTGGCTTTCTATCAGCAACCAGTGGACTTGGCTAAGTGCATAAATGCTTAATTGCGTGTTTATACATGATGTTCATGTTAGCGCAATAGGAGACGTCTGTATTAGCAGTCTATTTATCCATATGTTTGTCATTGAGGTTTAAATTAGCCTTCTCTGGTCTTCATGTTTATGAATGAGGCCTACCCTCTCTATGAGAATGTAAATGTTGTTATGAGTAAATGTTTGGTTCATGGTGGAACATGTTTTGCAGATTCTCTCAATGGCGATTCGGAACCTTTTTTATGACAATGTCCGCTTGGCTATCATAAAAATAGGTAGAGTATTCCAAAGACTTTGTGCGAAGGAGGTGCGAGAAGCGGACAAGGATGACATGATGCGCTATGTCATCATGGTTACATGCATTCTTGGAGAAGGAATTCCTAACTACATATCTGAACATCATGACACATTTGCCTATGCATTTGGTGGAGCAATTGTTCAAATGCGGTCCTGTGCACTGTCGGTGGATGTATCCAATAGAGCAATACATAAAAATGCTTAAGGATTATGTCAAAACATTTCACTCGCAGAAGGTAGCATGCCCAAAAGGTATCAAATGGATGATATCCTTGGATTGTGTACAAAGTACATGCGTGAAATTGTACATTGCATATGGAATCCGGAAGAAGGACCTACAATGATTGATGAGATTCTTTGTTCTAAGCCGCAGCAGAAGCGGAAGATGCCAATTGGGTTTTGGAAATACGCACATGCCTTTGTACTCGACAATGTAATGTGCTTGGAGGAGTCACGTCAGTGAGTGCCAAACCCTAAGTTATTGGTCTATTATTGATGATGGAATATGTACCTAATACTCAATAAAATTTCTCTTGTCTTTTGTTTCAGTCACACACTTCAAAGCATAGCGGGTAGGTAACGTGTTCATTGTGACATGTCCATCTACATCAATCCTGCAATGCGTTTGTCCGTATGTCATTTGTGCTATTTGCTATGACATCAGTGTGTTACAGTGCATGTCATAGAAGACATAGTTTGAGCTCCAAATGACAATGGGCTTTCATGTCAGCTGGCACTCTTTTATTATAACACTTCATTGAAAATGTTGTATAGGGAATATGTTAGAGCAAGACGGCAGAGGTGGGAAGAGAGGGAGACGCACTGAAGACAATTTCGCCGTGGACATCCTACAACGGCCATCCAATATCATGTTCACCTTTTTTACTTGCCTCCTATTGCATTGTGGGTGAGTGCCGGTATTAGTGCTCTTAGTGCATTAAGTTAACGCTGAGTTCACACTAAATCAATCTTGGCTTCCTGCCCAAAAATTTTCAGTGGATGAAAATCCTTGCTGGAATTCTACATGGCTGAAGTGGATAGTGACTTCCTGGTCCTAAGGGGAATATTTGTTGGGAAGGTCTCGGAGATAGCCAACCCCAAAGTCGAATAGGAAATTCATGGAGACTTTTTTATATGCATCAAATTCAAAACCAACAGAGAAGCTCTACGCTTTCTTCACCGGCCTCTTGCGTGTGCAACGAACGCTTTACATTTAATATTTTGAGGATTATTCGAGCGGGGAGTCACTTAGTTCATAAAGGACAAAAAAAGTAAATGCTTTTCGAATTTTCAATGAGCGAAGAGCCACATTTAGTGAGTGAAGAGTGACACTTTTGAATGAAACAAGACAGGGTTCCCTATAGTGCGATATGAAAAACGACTCTGTTTGTAGTAGTGTAAATGTCTTCAGCACATGTCGGACAAGCTATCTACCCAGGTCCACCATCAGATTCACAACTCTCTTATGTGCATCAATTCAAAGCCAACAGATCAAGAAAATGTTGGTGAGGTACATTGCACGCAGCCTGGCACGTTGTAACCATACTAAACTGTGTGTCACACATTCTATTATCTTATGAAAACTCTGTTTTCTACATACTAAAACACATCATATGAAACAACAAATAACCCAATAAACTTATCAGTGATATCTTAGTCCTCGTTCTGTACCTCATCAACTGTACCTGTAGGTCGGCACTCGCTTTCAATACATACCTCCAAGCTGAATTGCAGCCAACTGTAGAGCTTCAACAAATGTCCGGCTCCGAACTGAAAATCAAGCTCCACAACTTACAGTAACTTGAAAATCAACTGACTCATCATAGATATCTTGTATGGATACTCTACTTAAAAAAATCAGCCCAAGCGCACAATGGGCCATGACTCAACTCTTTCGGTTTACACCAAATGTTTGGGCCAATACCTACTTATAAGTCCCTTATTTTAAGCATGGTACCCTACTAACAATGGTCCCATCCCTCAAACAATGTACCACTTGTGTACTTCATGGATTGGAGCCCAAGCCTTTTTACTTATTGCCGGATACTGTAGTGGTCAAGTTGAAGAGGTAATAGGTAAGTTGCTTGGAGAGATTGTGTAGAATAGTTTGCTACCAATCCCTCAGGAATGGAATCAAATACAAAAGCGGACGAGTGCCTGTAACTCTTCCGCACCCATGCAACACTCCGGATCAGCGTTCGGGAGAATTTAAGCTGAAGCAGCCAAAATCCTCCATTTCAAAACTTCAACCGGTCATTGTTTGGATTCAACCGGCCATGGCTTGTTGCCATTAACTTGTACCGGTTTTTTACCTTTGGTTTTTGATTAGAACCGGTAAATTTCCTCTAAACTGTAATTTAAATCAGCCAAAAACCTATTCATCCTTAGATAAACCAATTTTCCAATGTACTAAAATGATATCAATTGACAACATACTACAACAATATGTTACGAACTACATCGTAACAGCTAGTTAGTAACGTAGTGACAAGACGGTTCATGTTAGAAAGCGGTTATACAGTTGGTAGTTATGTTGTAGGATCACCTTGGACCTCTAAAGGGTTGTAGGTGCAGCTCTTTCCTCTACGTGATATTTTGTTAGTAATATGATTCAAGCTTATTATTATACAACATGGGTGTTGTCTTAATTGTCATAAGATCAATTTATGGTTATATAGAATGGAGCATTCATGATGCGGTTCGAACCATAACATAATCTCACGTTCCTGAGTGATCCATGCTCCAAGACGACAAGTCATGAGCGAGACAAGTCTGGAAAAGGAAAAGAGAAAAGAAAGACACACGAGCCTATAAGATAATACATTTTGTTAATACAAGATGAATTTTACATGTATATTATGATTGCCTATACTTTATAAATCCCATGGTTAATATTAATTTATGAAGATGATTGAACCGTGACATAATAACGCATCTCGTATTTCTTGTTGCGCCTCGCAAATCGTGAGATGGATGGTCGTTTGGAAAAAGAAAAAGAATTATGGCGTTGCTGAAATTTCTGAAATTGCTGAAATTGCTGAAATTGCTGAGATTATGGCATTGCTAAAATTTCTAAAATTGCTGAAACTATTGAAAGTATGGTGCTGCTAAATTTTTTTGTTATTTTTGAAATTGCTGAAATTGCTGAAACTGTTGAACTTATGGGGGATCTGCAAATGGCTAAGATGCTCTAGAGATTACGGATCAGGTTGATTACTCTCTCATAATTTAATGATGGTCACAGAATCCAGGAATCCGAAGCCGCTCTGGAAGAGGAAATACAGAGGAACGGAGCCGGTGAGAATCGAGGAATTAATGGTGTAGTGAAAAGCTAACGACGCCGACGATGGAGGATGAGCGGCCGGGGTTGGATTCGGGAAACATCCCAATATCAGCAGGGACCGGGGCAGAGTGGGCTGCCTTCGTGCAGCAGCAGGTGCAGACAGTCCTGTAGGCGGTTCTACCTCATTTCATCCAGCAGGTTGCGGATTGAGCAAGGCCATCATTGAGGTCTCCAACTCCACCGCAAGGCACTGGGGGCACACATCAACATCCAGAACGACACGGATTGGCGGAAGCTGACTATCCGGAGTCGAAGGTCGCAGAACCAGAACGATTCACTAGAAAGAAAGAAAATGAAGTCTATTGCTAGATTGTACAGCTCCGTCTGGTGTTCCGCGGGAAGCCACGCACATATGGTAGTGATGCTGATAAGGTGGCATATGCCCTATCTTATATGTTAGGGGCTGCGCAAAATTGGGCCATGCCTCTACTCCAAACACTTGATGAGGGGCATGGGCATGACCTACTGGAAAATTATGAGGCCTTCAAAGAGTCGGTGATTGGAGTATACGACGACCTGGATCAAAGAGGAAACGTAGAAGATCGTCTTGGGAGACTGTGGCAAACGGGCTCAGTCGCGGCTTATATTTCTACTTTCAATGAATATGCAGCTCAAGTGGACTGGAATGAGGGCAGCCTAGTGGCACGATTTCGTGGTGGGCTGAAGGACGAGATGTTGGACTCCGTGGCCACCGCAGAGACACAACGACGCCAGTTGCAAGATTGGATGGCAATGGCTTCCCTAATTAATGAGCGGCTTTGGAGGCAACGACAGGCTCGTCGACCGTCATCTGATTTCCTCAACGTGAAGGGCACGACCACGCATTGAGAACCGTCTACTCGTAGTCATGTTGGTCCAACAACATCCGGACATGTGCCCATGGAGCTTGGCGCGGTTCAGGGGCCTCAGGCGTTGGCAAAGACAACAGCGGAGAGATTGGAGTATTAGCGACAGGGGAAGTGTTGGGGTTGCGGACAGTTTGGACATGTACTTGGGAAGTGTTCCACGAACCCATCTTGGCCACTCACCATTGCAGCTATTGAGGACGTGGAGGGTGGAAGTTCGGGAAAAGACCGAACACGGGACTGAACGACGTGGTTCAGTACCCGAGCCGTATTCAGAGCGCGGCGGCGACGATGCCGCGAGGAGGCTTGGCAGGAGACGGCACTCTTCCTCAATTGGCAGACAAGCCAACACCTGCTCATATTTCTGTACGAGCCACGACGGACCCGGAAGGACACCTCACCATGGATGCAAAGATCAACTCCTCGGCGACTCTCATCTTGGTGGACTCAGGAGCAACAGGGGTGTTCATGCACCCGGACTTTGCAACACAGTGCAATGCGTTGATACGGCCAAGGAGCGTGCCCAGAGAGGTGCGGGTTTTTGACGGAAGGATGATAAATTCGGGCCTCATCACGCACCAAGCTGAGGTGCAAATAGACGTTGGGAATCACAGTGAGACATTGGTGGCGGATATCACCAATACTGGTCGATATGCATGTATTCTTGGGACGGCGTGGTTGAGCTGCCATAATCCAACCATCAGATGGTCCCAACGAGAAGTTTTGTTTGATTCTCCTTATTGCGAGGAGTATTGCAAAAACCTGGAGAATGGAGGAGTTAAGAGGTCTGAGGAATGGTGAGCGCTGCAGCAGCGCAATATCCCAGAGCAAGTGCCCTCCGGAGGACTGAGTTCGGATGCCATGGAGTGGTCGCCACCTAGGCATGCATTTGTATCGGTAGCCGGGTTTCGAATATCGGCATGGGAAGCTGAACTATTTGCCTTCGAGATTTCAGAGTGTAGCAGTGATGAGCTAAGGATTGTAGAGTCATCTATTCTAGAGGAGTATCGGGATTTGCAAGGTGTTTTCAATGAAGAAACATCAAACCGACTACCAGAGCACGGCACGTCAGATATGAAGATTGAATTTAAAGAAGGACAAGAGCCCGGTAACACCGGTTTGAGGCCAATGTCTCCAATGGAGTTGGAAGAATTACGGAAATACTTGGAGGAAAATCTTGGAAAGGGGTGGATTCAAAGGTCCAAGTCCCCAGTTTCTGCACCAATAGTATTTGCTCGAAAGAACGATGGCTCAATCAAGGTCTGCATTGATTATAGGAATTTGAACCAGGTCACAGTGAAAAACCGATACCCATTACCTCTAACTCCAGAACTTACAAGCAGGTTAGTGGGAGCAACAATTTTTTCAAAACTTGATATACGGCAAGCTTATCACCGAGTACGCATGGCAACCGGATACGAGTACAAAACGGCATTCAAGACACGCTACGGCCTTTTTGAATATTTGGTAATGCCTTTTGGATTAACAAATGCTCCAGCTCAATTTCAATCCCATGTGCAAGAAATTTTTGGTGATTTACTTGATGTTTCAGTGATTATATATTTGGACGACATCCTTATATTTTCCAAGGACTTGGACCAACACTGCCAAGTGGTCAAAGAGGTTTAACGCCGGTTGCAAGAAAATGGACTTTATGCTAAAGAATCCAAATGTGAATTCCATCGTCAATCGGTGGAATTTTGGGCATGAGGGTGTCATCAAAAGGATTAGAATTGTGCCAGGATGAAATATAGGCTATTCAGGAGTGGCCAACTCCAACCTCCGTTAAAGAAGTCCAAGCATTCCTTGGGTTTGCAAATTTTTATCGCCGTTTTATATGTGATTATTCAAAAATAGCTATGCCACTTACAACATTAACAAGAAAAAATCAACTATTTCTTTGGACACCTCAAGCAGATTCAGCGTTTCGCGAGCTTCGATCCAAATTTATTGAGGCACCGGTATTGCTTCACCCTAACTTTGAAAGGCCTTTTATAGTTGAGACTGATGCTTTTGATATGGCCACAGGGGGCTATATTGACACAACGTGGGGAAGACGGCCAGCTACACCCGTGTACCTATAGAAGCTCCAAAATGTCACCAACTGAACAAAACTATGATATATATGATAAAGAATTATTGAGCATCATTTTAGCTTTCCAAGATTGGCGAGTTTATTTGGAAGGATCTCCCCACATCTTCATAGTGCTTTCGGATCACAAAAATTTGGAATATTTTCTCACCTCCAAACAATTAAATCGAAGACAAGCTCCTTGGTCTGAATTTTTATCGGCTTTCAATTTTGATATTCATCACTAACCTGGATCAATGAATGGAAGGGCAGATGCACTGTCACGACGGGTGGATCTTATGCAAACACCAAGTACAAGTGACCGGCCTCTCTTGAGATTGGCGGCCCTAGAATCTTGCCACCCAGTTTGGCCAGACAACCGTATTATGGAGCGCATAAAAGATGCAGTTATGGAGGATGCAATGTTAACACCTCTTCTTGCTTTTTTCAAAGACGAAACCCACAAACTTCCATCAGATATCCGCCGTCTGCTCCAAGACTATTCTTTTATTGATGGAATCCTCCGTTTCCAAAACATGGTGTATGTACGAGATGACGAGGAAATTCGACGACAAATTCTTCGGTCCATACATGATGCTCCAGCTGCTGGACACCAAGGACGTGCAAAGACTTTGGATTTAGTCACAAGGTCTTTTTATTGGCCTACGATTCGAAGATATGTACAGTACATCGCTATGTTGACGGTGCAACATTTGCCAACGCTCAAAACCGACACATCATTCACGGTATGGCCTTATGCATCCAATATCGGTTGCCCATACACCATGGAAGAGAATATCCACAGACTTTATTGTGAAGTTACCACTTAGTAATGGATACGATTCAATTATGGTGGTCATTGATAAGAATACAAAATTGGGTCATTTCATTCCAACAAACGAATCAGTTAACTCTCAAGACACTGCAAAATTGTTTTTATAGCATGTATGGAGGTATCATGGAACTCCAGAAGAAATTATATCCGATAGGGGGCGAGTTTTTGTATCTAAATTTATGACAAGGTTATGTAATTTACTACGAATTAAACCATCTCCAGCAACAACTTTTCATCCACAATCGGAGAGCGAAACCGAGAGATTAAATCAAGTTCTCGAGCCATTCTTGAGAATGTTTTCGACAAACCGCCAAGATGACTGGGCAGACCTCCTTCCTCTTGCCAAATTTTCATATAATAATGCCTCTCACGCAGCAACCGGTTTTTCTCCATTTTATGCGACATACGGGTACCATCCAGCACTGTCCTTCATGACTCCAACCTCATCTACAGTCCTAGCAGCTGAAGACAGAGTAAAACATTTACAAGAGATTCATGAAGAATTAAAGACCATGATTCATATAGCAGGTCAAAATGCCAACGCATCTATGATCGGGCAGCGACACTACAACCATCTTTTGAGGTCGGGGATAACGTCCTTCTTCGCCATCGAAACATTGCCACAACAACACCGTCACCTAAATTGGCTGCTAAATTTTTGGGACCATTCCCAATTATAGCTAAGTTTTCAGACCTACTTTACGGCCTGAAATTGCCCAAGACACTTCGTATGCACAACGTATTTCATGTATCACTTCTCAAAAAGTACAATCAAGATACCATTCTAGGTTGTTGTAAATCAAGACCCCCACCTATTATTACTCTAGAGGGTGACATTGAGTGGGAAGTTCACCAGGTCTTGGACTCGAGATTATTCGGCCGCTGGAAAAAGTTACAGTACCTGGTTTCTTGGGAAGGATATAGACTAGATGAGAACTCGTGGGAACCAGCTGAAAATCTTGAAAATGCACCTGATGTTGTTGCTCAGTTCTACAAAAGT
The DNA here is from genome assembly GCA_963971425.1 of Bryoerythrophyllum caledonicum. NCBI lineage: Eukaryota > Viridiplantae > Streptophyta > Bryopsida > Pottiales > Pottiaceae > Bryoerythrophyllum > Bryoerythrophyllum caledonicum. Next base: position 16,999,056 of record OZ020514.1, read on the forward strand.
CATCCTCAAGCACCAGGACGGAATTACAAAGGGGGCTCGACACTAAAAGGGGGGTAATGTTACGAACTACATCGTAACAGCTGGTTAGTAATGTAGTGACAACACGATTCATGTTAGAAAGCGGTTATACGGTTGGTAGTTATGTTGTAGGATCACCTTGGACCTTTAAAGGGTTGCAGGTGCAACTCTTTTCTCTATGTGATATTTTGTTAGTAATATGATTCAAGCTTGTTACCATACAACATGGGTGTTGTCTTAATTGTCATGAGATCAATTTATGGTTATATAGAATGGAGCATTCATCATGTGGTTCAAACCTTAAAAAACATGTAATAATTAACATACTACAACAATATGTAATAATTAACATACAATAACAACGGTCAATAATTAATTTCATACAATAAAAGAACTATAATGATGATCAAGTTATCACATCAAATTAACAACAATAATGATGAACAAATTATCACAATAAATCAACAACAATGATGATGAACAAGTTATGACATCCAATCAACCACAATAATTTATCCATGGCAGGAATTGAACTTGAATTTGTCCATCAACCAGTTGATGGCGATGGATTTACTCTTCTATCACACGTGGGTCTAGAATCAGCTCAAAAAGATAAGGTATTTCCAACACTCAAATGTGACTTACAAAGGTATTTCCAACGCTTTGACTGTTGTGAGACTTCTGTACAACTCTTGTGCAGCAAAACTGAAAAGTTAATTTGTTTTTAAAGGAATAATTGATCACAGATGCGTCGCCATAAAAGAATCGTCCCCTTCCGCGCCACTCCAAAAAAACTAGGAAATCCTACAGCAATTTCACACAGCAAAATTAAACTCCATTTCCTTCACTATTCTACACTGAAACTACAAACAATAATCCAAAAACAGACGTAAAGGTCTTGTTCTCCAATCCTCTGCAACTAAAGGAAGATCATAGAAAAATCACATGAACTTCCACCATAAATTCACAAGTTAACACCATAATGGTTATATTGGGAGATTTAGCGACTCCCAAATTAACACTTGTAGAACATAAGAGCTAAAGTGCACATCTAAACTCTACACTATGGAGGGATATGAGTTTCCATTAAATTGGAAGGTAATGTTCACTACAAAAATCCCTAGAAAATAAGTATTACAGATAGCCTTACATTACAAATCCAACTATAATATTGAAAAGAAGAACACATTAGTCGACACTTCTTTTATACCACATGTGTTCATTGAATATGAATAGCATAATATTCACACTGAAGCCTTAGAAGTTACAAAATTCTCTCTAAGCTACTAATTTGGATTAACACCATGCTCAAAGTTTAGCTAAAAGTGAGCTAAGTGACGGACCAATAGCCACTTGTTAGAAAATTAGCTAAACATATTTTGATGAGCCTTTTTTTAATTCAAAAGAATTTCTGTTCACCTTGTGGAATACACATTGGCTATAAAAATAGGTAACGAGTTCATATGATGGTGTTCAGAAATGGAAAAAAAGTTGCACACACACTAGCTCTCTTCGAACCAAAGTGTCTCCATCACTTAGAGGTGCAATATACTCAAAAAAGCAATTCCACACACTTTAGGTCCACTTGACCTAAAGTGCGCACCATTACTAAGTGCAGTGAATTAAAAAGAAGATTTGCTCACACTTTAGCTCCACTAGAGCTAAAGTGTGCACTAGCATGTACTTTCTATCATTAACCATGAAGGGGTGAAAGTCCACTAAGGTGGTATATTTATAGTGTCACAAATGGTTTTGAGAAGAGTCACGAACCTTCTTTTGTTGCATAGTGCAAATGTGGGATTGATCTTGGAATTCTATTGATGGAATGTAATAATTGCCTTGATTTAAAGTCTAGGAACCTTAAAAATGTTGAGTTCTCACTTACGGTTTGGCCAATATAGGTATATCTTTCATCAGTATATACCTGTCACAAGTATTTGACATTTGCCAAATATACTCATTTTGAGAGTTCTAGGAAGTCAAATACTTCAAAAGTTTTGGGACACATTCATGCCATAATGTGTTCATATATTATAATTGAAAATTCTACATCGGAAACTTATTTTCACCTTTATGTTTCAAGATGGATCTATGCATGATGTATCTGATTGGATAAGAAATCAAAGAATAAATCAACATTGAGTCCTATTTTAGGAGCCTTGAAGAAATATCTCGTTTTTTAGCAACCCTAGTTGACTTCTACCCGAAGGCAATTACTGGAATTTTTGGTTTCAAGATTAGAGGCAATTTATCACATTGTTATTTAAAAAAGGAAACAAAAACATACTGCAAATTATCACTAATACGCAAAAACAATGGAGAGAATATGTCATAGCAATCATTGGCATGAGATATAGTCATACAGAGTGTAATCAAATACAAATATCTATAATCTCCACACCAATGGATCAAACCATACTACATGAAGTATCATGCATCAGAATCCAAAATCTAGGAAAAGGAAAGTCCATTGATCTAAGTCCACTAGGACTCGGACCTGGCAAGTGCTTCCAAGGAAGCCTTGATAATCTCTACTTGCCCCTTTGAAATTTTTGAAGTTGAATCTTGTACATGACCTCCATCCCTCTTTGAAGACCTAGGTTTCCATGCTGTCAAGATTTAATCGGTACTCTCCCACGTTATGGCTATCCCCTTTTCAACTGTCCAGTAAAGGTTGCAATCTGTATCCCAATCTCTATAGAACTTCAAAACATCCCAATCGCGCGATATAGGGCGGAAGAATTGGATACAGACGGTGTTTGGCTTATCCGGGTTAGAGTTAGGATCTGAAATTGCTTGAGCAACCCAAAATGGGCGCTCAACTCCATCACAAGGCCGTAGTGCATCAAAATAGCCAGCAAAAAAATCACAACCAACTCTAAAAGAAGGAGGTGGACGATCGCGTCTCGGGCCAACAAAATGCTAATCTTCACGCTAGTCCTTGCACACCTCACCCTCCGTTGAGAACTCATCTTCAATGGCATGGGCAATTTGAGTCGTTGGCCAAAAGTCGTCCTCCAATGATATCGACGTATCCATTGGAAGAGTCAGAGCATCTCTAACGCCGCGCCAATAGTACGATAGCGGCTCAAAACGTGATTCGGCTTCAACAGACTCCCGCGATGATTGCTCCCAGTGATCGATGAATCCTGAAAGTCCTTTCACCACCTCAAGAAGATGCCGCATCGTAGAAGGCTTCAATGCATCACGTTCTCCGCGAGGCCATAAAGTCTTTCCTTCAGAATCCTCCTTCCACAATTTGATGCCACTACCTTCTTCTCCCTTAGGAAGCTAATCCTCATCATGACAAAGGATTTTATATTTCATTATCGGACAACCACTTGAGCCCACATAAAACTTGAAATGATGAGCCTTTGTATGACCCTACAAAGCTTCATCATTGTCCGCAATCATATCCCCAATGAACTTTGTAAAGTTTGGAACCTCTTGGATGAGATGCGGGATTGTGGGAACACTCTCATTTTTCATAAACGACCTCATGAGCAAAGGAATGGTTGGAAAACTCTCCTTCCTCAGTGTCATACTCCAACGTCCAAATAATGCATCTATAATATCATTTGTATGACCAACTAGTTTGAAATTAACATATACCTTGCGGAAGATGCGTTTTGCAACAAGGAGATACCAAAAACAGAAAACAAATCTATTTTTGATATCACCAATAGAATTGTCCATTTGCACGTTCAATATTGGAGGCAAAGGCCTCCTTGGAACTAGAATATCTGGAATCTGCCCTAATGGATCCAAACACATCTCTGCACTCCATAATACCGCCGCATATAATGGATGAGAACTAGATTCTGGAAAGAGTTGCCACGACGATGATTTCGGTTTGTGCAGATTTTTTGTTTGTGAGTCTTTTTCTCTCTTTTCTTCCGGGGTGACCCCGAGTAGCATCCTCCCTGCTCTAGAGAAAAAGTCCCCCGGTGGACTCTATCTAGACCATATTGTGACCTAGTATACATGTGAGTCTACGTTAGTGTCATATTAATTGTTTTCTATTGTCCTAGCCTTGTGGCAAGTCTTTCTTTTAAGTTTCCTCCATCCTCCTATCATTTTTAGGTCTTGCCTACATTTTCTATTTTTTTCCCGGTCTTCCCGATCAACCGGAAAAACCTCTTTCTAAGTCTTTGTCTCCCAAGTCCTCTCCTTGTGATGATTTTATGTGACCTTGTGTTGTTAGTATGTTGCTAGATATGTGAGACATCTATATCCACATATTCTAGCAAAGTGTTCCGGAGTTGTCCACCAGTTGGCCGGTAGACTTGTGTTTCCAGGCCGGGCCAGAGTTTGTGATAATTTGTGATTGTTGTAAATACAAGGCACATCCGGGAGTGAGTCCATCCACGACAACATGACGACCGGTAACACAGACGCTTTCCAAGATTGACTCGAACAAGTGGGAAGAAATTGCAAAAGGAGAATACTTTGAGGAAGGTGGTTGAGTTTTTTAACTCAATCTTCTGGTCAATCCTACCATGGATCTACCGGGAGATAATTCCACTCTTCTGGAAGAGTCTTCCGATTGAGCCTTTGTTATATGTTATGTGTTATTGTTGATTTATCCCACCGGTTGGTGGGATGTTGTTTTAAGTTGCTAGATTTAAACACTAGGGTGAGAGTAGTGATGTCGATGAGGCCCATTGCGCACCCGGTCACTACGACTTGAGTGGTTTATCTGGCTACTTACTTTTGTTAAGGAAAGGTTCACCGGTCCCGGGTTCGAGAGTCTTCCGGTTTACCGATAATCCGTCGGTGACTAGGCTACCCTTGATTTTAGGATCTAGATGTCGTTTTGTCTTTATGTGGATTTACTTTTAGAGGGTAGCTATAGACTTTAGTGCACTCTTTAAATGCCATTTCCACCTTTTGAGGATCTAGTTTGAAGGGTAGCTATTGACTTTAATGCACGCTCTTAATGCCATTTTCACCTTTGGGGGATCTAGTTTTGGAGGGTAGCTAGTAGCCTTTGTGTATTTAAGGAGCCTTGGGCTCTTGTGTTAAGTACTCTTCTCTTTGTTGATTAACTTGTGTCATGCCTTCATTGCTTGTGTCTAGAGTCTTTGTTGAGCTTGTGTAAGTAGTCCGGTACAGAGTTGAATCCTTCTAGGGTGTCTTTGTTAGGTGTGCAAGGTTGTCACTTGTTGTGTGTTATGTGATTGAATGTGAGTAGAGACTTCCCGAGGGTGTAGGTTATCCGGGTTAGATAGGTAGAGCGAGATCCATGATCTATGCTCCAAACCCTTCACCCGTGGGACCGGAAAAAGTTGTTTTACCGGATGGGATCTCAGAAGCCCACAGCTATTTATGATAGCCTTCCTTAAGTGGGAAGTGTTTGGATTGGTGAAGAGGAAGGGTGATATTCCCCCTCTCGGTACACCGGGAGAGATCCCAGCTAAGCTTGAGTCTAGAGAATTCCTGGGTTATTACCCTTGCAGTGGATGAGTTCCGACGATCCCTGTGGAAGGTTGTCTTGCTCATATGATTTGATTAGTACTAGTTTGTTGAGAGTCTTGTATCTTCTTGGTTTGATTCTTTGGGTGTGGTTGTAGTTGGAACCCGGGCTTGCGTGACCAGTTTATTGGGACAAGTTCTCGGTAGATTAAGAAGACCGGTAAACCGGCTGCGACCTTCTTAATTCTTTCAAGGTGTAGGGTTAGATTGTGGATATTGTGGCCTCTGGACTGCAAAAACGGAGGGCAGTGACTTTCAGGGCACTGTGAAAACTTACCGGGAAACTACTGTGACGCTCAACAGAGTTTAACTGAAACACTTGTGCTTACTTGTGACCGGTTACTAAGGTACGAGGAAGCCATCCTCCGGGATGTGCTAAGGTATTAAGTGTGAGTTGTTGTTAAGATTTAAAGAGTTTGATGCACAATAAAAATCCCTGGAAACGATCTGGTAAGGTAGGCTCGCTTATGGTTAATTTCAGTTAACTTTGAGAATTACGAACTACTAGACTACGACAATTGACATACTTTGTATTTGGGCACGCTTTAGCTTGAGTCGAGCTAAAGATGAGGCATCAGCTAAAATACAGCCATGTTTACCAGGTAAAACGAAAGTAGATGCGAGATGACTCATAGTATCTACTGATGTTCTTCGAATGACTGTAAAACGTAGCAAAATTGTACTGACAAACTTTGTATTAAGGCACACTTTAGCTCGAGTCGAGCTAATGGATATCCTCTCCAACTTATTTGGATTATCATTCAAAGATCTGATGTTTGTGCTCGGTTTCAAATGTGTGTCGAAATGAGAGGAATATGATGGTGACTCAACTGCAGCACTTCTTCCAACAAAAGTCCGTCGACCTAGATGATGATGATGAAGATGACAACAACCACTTGGATTGTTGGGAGCTCTAGGACCCAACAAAGACGTTGAAGTGGATGCTTCTATGGGCCCCCTGGACGGATAATTTGGTGTTTGGTCAGACCTTCGCTAGGGATCTTTTAGTACCGCAACACATAGACTACCACACCAAAATTACGGATGTAGTCCACGAAGATAACGAGCACGTTAAGTTGTCATGTGTGACAACCACTAAGTGCGTAGACCCATATCGTTTAGTATTGTAGTGATCAATGTTGAATCTCCTTTCTCTATCCAGGATTGTGTCGCTACACTTAGGGGATCTAAATTTGATGAAGTTGTGGTTAGATTGACCACAAAATCTCACTAAAGAAATGGGAGAGTAGCAGTGGTCAACCGCTAAAAGCAAAGGCTGTAGCAAATAAACTCCGCGTCATTCTATCTAGAATGAATACCTTTGTCCCTCTAGAGAAGGCAAAGACAAGTTTATAGAATGAATACCTTCGCGGATAGGCGCCCTATATCGATTTCAATAATTTCAAGGGCCGAGACCGTTAGCCAGGAGTTGAGTCAAGCTTTGGTACTGGTTTGCACACTAGGTGCACGAACAAGCAGAAGCACCCTGCGCAACACGCTATCCGTTCCCCCCTTATGAAGCGTTCTACTGCCAAGAAGCCGGAGAGCTCTTCAAGAAAGAAGACAAAGCTCGTCTCAGAGGAGGAGTTGGGGGTAAAAGCAAGCTACACCGGTATAAAAAACGTGTCACAAGTTGTTTTTGTAGGAGTAACAAACATTCTTTTGACTACCAAACAAGATATACCTTTGTTTTCAAATTTTTGATGATGGAATGTTGTTCTCAACTTGAATGGCATTAAACAAACGCTAAAAATTTGGTAAGCTGATCAATGGTTTCATCTGTATGACTGAATTTGTGGGAGAAATATACTTGTCACAAAATACTAGATTTGTACAAATATATTGTTTTTCAGTGATCTGTGGTACATATGATGATGAAAATTTGCATGCACATTAGAAGGGTGTTGTGAATGGACTATCCAATTAAAAAAACAAATTTTCAAATCCAATTGGTAGAAAACATGCCGATCGTACATGGTTCAAAATGACTAAGGATTGGGCCGTTTCTTAATGGATTTTTGTCAAAAACAGTGCTTCATATATAACCCTAGGTTGGCATATGGTGGCTTTTTAAAAAAATAAAAAATAAAATCATTTTTTTGAAAGTTAAGTTTAAAATATACTAAAAATATACCATGGTCTTTGCCCAAAATAGGGTGGATGTAGCATGCTTTCACCCTTGGCCAATTTTATGGCCTTCGCACTCTTGAAGCTCCTTCATGCGCTTGGGTATGGAGAGATAATCGACTACAACAACGTCAAAGAAATATACCAAAAGTTTTGGACGGAGTATCAAGGTTGCTTCTTCTTCAGGGACAAAGAAAAGAAGGTCCAGCTCAACGTCATGAGGCTGTTTATTTCACCGCCAAAGTAGATGATCCGTACATTCAAACCATGGGGCATGGAGAAGTTGATGCATTACTACATCGAAATGTCCGGCGAGTCGCAGAAGCAAACTCTGTGTCATGCCCAAGCTTGATGTTATGCCAACGAAGGTTGAAGACATTAGCGACTGTGACTTCTATATCATCAACGACAAGCATAGCGTTGTAGCATCAAAGGCGATGAAAAACGGCAACATCCTGGAGCAAATAAGGAAGCACTTTCGAACCTAGCAGTGTTTCATTGTCTGGACGTAGGATTTGGAGAAACTGAGGAAGATTTCCGCGTATTATAATCGCGTAAATCACTTGGCCTAGTTCAAGTCGACGTGGGCAACTAATATCCTTGGCTCTCGGGCTTTGTGGATCCACGATGGGAGACTAATGCTAAAGCACTCCGCCGCAGGCATTCGCAGGTCTCACAGGCCAGGGCGGAGAACGGCAGTGGAGATTGCGAATGACAAGAAATCCGATGTAATATTTTCAAACCAAGCTCAAGCAAGTTAGCTCAAGTCGAGCTAACATGCAAGTTTGCACCGTATTTGTATAGTGTTGTATATAGATTCAAATCAATTGTATTGTATAATCTAAGGTTGCAAGTTAGCTCAACTCGAGCTGACTTGCAATTATCGAGTTTTACTTGACTTAATACTCATTATACTATAATAATAAACTTGTTCAACCCTATTTTTGTTATGTGCAGCCATTTCTTTACGCAGTTCGCGAGCGCTTTGTAATGATCGACGTTGCAAAGAGCAAGGTAGAGCTCAAGATAGCCGGATAGGCAAAGGGGCTCTCGCATATGAACGAGGTGAAGATCATCACCGCGCCCAAAAATACCTTCAAGCTTTTGTAGGAGGTCATCTCTTCGGCGGCGCATGGTGACCTCATTGATGTCGATTCGAAATTGGCGCCGATGGCAAAGTTTAAAGACGCCAAGTCTTGGGTCCCGGAGAAGGATGGGATGTTGTCGCGCAAGTTCTTTAACTTTCTCGGCAACATGACCAAGGCTAATCACGCAAAAATGTGTTAGCACATTCTCAATCGATGAGGATCATCGCGGAAACTGCCTTATCCTACGGTAGTTGTGAAGCAGCCAAATTTTGTGCTCGAGGATTGCTACACCGCCCGGGACTGGGTCGATCGGAGAAAGAGGAAGGAGGTTGCTCGTAAGGAGCTTCAAGTGATCAAGCTGGAGCTAGGCCTCTTCAATAGCGCTAGAGCATACAATTGGTCCAACAAAAAGAAATTCAAGAAGGACTACAACGTCAACAAGGCTTGAGAGCGTGCCGTTTTAAATTATGGTCCACCGGATTTGTACTACGCCAACATGAGGCATCCAATTTTGCAACTGCAAATATAAAGATCTCTCTCCGTATGCAAAGGAATTCTTCAGAGTCTTCCAACATGTTCGGTCGAAGTTTGTTCCACGACAGGGGATTTTGCAGACAAATTCGCTCAGGACGTGGCCTTTCGATTCGTGGCGCAACCAAGGCTGTAACGCGAAGCTCAGAATCATTGACTTCTGGAACATTCCTGGTTTCTTTGGGAAGGCAAGGTTATCTTTGGAGAAGTCGTTCTTCGATGAGTTCATGACAATGTTCGCATCGAAATGGCAGCCCTCCTTCCCGACCTTCCAACGTGGCTCTTCATTTGCGGAGACGCGCAGGCTCTTCTTCAAGCGAAGGCGTTTGCAGCGGGCCCGTCGTTGTGCCATGCGTATGATGTGTTGCAGTCAACGCATATTCCCTCCAAGAATGAGCACTTGGGAGGATACGCCGCAAAGAGCAACCTTGTTATGGACCCTATTGGCCTCTTCTTATTCTTCAAGAAACAGCTCGTACGGATCCCAGCTGTGAGAAAGACCTACGCAGCTCTGGAGCATGTGTTTTACACACAGCTTTGCAAATACAACCAGCTTGCGCACTCGATGAACATGAACGAGTTGAGGATGGATTTTTTCCTCAAGGTCCTGGAACACTTCTCCATGAGGGGGGAGGCAGTTGTCCAGCTGTTCGGCGAGACAAAATACTTTCTGCGAGCGTGATAAATTCACCTGCAGTTTAGCTTGAGTCGAGCTAAATTGTAGATCCCTTGATGACTCGTGCACGGATTGTTTAAGAGAGCACCTTCTTCTGCTATGCGTAGAGTAGCACTTTAGCTCAAGTTGAGCTAAAGTGTTGACTTAGACTTATTTGCTTTTGTATAGCAGTCAACAATCGCATTGTATCCCCTGATTTTTCGATAGTTGTCATGTAGTATCTGTATGCCTTTACATTCACTTTAGCTTGATTTGACGGAAAGTGTGACTTGTCTAATCCATTTGTGTGCAAATGTTGGATCTGGAGACATTCTACATCCTGCACGACTCCGAGGATGCAGACTTCAACAAAGCCGCGGAGGTTGCATTGACGCTAGACAGGGCCAATTTTGTCTTTGGTGGATATCATGTCAACGAGCAAATCTTCCCAGAGCTTAGCAAGGCAGTTGCTAAGGGGAAGGAGAAAGCGGCCGTTGATATCGTCGATGAAGGAGAAGATGTGGACCCGAGCCCCATGTGTGTGCCCAAGCTCGAGCATGGCCAATGCTTATGATGAATCCCTTGAGGATTTTGAGGACGCCACTTTGCCAGAGTTTCAAAGTGGCACTCAATTTGAAGCAAGGGACACAATCGGTACCTCTCGGCAGCAACTTGAGTTCCCAGAGCTGGATTGGCTTGATATTTTGGCTAGGCCTCATTCAGCGCCTACCTTGAATGAATCATTCGCTTGGCCTGCGGTCAAGAGGAGGAAGGTCACGAGCGCAAGCGACCGTTCTCTGTTGGCTTCGACGGGCATTGCTCAGGGCGACAGCAGGTTGATCACCCTCAAGAAGAAGCTTGAAGAAGTGGCCACCCAGCGGAGGTTAATGGAGCAACGGTTGGCGGAGCGTGACGAGAAGCTGAGGAGCCTGCTGGTGAGGCGTGACGAAGAGATGGAGAGGGACCAAGAGCAGAGGCATGCCAACATGATGCTCATGCCTCAGAGATTCATGGCGGAAAAGTTTCCTAATGTCGCCACAACACCACCCATGGTTAATGTTGCGATCTCCCAACCTCCCTTCTTAGCGGAAGAAGGGGTTGGAAGTCAATCCCACGGTTCTCTTCTACCGTCTCCGGCTGGTCCTCGCCCTTCTCCATGAGGGCTCAATTGCTTCTTATTCCTCCATCCTCGTCGAACCCCCCCTTCTTCTCCTCCAAAGTTGCCCGCTTGGTTGTTGTCTGTCAAAGATGTCCCAAGCTCATCGTCAAGCTAGTGTGATGTAGTTTCGATTGTATAGAGACAGAACATTTTGTCAATGTCCAATTTTGTACTCCCATTTTTTGTAAATATTACAATGCTCAGCGAGCACTTTAGCTCGTCTCAAGCTAAACTGCTTAACATCTAATGACTCTGCCTTGTATCACTGTCCTATGGTTCATAAGCCAATACTTTGAAATTGTTGAATTTTCCAGATTCAAGTTTTGGTGATGACGCGATCGCTCACCCAATCATAGAAGAGGTCGTCGAAACTGCAGTCCTTGTGATAGAAGAGGTCGTCAAAGCTTCAGTCGTGCTTGTTGAAGAGGTCAATCGTGATTCTGTTGTCACGGAGCCACCTCTTCTTATCCCGGAGCCGGGCCCCCGAATGGTTGGAGGACACTTGGAACCCCTTGGCAACATGTAGGGTTTGTTGGGATCGATCAGGATCCGAGACGAATTCCTGCAAGACGATGATGTTCTCGAGGTATTCTTCTAACACTTCTTACACTCCACCTCCCCATGAGCCCACCCCTACCATTTGCCTCTTTCGTTCTACGTTTTGTTGAACCGCCGTTGTTAATGAATCTGTAGTAATATTGTTTGTTCTCCTGGCATTTTTGAACCAAATCTGCGAGGCATCAATAAGTGGTGCTAGTAATCTAGAAGAAATACTTAGAGCCCTATCAGATAACTAGTGCAGGTGGTTGAATGTTGTACTTGATCTCAATGGGATTCTATGCACATGTCAGCTTGCGTGGCAGGCCAGGGCATTCAGAAACTCTGATGTGTCTATACACTCGGCTTTGCTGCCGACCGAAGTAGGCCCTAAACTAGTCCAAGCGCGCCCAGGTTATGTTGAATCCTCACGAAGTTGTCTAAGTTTGCCATCATAACGATCTGGAGTTCGATGATGACATCTACAACCTTGCAAATATGTAAATAATTTTTTTTAGCATTGTCCTTTGTACCCTCTCAGGATCTTTGGTCAGGAAAATTGCAATAGCATTCCCGAGCGTAGAATCCGTACCAGAACAATCTACATGAAGGAGTTTGGCACTTAGAAGGACATCTCCTTGAAGACGTTATCAAACCATCTCTTCAATAGGTTGGGTTGTGAATATACTCCGGCAAATATGCTTGTCATTGACGATAGCCCGATTAAGCACATGCTCAATTTACTGGAGAACGTCCTTCTACTTCCATCATGGTCCTACAATCATAATGGCGCAAGAAAGGATTCGGTACTACTGGAAGAATTGTTGCCATATCTCTTTGACCTTCTTATGTTTCCGGGTGGTCTAGCGCAATATCGGGTTGAACATCCCTCAGGACGAGGGATGTTCTATACTGATCAGAAGACATGTGTTCAGTCTACGATTATTTGGAACGCAATCCAAGCGTCTGAGAAACCCCGCTCTTAATGCCATTGAAACGTTGAGATCTCTATTACACTTTAGGTCAGATAGAGCTAAACTGTATCGATTGACTACAGCTCTATTTCGTAATATTTGTTGGATCATTTTTTGTGTATATATATTTTTTGAGAATACAAATCGAGATGTTTCACCACTTTGTTTGTTGTGCGGATTGGATATCTACTGCTGATGGAATGTCAACATGTTTTGAATGATTGGAATTTTCATCTATTATTCTGAGGTATGTGAGCGTCTCTTTGGTTGAAAATTCTACAACACTGTGATTGTCGGGCGTCCGTGGATTCCTTGTTTGGCCTAGCGGAGTTCGCTCTTTCGTTACGGACTAAAAGGCTTTTGTTGCACTCTGCAGCAACTGCGCACTCAACCATGGATTATTCGACCATGGCAGTGGACGACGGAGTTGTTGAAAGCCCTGTTGCTCAGAAGCCAATTCATGATAGGATCAACTTCCCTTGGCCACAGTGGCCTCATTCAGTTCTAAGGTCTTCGCGTCTGAATCCGGATAGTTGTACTCCTTGAAAACGTATTCTTTATGACGGTTTGAGAGGTGCTCCTTACCCACGCTCGCTCACGGTGCGTTTTATACTCACCTCCTAGTTATTGCACTATTGAGTCGTTTTTTGCCTAGGCAATCTTGGTTTGTTGTTGAACTGCATTGCACTCATGTAATTTAGCTTCATTCAAGCTCATTTTTATTTTGATGGATGGTAAATGTGCTCTGTGAATGTACTCTTGAGCATTTTAGCTCCATTCGACCTGAAGTGCACTTGGATGGATCTTAATGATACAGTTTTCATGTGTGCAGTGTAGCAATATTCGACATATAGTGTATTTGTTTGGATTATATGTGGCACCTGTTGTATAGGAACCATTTGCGAAACGTCTCCGCCCCGGCATTCTTGTAGGAAATACTACTAGAAACAAATAATACCACTTTCATTAAAATGAGACATTTTGGAGTCTCAATTTATCATGGTGTCTTATTTTAGTCAATTTATAACTTCATTAATTTGAGATTATGTATTAAATTGAGACTCAATCTCGATTGAAAATGCTAAATAATCTAGCCGTATCATGGATTGTTGAATTCATCTTGAATGAAATTGAATATCATATTTAAATGTGTGTGTAAAGGTAATAGATTATAAAAAATATACCAAGATATGGAGCATATTATCTAAGATAAACGAATACATCCAAAAAAATCATTGCGAGAATAAAATTACTCCATGAAAATAGAAGCGGCAACAAATTTGATAAGCCCTTTGAGTAGGGTTCAAAATTGGACTAAAATACACATATACACTCATTTAAATTCCACCTAGAATGCATACCTTTCATTTGAAAGAGAAATAAATACCAATTTCAAGATATTATACTATTTCCAAACAACAAGGTCGTTGAAATACCTAGCGTTGAAAAGCTAGCATGTATTGTAGCAATCCATTCAATAATTGCTATCAATAGAAAGTATCGATGCATCAAGGATAAATGTACAATTAATGACACTCACAGTGTGGACCGCCATTTATACATCAATAATGTAACAAAATTCCCGCCTCTGTTGTATAATATTGAAAGCAACACAATACATCACTACATGGAACTACAAACACTAATCTAATTCTATCTATAAATATGCTATGCGCACATTCAAAGTCTACAATTCCATCCTATAGATACAAGTTCACTACATACTTAATAGGATATCCAGTACAGAAGAACAAAAAATAAAAAAAGAATATGCATCCCCCCTATTTTATATTGGTAAAATAATTCCAGTCTCCAAAAACCACAAACTCCGTTGAAATCTATAATTCAGCTAAAGATGCCTTGATTATGTCCACCTGTGATTTTGGAATTTTTAACCTAGAGGAGCTTGTGTTTCCATGCAACCTAGGCTTCTAAGCCGTTAAAATACAATCTGTATACACCCAAATTGGTTCAGATTCAGCTTCTTCAACCCAATTATTCCCATGATTAGAATCCCATCCTTGGTACGTTTCCAAGTCCACATGACGTCGGGATGCACGTTTGAAGTATTGCACTTTAATCTCATGAGAATATTCACGATCTGGATGTGGATTAGTCAATGCCAAGGCAATCCAAAATCGGCGCAAATCCCCATCAGCAGAACGCACCGCAAGTACACAGCCCTCGTACACATCTCTACCAACCCAAAACGATGGAGGGGGACAATGATGTCGTTGTCCAATGAATGGAGGGTCCTCTGCATACTCCTCCCTCAACAACCCATGAATCTCATATTCATCCACTATAGATGAAGTATATCTAGATAGTGGCCAGAATCTCTCTCGTAGGAGAGGCGATTCTTCCAAAGGCACCTCGAGGGCAGCCTTAACACCTCTCCAACAGTACATAATATGCTTGTTCTTCCTCCTATATTCACCCGAGAGATCCCCGTTAGCCATAGATTTCCAAAGACTTAGAAACCCAGAGATATCGTTCAGAACCTCATCATAATTCTCATGACGTCGCGGAATGAGAGGAAGCAGCCGTCCATGAGGCAAAATTGGCCTACCATCTGCCGTCACTTTCCACAGCTGAATTCCTCTATTGTCCTTGGGCAACCAATCCCTATCTGTACAAAGAATTTTGTACTGCATCTTTGGCAATCCATCTGAGCCCTTGTAGAACTTGAATTGTTGGCACTTTGTCTGACCCGTAAGGGCTTCTTTGCCAATGCACAAATATCCTTCTAAAAAGCCCTTGAAGTCCGGCACCTCTTCAATAAGGTGTGGAACAACTGGCATTTTCTCAGCATTCATGAATGATTTCATCAAGTGTGGAATTATTGGATAGCTATTTGACTTGAGTTTGGTACTCCATCTCCCAAACATTGCGTCAATATCCTCGTGAGTATGACCAACAAGTAAGAAGTTGACATACACTTCACAAAAAATACCCATATGAACAAGGAGGGAAAAAAAAGCAAACACAAATCTATTTTTATTGTTTCTTGTAGCATTATCCAACTGCATTTGGAGAATTGGTGGTAACTATTTCGTAGGAAGAGGTTCCACCGATGGAGGAGCAAGGGATCCAAGACACACGTTAGCATCCGCAAGCACAGCCTCAAAGAGAAAAGAAGCTCTTCTCCCTCGTAAATAATCCACGAGAAGAATACACCGGTGGACTCTCTAAGTCTCGAAGTAACTTCACAATGGATCCAACAGTGTGGTTCGAGTCGGTGGGGAAGATGTCAAGACTATAATGGGCATAACGAACATCTCCATGTCCATGCGCAATCATTCCAGTTACGGCCACATGCAATTTTATGAAGGACTCCGTTGCTTTATTCTTGTGAGAAAAATGAAGAGATGCGGTTTTGCTATGATCCATTTTATCATAGATGATGCACACAACCTCATTAGGGTTTTCTTCGAAGTTCTTCTGGTTCCCATAATATAAAATACAACGAATCTGTTGAGATGCCTCATGTAACTACAACTTGACTTCCCACATTTTGTATGCGGAGGACCCTCGTATACAAGCCTTCTTTAATTGCTTGAGTTGGTTGCATCTTCCGCAGCGAGCAAAGTTGTCACCAGGCTTCTTGGTAGAATATTGTTCAAACTGGGAGCTCTAAATTCGACTAAGACCAAACAAAGATATTGGTTGAAGGCCAAACGTGACATTCACCTCATTCACTTTTGGCAAGACAACACTCCATTGAAAAGAGGCAGGAAGGTGTTTGGAGACCACCTTCTCCACAGAGCCAAGTGTAGTAGTCTTATTAGGACTATGATCAGCAGCATCATCAAGTATATCATGCAGAGTAGCAATTGCCTATAGGGTATGAGTCCGAGGCTTCTATGAACCAGTATTGCCGTGTGCCCCCGCCCGCATTCCATCCTTTGAATCTCGTATGTACCGGTAGAATGTGGCTCGGCTTACCCCCATGATAGTACGCCATGCATTTTGGCATACATCAAGTCCATCAAGCGTCACCACATGGTTGCCATTGGATTCCATGTGGATTTGCCTATGTACATCAAGCCAAACATGTTTCTGAAAGAAAACACATCCAATGTCGTGGTAAACTTGGGAGCGAAGTACAGAAATTGAACACCGTGGAAATCGTTGTTTACAATTTCTTGGACAACAAACGGTGCTGGCTATAGAGTTGATCGACTGTGTAGTAAGAAGTACTTTCTTCTTTGGTGGGGAAGGACCCTCTACCCTCTGACGATTGGTTTTGTACTATCGAACGCCTACTCTAGGTCCGCGACAAAAAACTTTGAGAGCTGTATTGTAAATGCTAGTTTGCTCTTGGTCATACAAACTCACATTACAAAGAAAGACGTGTCGAGTTGGCCATGCTCGGAGGGCAAGTATCCAATTCAATGGAATTTCATTCTCGTCTAAGCATTCAACGATTAGAATAGCAACATGATCATCTCCAAGTGGATGACCACCAGTTTCAGGAACAAATCCACAATCAACACTCTGGCAAAGTCCAATTCCAACATCAGCCCAGATGAGTTTTTAAGGATAACGCGCTTTGAAAACCACGACGCACGAGGAATACCCTCACATGCTGCAACACCTCGAGGCAAGGTAGGTGGAACTTGGACTACACCATCATATGAGCATTCTTCCATCTTCAAGATATCACAATGAAAAAAACAGAGAGTTAGTTATCTAGTTACTGGCATATTAGTAAAGGACGAATCCAACGAGAGGACATAGATACAAATAAGACATGATTGTCCTCGACACGAGGATAATTGCAGATATAGAAGATTATATCACTGAATTAAGAAAATATTCATTAAAAACCACAGTCAGGCATAACTTCTCAGCGATGATTTAAACCCGGAGAGAACACACCAAATATTCACAACACTTTGAACGAAGATCAGCATTCAAAAAATTATTCATCAATTCCGGATCAGTAAAAACATCTCCTTGAATATGAAATTGCAAGGAACCCATCTGTTTTTATAATAATAATACTGACAGCATGAAGCCTCTCTGTGTTATCCTCGACCCGAGGATAGACCTGCGAATGATATCTCAAACAGTTGAGTGCATGAATGAAATAGGAATTTCACCACCTTACATAAATTTGATATTTGACAATCTACATTCAACATGCATCTCAGATGACATTTACCTCGTAGTCAGTTATCCTCGATTGGAGAATAATCATCAGAAATGATGTGATCCAGTTATTAAATATCATACTTTTGATATCCTCGACTCGAGGATAACACACCGGTAAGATATACCACCCATACTGGGCAAAGTCTGACATGACATCTAACCTTGATTCAGCTGATGAATTCATGATTTATTCATTATAATTTCACCGAATTCCAACGAATCGGCATCCGTTATCCTCGAGTCGAGGATAATTGCTATTTCACTGTCAATCGCCTTATTCGTACAATACTGTACACTTTGGAATTGGTGATTTTGAATGCACCAAGATTCAATAGTTCTATTCTCGAGTCGAGGATAAATCTTGTAAGTAATGTTCCATGAATGATGTATCTGATTTGATTATGTGAGGTCAGGTTATCCTCGACCAGAGGATAACCATGCTACACTGATCCCGTAATATGCGGAGTGTCACAGATAGAGATTTAGATTATGTGCGATCAAGAACCGCTGCAATGCTCAATGGTCATTAACAATTAATAACGTGCGATGGGGAGACCTACACTCTTGCACATAAAGCAGAGGAAAAAACATTGAAATGATCGGTGCAACACAAGCAAATAGAAAATGAAAATGATTTCAACCAACGTGGAAGAAATACAACCACATAAGAAATACAACCACACTTACACTTTTGCCCTCAAAAACTATCCAAAACATTTGTGTCCCCAAAAAAGACCTGGAACAATAAAAACCAGTTTGGTATCTTATTGCGTAGAGGGAAGAGCTGAAGCACAGAAGTGGAAGCGGA
Source organism: Bryoerythrophyllum caledonicum (assembly GCA_963971425.1). NCBI lineage: Eukaryota > Viridiplantae > Streptophyta > Bryopsida > Pottiales > Pottiaceae > Bryoerythrophyllum > Bryoerythrophyllum caledonicum. Next base: position 17,017,585 of record OZ020514.1, read on the forward strand.
GGCGAGTTACAGAGAGCTTCAGAGTGGGAAGAGTTCAAAATGAGTATTTCTAGGGGAAAGTTAGAATGTCGAGATCGACTTCCGTGCACAACAAACGGAGGTGGGCGGGAAACTTGAAAGACTTTTTCCAACGGCAGCATTTTTGGGCGGAAAAACAATGTATTTTTGTCACAACTTTTAAGGCAACCTTTTTAGGTTCTCGAGTCACTTGAATTTAGGAATGCGACCAACCCGGATAAAACAAAATGGGATTCGTTTTGACAAAATCAGCTTTTCTAATGAATGAAAAACTGAAAGTCATGTTCGGTTTCATATGTAAAAATGTTATAAAAAGTAACAAAAATCTGCTAAATTAGTTTTTTTTAAAAATGAATTTAGTTTTAAAATAAGCCTTATATAATCAAAATCGATTTAAAGAAAATAACTCTTAGAATATTAAAAGTTTTAATCTACATAATTTGTTTTCGTATTGTTTTCAAATAAGAAGGTTTTTATTTGTCTTAAAAAAATTGTATATTCTTTAAAGCTTTCTTGGTTTCATTAATAAAAAATCAATCTTTTATCAACTTTTGATTACTTTTAAGTAAGAAGATAAATTTTTTATGTCACACACAAGAAGAAGAACTCCAATTCAAAAGGCTAAATTAGTTTTCAAGTAAAATGATTTTTTTAAAAAAAAAGCCTTATAAAATTAGAATCGATTTAAAGAAAATAACTCTTAGAATATTAAAAGTTTTAACCTATATAATTTTTTTTAGTATTTTTTTCAAATAAGAATTGAAGAAAATTTAATTTTGTCTTTAAAAAAATTGTATATTCATTAAAGCTTTCTACGTTTCATTGATAAAAAATCAATTTTTTATCACCTTTTGATTATATTTAAGCAAGATGATAAATGTTTTATGTCACACACAAGAAGAAGAAGAATCCTAGTTCAAAGGGCCGGCGTGAATAAAGTGTTTGTTTGTTCCACCACTAAGTCTATGTCCACCGGACGTATGTCACACATATTTCTTCTTCAAAGTTGACGAAGAAGAGGAAAAAAGATTAATTTTGTTCACAATCTTTAAAAATAAGTCGAACCTTAAATTAGGTAATAAAGAAAATTCAAAATAATTTTTATTTCTTTTTAAACAAAAATCAATCTTGAATGCAACTTAAAATATTTTTTAATTGTTCAAGGTTGAAATTGTTGTAGAATCAAAACCAAGCCTCTACAATATATCTTCAGAAGAATGGTATAAAAAAACACCAAACAATCGGATAAATCAAATTACCAATCAATACAAAAATTAAACGTAAGACAAAGAGAAATTATACACAAGCAAAATATCACATGCAAATTTTTATTACAAATAAAGTTGTTACAAACACAAACTTACATTGTACTCTTTCCTAAATCAAGATAGAAAACTATAAAATGATATCAATATTCCTAAATATCATATTGTTATAGACTTGATTTTAAAAACAACCAATTGTTGTGTCATTCCATGCTTTTAAAAATGTATATTTCATAGTACTTTTATAAAAACTATAATGAAATGTTTTTATAAAATATTAGATGAAATTAAACTTTGTAGCTTGTTCTAGCTCTTCTAGGAAATCTATACTTAACCCCTAAAGGACAAAATCTCCTTGGAGGAGATTTCTTGAGTTTGGGCAATTACCTATGATTCAAAAAATCCATATTTATGTCTTAAACTTTAATACTCCATTTTCCTTGGTCAAAGCTTTGTGGAGGTGTTTTTATTATGTTCCTTGGATTTGTGGTTCAAAAGTTAGTACCACTCAAAGTAAAAAATATAGCCTCCGTGCAGCTCCAAATTCTTCATAGAAGTTTCTATTGATATTATATTATTCACATATTATAAGGAACTACAATCATGCTACACATAATGGTAATGCATTTAAAACCCCATGAATAGTGCAAGTATTTAACAACAAGTGAAGTCAAAGTTTGTTGATCCTCTCAACACAGAGAAGAAATCTTTCAATCCATGCGGTCAATGTCAATGAAGTTTTGTAAGTAGATTATTTGGGAAGTGTTTTTTAAGATCCTACGGAAAAACTTAGAAATACAAGTATTTGTTTCCTTCGTTACTCATTGCACTAGAATCAACAGTTTAGAAGCGATTTTGGTGTGAAATTGACGAGGAACTTTTATTGGGGTTAAATAATATTGAAGTATTTTGAACACGTTAAGTGGTTCTACAAAGGTAGATAAGCCAGGAGATAGTTGACATTAAAACTTACTTCAAGTAAGTGAGAGTCATCAAAGTATAGATGCTAAATGCTTAATCAATCTCAAACAATGCAGACACTATAAAATCTTAACAAGTTTGCGTTAAAGAACAATTTTTGAAGAGACTATATGAAAATTATCTGGAAGTCTTTGAACTAAATTTATAATTCTTTAACTTTCCATTCATTTAGACTTTAAAATATAGAATATTCATCTCAAAGAGGCCTAAAATAGAAAAAAATAAAGAAAATGTAAACCTCTTCTAAAGTATAAAATGCAAACAAACTTAATATGGATCAAAAAGATTATACTTAAATAAATATTCATAAATTTAAAATATGTTACTATTTAAGAAATTGTATATTTCTAAAGTTATTGAATGAAATTAAGCATAACATATGATCATGCTTACTCAATCTATCAATAATAAAATACCTGTAGCTTTATGAATATCAGCTATTCCATTTAAACGTGTTATTTAAGAAATTCATGAAAGTAATCTTCGACTAAAACCTTGTTATTGAGGATTCAAGGAAAACCTATATTTAGTTGAACTTATACGATTCATTTAGTTCATTTAATTCACTTACTATCTGTTTAATCATTAAATTCAATTATCCATTTATAATCACAAACAAAAATTCATATTAAGAGTTTAAGTATTTAAAATAAATTAGTAAGAGATATGTTGAATTTCAAAGAAATAAATTATATGATAATTTATAAGATAGGATTTTTAAAAAAATTGTATTTAGAAGATAAATTTTAGGAATTTAAATTATGAATAACAATATCAAATTTAATTGGATCATATTGATCTCAATACTCATGATTTATCCAAAATATTGCCGTCTTAATAGCCGTTTTAGCTCTCTAAAATAACAATTTTTTTGAATATTACAACTCTTGTTGGAATAATATATCTTCATTTCCCTCTATTTTATTGGGGGGAGAGGTTTGTATACTGAAAAAGTTTAGTAACAAACAGTATATTTGTAAACTAGTTCAAATGATATAAATATTTATTATAATGAGACAATATTAGAATTTTGGGACTTTTTCCCAATAATTTCACCAGCTATTTTGAGCTAATTCATGCAATTTGATGACTTTCTAATTATAGATTATCCTTGATTCAAGGATAAATTTTCCAATTATAATTAATAATCAATTGCAATGTATTGAAAAATAGAAAATGGTATAAAATTGTTATAATCACTAAATTGTATAATGTAGTATGATGTGAATTTGAAAACTATTCATGGATCATGCTGTTTGTAATTCTTTATGTCTTTTCTATCTTGTGACTTAAGTCTAATTGTGTTTCTTATGATTGCTAATATAAAACTATAGTAAATCAAATACATGTAGTTTTCTTTAAGAACGACTGAAATAAATTTCATTGGTTAGGTATGTTTGTATTGTGTATCATAAGTTGTAAGAAATTGTTAATTGACAATTGCAACTTTAAATTTGAAAAGCAACTTGTGGACCACTTTGAAAAATCAAGTGCAATGTCAAGTTCAAGAAAAACATTTGTCGTGTAATATGTACAATTTTTTAAAATTGTATAAGTTAAGTATATTATAATTCAATTTATTGAGTCATACATGAGGTTTTTTGAATAAAGTATTGCAACATGTGATTCATAATCCAAGCATTACAAAAGAGAATAGAAATGATTCACGTCATTTGTAAGAATTAACCAATATACACCTAAACTACAATTCACACATGATTAGAAGAAGAAAAAGTTATTTCACATTGATAATAGCAATCGGATATTTCTAAATTTACTAAGTAATACAATAGATTTTGAATGTGATACAATATACTTACAGTGTAAAACAAATAATGAACAGTCCTCATCATGTATACGCTTTACAAATTTTCAATGTAATACAATAAATTTTGAATGAATTACAAAAAACTCATTGAATCAATAGTCTTTACAATTGATGAACATATTTTTATACTTAATACGATTTGCAATCCATGCTATGAATGGTCATAGTCCATCATAACAAATTACAAACTGACAATTTTCAACATGAAATTAACACATATCAAAAACAAAGAAAGACATATAAAATCAAAGATAATATAGACCCATTCTAAGAGTCCTAATTTAATGAACAATGTCTCTAATAGTTGTTTACAAAGTTACAATTTCAAAATAATTTGAATTTGCAATTTACAATACAATTGTAATGAAAATTAATATGTTTCACATTGATTTCAAAAATTAAAAAATTCTAAATACATTTATATCAAGTTAAATTTTAAGAACTATCAAAAGAAACTAATTTAGAAAACATTTTCATCATGCAAGAGTATGCCAAAGTTAGTATTTTTCAAATCATTCTTGCTACAATCAAATTGACGGATGAAAACGTCCCATATTCATTCCAATTCACGAACATTCATTAACCAAAAAGTAAAGTGAAGCAACGCGTCATTTTTGGTGTAGTTTCTAAATTGGACATGATTGGACATTCATCCATTGCGTCGCTTTAATATTAGGTTCAATTTGCTCGCGAAAGAAGGCGAAAAAGTTCAATAGCAGCCAATCCCTTCACTTTTTCCAAGAGTGAATGAGGGCGTGACACCTCTCTCTCTCTCTCTCTCTTTTTTTTCTCGCGCGCTCTATCTCAGGTCATTCTCTTCCTCTTTTCTCTCCCTCTCTCGTCGCTCGCTTCCCCTGTGCTCATTAGGGTCTGTCATTATAGTGTGTGCAAGAGTCTGTGAGTTGTGTCTGCGAGTGTGTACGGTGTATTTACGCGTGTGTGTGTGAGTGTGTGTGAGGTGTGTGTGCGCTTGTGTGTGCGATGTGTGAAAGCGTGTGCGTGCGAGTGCGTGCGAGTGTGTGCGAGTGTGTGTGTGGTGTGTGTGTGAGGTGAGGTGAGGTGTGTGTGAGTGTGAGGTGTGAGGTGTGTGTTTGTGTGAGCGCGTGTGTGTGTGAGGTGTGTGTGTGAGTGTTTGTGTGAGGTGCTTGAGTTGTCTGTATGTGAGTATAGGTGAGTGTGTGAGCAGTAGGTGTGTGTCTATGTGCGCGTGAGTTTGTGATTGTCAGCGCTTAGGGTTTGAAAGTTTCTCGATTTAGATTCACTTAAGCGAGGGTTTTGGTAGTGATTTGCAAAGTTTTTCAACTGTTTAGGTTTTGGAGGTTTAGAGTGTCTCATCTAGGGTTTTGGTTGTTGGTGTGCGAGGGTTTTCTTAGGCTGTGTCGTGAATGAAACCCTAATTTCTTTAAGCTTCTCCACACATCGATTGTGCACGGCGACTTCGATCAGATTCAGAGCTTATTGTTTGATTTTTTTCCATACGCTCCAAGTAAGTTTATGATACCTTTCTCAATTCTGCATTCCGTGTCTTAAACTGCATTTGATTTTGTATTTATAACATTGTGTATATGCATGAGTGGAGAAGTGCCTAAAACCATTGTTTGTGAGTTTGTATTGATAATTTGTTTGTGTGTTTGCTCGTTTGTTTGCGTTTCTGTGTGTAATTAACTATTGATGGAACAAAAACAGCCATACCTGGGAACTATTTATTCTCGAGTCGAGGATAAACTTCTTGTCATGGTTCACTGGTCATGTAAACGACGTCTGATTCACTAATTTTTGTTCGAATTTCAACCAATTTATCCTTGACCCGAGAATAAATACAAAAAGAAATCCGTAACAAGAAGTAAAGTATCCTCGAGCCAAGGATAAATTGGAAGAAATTCGTTGATAAAAAGCACTATGGACCCGAAATCATGCTTGTTGTAAAGCAGTCACAGAAATTTTATGTGAAAAATATGTTTGCCCATTACACGTCGATACCTGGCATCACGAATAAAACCATAATTTAAAAATGATTCTCTGGCTATCCTTGAGTCGAGGATAGTTGGCTTCCAAACCACGTTACATTCATCGACTTAAGAAATATGTATCCTCGGCTCGAGGATAAATAAATTAAGAATCCATAAAATCCGCACATTTTCAGGTTAAGTTATCCTCGACTCGAGGATAACTAGACTCACAATCTAATATCATTTGTCATGAAGAGGAATACCTATCCTCGACTCGAGGATAAGCCACAAATTGATTTCAAATATCCATGTGGTCATGCATTCTGCAGATGGCCAATGACCCAATGGATATTGTGAACGACTACGACTATTCAGCGGAGGAGTTCTTCATCGAGAAGTTCGAAAATCCGTTCGAACCGTCCCCCTTCATCGACGACGTGGTGGAAAACTATGGCACACTATGGGCGTTTCGGGATGTAGTGTGGACTTGGTTGTTATCAAAATCCGGAAAATGTGTACAGATAACGATCAAAGTCAGTGACGAAGTCCCCTATGTGCTTCTGAACCGAAACGAGAGAGTGACTATTGTCGAGCAACAACAAAAAGAGTATATCGTGCTCGGAATTCAAGCTTTCAATGACGTAGGAGCTAATCTTCCCCACTGCTACTCCATTGTTGTCAAAGTGGGTTCATATCACGGGCAACTTGACTTCTCGGAGTTGCTTGAATGTGTTGTGCGAAACGGACAGGGATCGCTAAAGGAGGCGTTTGAGAAGTACTTGCCCTGAACAAACGACGATGCTGTAAAGGTGAATAGGCGATTGGTTCGAATTCATCAATTCCTTTCAGCATTTGGAGCTCGGCCGGTTCTTGTTGAAGCGATTGCACGTCATCGACCTCGCCAACTTGGTGCTGATGCAACCAATCCATCAGGTTCATCTGCACCTAGAACTTCGAGCCGTGCTCCGCCAAGAAGGCCGTCGACAACGTCTGCAACGGCTGGAGAGCCCTCCTCAAAGAAGAAAAAGTCCATTGCTGGTCGAAGCTCCACCTTGACCGTAACGTGGGCTGCCACTCCGAGCAAAGCCCGAAACGATCCGCAGGTGGATTTTGAAGCGGTCACCGAATCGCAGCGTTTGTTTTGGGAGGAATGCAAGGGATGTTTGCCGTTCGATAGTTCAACATATTCGATTAGAATCGAGCAGTGCGTTGTTGCAAAAGCCCAGTACTGCATTTGGGAAATAGAGGAGGGCATTGTGTTAAGCACCATGGACTTCCTCGTGCAACTTGGCAAAATTGATCAATGCTAGAAGATCTGTGTTTGCCCAGTCGATGCGGATGGTGAGCCTCTTCAGCGGAAGCCAACGTCTTGGGACGATATCAAAAAGGGCAAGTTCATGCTAATCAATGGACAACATAGCGTAGAGGCCTCCAGGCGTCTGCAAAACATCGAAAAGTGCGGGGAGAATCGAAAGAATGTGTTGCAACATTGCGATGCATATGTAGTTTGGTCAACAAATCCTCAGAAGTTGCTTAGGATTTCCAAATTCCTCAACGACATCAACTACCTTGACCATGCTCAACCGACTTTGGGGAACCAGATCTTAAGTTGCCAAAGAATTTGGCTCAACTCGGGACGACCGAGTTACCAACAAGGAGAGGGCGCAACTTGCGGCAATGCCGCCGTTTTCGACCAGGAGAAATACTCGGTAAGCTTCCGTCTCTGGAAGTATCCTCAAGTCGAGGATAATACTTGATACTAAACAACTTCCATTTTAACTCTCCTGCATGTCTTCTTCATTTTCATTGTTTTTGTTTAAATATTTGACATGCATAGGTTTCCTGAATTGCAGTTGTTCTCCAAACTTATCGTGAACCGCTTCCAAAACATCGACCCCACGAAGGAAGGGAAGCACGTGAACAAGTCATCACATATCACGAACGAGATCAAGGTGATCACATTGCCTGATGACATTTTCGAGCTGTCGGAAGATTTTCTCAAAAAACACACGAAAGGCAAGATCATCAACTTGAACACGATGGTCATGTATAATGAGGCTATAGGTTTCAGAGCCTCTCCCATCCATCGTGAATTTTTCAAGAGGTTGAGCCACCTCTCCGATAAGAACTTACGGGACCTGTTCACCTACCTGGTTGACAGTGAAGGCCCAAATCGATACCCAAAAGTCACGCTCCGGCGGACAAGCGTGGTTCACGGGTCCTGCTATCACTACGAGGAGTGGGCATATTGCCGGAAGCAAAAGCGCATTGTCCTTCAGGAATTGATCGCAATTGATCCTTCTTTGAAGTTTTTGATGCCAGACGGGTCCACAAACGACGAGGTGAGGAAGGTATGGAAGTAAGAACACTGCGTGTCTTCTGCGACGTACAATATGCTCCTTGTCCGGCCCAACAAGGAGTTCTTCTCCATGAGGCTCACAAATGCTGAGAAGCTAAAGCGAGCATCTCAATTGATGGAGAAGTTTCCGAACATGTTTCCATTCTTTCGGAAGTTTTTGTACATGAAGAGCCACATCGACCCGGTTGTTGGACCATCCAAGCTTCGCGATTTTGATGGGGAGAAAATGGATTTCTCCGAATATTATGATCCGCCTGCGCACGACAGAGAGTCGTCCCTTGGAGTCCTTGACCTTCGACAGGTCCCGAGGTGGTCTTCCAAAGACAACTCATGTGAAGAGCCATACTTCTCTGCGTTTCTGAAGACCTTAAAGACGTAGAGAAACAAACCCACCCTAAACTCTCCAACTGTTTGGGTGTCGATAACCTCTTCTGAGCAGCGAGCCGTGCAAGCTGGAAAGTATGACGAGAGAAGGATGTCCAAATATGTGTGCCTTTAGTCAAGGTACATGCCATCCACATACGAGCGACTCAATTTGGGGACATCGAGGTCAAAGTGTTCTGAGGTTTACCTACTGTTCCTCATAAGGGACGACCATCCCAAGTCTCCTTCGCTACTGAAGATGGTTAATCTGAAAAACTCTGCCGTGGATACTCCATACTACACCGAGAAAAACAAGTATTTTGAGGCATGCTTCACAGTTCACGGCTACGAGTTGCGGATGGAGTTCTACCTTGAGCTCTTATCAACCTTCTGCAAGCCCGCAAGAAGAGTTTTCAAAGTTTATTGAGGCTCCAAGCTAGTGTCGGCGAGTAAGGTAATTGATCCCCTTCATTATCAAGTTTATCCTCGGGTCAAGGATAAATCCAATGAATCACCCATTCACATTATTCTGTACTTGGTTGCTCTATATCTTGCCTCTTCATGTATCCATAGTAATTGTTTATTCTCGAGTCGAGGATAACTCTCATGCTTGCCTCTCTATTTTTGATTGCTTTAGTTGTCGTATTTAACTCATTTTTTTGTCTTGTCTTTCGCAGATGTTCAGAACGTCATTTTACGGTATGGACAAGAACTATCGCATGTTATACAAACACAATACGAAAAAAATTGAAAAGTATGACATAAACGACTTCCTCCATAAGGATTGTGCGTATGCTAGTCCCCTGCCGTCGGATTCCGATGCTCTGAAATCCGCACCATCCCTCAACACTTCAGATCGCAGGCCCTCAAAGATTGTTGCCGCTTGCACAAGCTCTGCCCAAAGGACTTCGGCAACTGCAGCTGCAACGGCCTCAACCTCTGGAACCGAAGCTCCCATTCATCGGCCTAGAGCCAGGGGAGCTTCTGGTGTTCGTCCGTCAAGCTGCGAACGAAGCGAACGAAGTCTCCATCAACAAAGTGCTTGTAGCGGATGCCAACCCTCCACTCCCGCGCCAATCTCCTCCTCCGCCGAATCCCCCGAAAGATTTTGACGAAGATACCCAGGAATTGGATACGTATGGGAGTAATATGGGTGTGAACCTCTTGTCCCTTGGACCTGATTCGGCTGGGCCATCTTCTCGATATGCTGATGATGAAGGCAAATCACCGGTATCATCATCCTCCGGAGACGACGTTGAGGTCCTTCCTTGTGAGGTTCCTTCCTCTGATATTCCCAGTCCACAAGGGGATGCCTCTGCTGTTTTGGAGCCTCCATCTTAGGAGGCACCACAAGCTGATGGGGGCACGAAGCGGGATGATGCCATCATCCTGCTTTCAGATTCCAGTGACGATGAAGGCCCAAGACTTTCTATGACTGGCCAATCAAATGTTGATACTCCCGAAGAAGAAGGTCTTTTGCAAGAGGTTCTGATTGAGGCTTTCGGCTTATTTATCAACGCTACTGGAGAAGCCCCGCCCCCTGGAGAGGTTGTGAAGTACGAACTTGGTGGTGATTTTTATCAACATCTAGCGGACAAAAGCCAAATGGAGGAGAAAGACAAGCAGAATATGTTGGATCGCTTGGAAGAGTCCAAGCGTAGGTAGGCAGAGATGGAGGTTGCTCTTGGAAAGCAGAGGATGGAATTTGCTTTGGAGAAGGAGCGGATCAAGGCGACTATCAGGGCTGAGCTTCAACTTCAAATGAAGGCAAACCTGGCCCAGATGTACCTGAATAAGGGTGGAGGACCAGATGATGTTGCCGCCCTCTGAGGTGCCTATGAACACGAGTTATCCTTGCATCAAAGATAACTCAGGTTCTGGGCTCTCTACTCCCTTGCAGCCTTTGGCTCCGTTACCTCAAAGTTCGCCATCTGTTCCTATTCTTCAACCTTCCTCTCCTAATCACCAGCAATCACTTCTGGGGGAATCACCTACGTACGCGGATGTTACCGAGGTGCCCTCTCCAAGCAGACGCTCTGTGGAGTATCCTCGACCCGAGGATACGCCGGGTGTCTACCTACACCAGAACCCGCTTCCACTCCCTACTCCCCTTCAACAGTCTGAGGAGTGCGACGTAGAGGCCCGCTTTGTCGACGTTCCTGTAGTGGTTGAGGATGTCAGTACGGTGGAGGAAGATCGAGTGGATTACGAGCCGTCACCTGATGGACCTCCAAACGGAGTGTGTGATTCTAACCATGTTGGCTAGGTCTTTTTTTTCAAATTTTTCAAGCTATTTTACGAGCTACAGCCGTGTATTTTTTGAAAGACTACTCATAGTCTCTAGTAGGTCTTATATGGGTGTATTGGACTGCAAGCATCAGATACATATGAGTTTTAATGCACATTAGGTAGAGTGTACATATTTGTAAAAGCATTTGCTTATAATTTATCGAATTGTTTAACAATTCAGTTTTCTTCAATTGTTTTCTCAGATGAGAATGGATGATATTCTTCATCGACCTCTTGCATTGAAGCCTCGGATTGGGAATGGTTTACAGAAGTCGCTATGTGGGGGAGAATTGATGCAATCTCTGACACTTCCTTTGCATATTGCTCAATGTCCATTTCATCAGGTAATTTCCATTGACTTTAGTATGTGTTCGTCCTGTCCCAGTACTGTCTGCAGAGGAGTTTGTCCGTAGTCCTCAACCGGTGGCCACACAAGTAGCTTAATATTGTTCTGGATATTAATGGCATCTTGTGCGGGACAGAGCATCCCCCCCCGGTTGTCTAGAGGCTGAGGGAGTTGGGCAGTGTACTCTTGCACCGTCCCTGCGTACATAGGTCCGAAAGCTGTATATACTCGCCCTAGAGTTCGTGCGTTTCTGGCGGACATCCGAAACATCACGAACTCTATTGTCGTCTCGAGCTCGATGAAGAAATCCATCATAGTTGAAATCTCGAAGTATCTTTTTTCGGACATGCCTTCTCCAGCTTTGGTTCGTGGTCAGGAGAGTTGTAAGAGAATTGAAACCTCGCCCAATAAGTTCTTGATGGATCAAAATAATTGGAACAAGATGATCTTTTTGAAAACCGTGTCATCAACTTTATTTAGGCGCTGACTTGAGTCGATGGTCCTAGATTTGGACAACACCCTTCTCATCAACGACAGCCCGGAGAAGAGCGTCTGTAATCATACCGGAAATGCCATTTTTCTTCGTCCGTGGAGATATGCGGCTTGTTCCTTACTCAGGAACTTGTACCTTCGCTGCGACGTTTGGTTTCCGAATGCCCTGTTGGGCAATTACATGATTATGTTAATAACAATTGCATAGGGGTTCCACCGTTGGCGCGTAATAGTCCTTTTATGAAATATATTGTAGATGGGATGGCGCTGTCAAACAAGAACGTTGGTTTTGTCTATGAAATTCCACATGGTTCTACTTCATCAGCTTCATAGTTTCAGAGGCTTCTATTTTGTACTATTGTAGGCATTTAGTATCGACATTGTAAACATTCTTTTACATTCTGAATATAAAAATACTTTAAAACTTCAACAAGGTTTTTTGTAACTTATTTTCATTGTTTCGTGTTTTTCGTTTCATATGTGCTTCTATTCATCTTTTGGTCGGTTCTAGGATTTATCATTGTTTTCAGTATTTTTTTTATCCTCTGGTCGAGATTACTGTGTTTATTGTGGAAACAAAGTAAACTGTATTTCTTCAGGCTTGGTTTCATATTTTTCTTCGGATCGAGCATGCGTTGGATTGCTGTGACTGTTGTTATGTCCTACTCATCGCTTCTTTCATCACGTGTGTCTTTTGCAGGTTGTGAAGGCTACCGTCCCTCCTCTATGTAGGAGTAATCGTAGTAAACCGCTCTCCAATTGTGGCTTGTTTTCTGAGTACCCTGGGTCTCTTCCTGGAGGATTTTCCCAATCCCACCATTCAAAGTCGTTTATTATGTGCAGTGCAACCAATGCTCTCTCTGCTATCATGGACTTTTCTACACAGAAGGTCGATGATGGTGTTGTTGATAGCCCTCCTGAGCGGAGGGCTGGAATTCCTTGTATGGCATCTCCTTCGCCACTCAAACGGATGTGTGCTTCTGTAGAGCTTGTTGGCAATTGCACTCCTAAACGGCAGATCTATGTTAATGGTGCAATTGGTGTGAACGAGGTGAAGGAGTCTGAGCCTATCACTTCCAATTTGATAATTCCGCCTTCAACTATTCCTGTCAAGCCTTCTCCTACCCCTGCTAAGTGGAGGTTGCTTCCTAGTTCCAGATCTGAAGGTATTGTAGGAGTTAGTAATCCTCCCATACGTTCAACGGGATTGCATACTGAATCTCTCGGTTTAAAGCCTAGATCTTTGAGATCCGCATCTTCACAGTTTCGTCGGAATTCACTATGCTTGAGTGGAGGTGGTGGTTCTGGGGCTGATAGTGGTCAGTGCCATCAATCACGTCATTCACCTTTGCTGAAATCCGTGAATTATTCGGAAGTGGATGATTACTATAAACCCTATTCTCGGAGGAAGGAAATTATGATTGGGTATGCGAAAGTGAAAGCGCAGGAGGCCTTGCTTCTGTAGACACAATGAGGTGGTTCAACCATTTCTTCTAGTGAAGGGGGTACTCCTAAGTAGGAACAATTGTATATGCTTCAGGAGTTCTTCCATGTTTTGTTATAGAGACGATAGAATAGATCCTAGACTACTATAAACAGAAATCTGCTTGCAATTGTCTATTGTGGTAAACAATGTCATGAAAATAAAATTTTAGTATTATTATTTTCCATTGTACTCACTCTTCTTTGACTATGGATGGAATTAATTTTCTCTATGACGATCTATTAATAGTATGTCTTGTGTAATGCAATTATGGAGCGTCCCAATGATCATGTTGTTTTATTGTTGGATCGGGGATGTTTCTCGTATGTTATATGATGTATGCCTCTATTTGCAACAACTTTTCACCATATTTGTTTCCGAAGTAACAGGTTTTTAGTCTCAAATCTCATGTTTTGTCTTATTTTAATGAATATGGTGTTAAATGGTCTCCTTCAGATCCCACCCGCCGCGATGCGTAGGCGGGGTTTGCAGCTTCTTCTAGACAGTCCACAAATGCAAGAGAATGGCGCAACATGGACTCACGAACGTCAAAGGACTTTTTTGAAGACGCATATACAGGCTTATGGAGGAACTCCCTAAACAATTTAATTAGTGATAGGACGATTGTGTTTTGCCTCGGGGTAAATGAGTGTTGTTCATGACTTTCTTTCATGAAGTTTTAAATAAAGCTTGGATTAATAGTATATGCTTCTTTTACCGTTACCAATTTTTTGGACATTTGGCTAATTTGGTCCATCCATGGAATGAAATATAGTATTTGCGGTACATTGTCTTTATGCTTTGCACCTACAAATGTCTACGTATATTGATATTTCAAAGAGCATATATTGTCAAAGTCATTGAAATCTCCCAATATAACGAATATGGTGTTTTCTCAGTTTGTCCACGCCGCTTCCAGTTCACCGCACGCTTCTTCCGACGACAATCTATCCTCACGGAGTCTTCCACGAGGTGCTCATCAATTGCCAAGTGGAAATCCACATGGTAGAGATAGGGCAACTCTAGCTCCTCCATCTCGTTTCTAAAAATTATTCAGCAATTCATGATCGATTGGTCTACTACAAACCACAACATCATGTGCCACCACTTCTGTGTTGAGAGCTGCACAGAGTAGTTGCCACGAATCTTATCAGTGACATCTACTCCACGCATCATCTGCTAATATTGGAGATGTACAAGACTCCTCAAGACAAAATCTGGCTTCACTTTCCTCCGAGTTCTTAGTGAGACCTTCACTCTTGGTCTCCACGTGGCTTCTGTTGTAGACAAGAAATTCTCTACCTTCTTATCTTGCCAAGACACAACAACCATCTGCTTACGCCGATTCATCTTGATACCGATGCTCCCCCTCTACTTCTTGTTACGCATTCGCTTCATCTCCTTCAACAAGCCACGCCAATTACAACGCATTGTGCTAGTCGCCCAGAAGCTGCAGCAAAGATGCTCATGGTAGAGCCTTACGGACGTGAAGAAGTTGTCCGTCACTATTGTGTGCCACCGGCCCTGCAAATGCCGAGTTAAATCCAAAACAACCATTTATCCTAAACCTCCGGTTCCTTCTCCTATGCCCTTGCCGACGTAGACACTGGCGTTGATCACAATACAAGACTTTGCGCTAAGTTTAATGCCGAAATGAATAGGTTTTCCTCTCATAAACTGGCTTATAAACTGGCGTATTTACCTTTATATGCAACAATCAATTTGTCCACAAATATATCCCTGCCACTATTGTAAATACCTTTAGAGAGAGCAACAAAGTGATCTAGGAGCCATTGAAACTTAGCGCACGTGTCCAGGAGAGGAGTCATGGACCTCCCTCTATTCCGATCATCCTCTTTGAACCTAGGATCTGACGCTGCAATGTCCTGTCCACATTGAGGGTTGTTGTTGAAGCCGTTGTCTCCTAAACTACAGCCAATGAGGTCAACATTGGCATTAGGCATCTCAGACAGGGATTTTGTGTGGACACGACCTCGGCTAGAACTCTCTATATCGAGAATATCACGCAACGTCAAAGTACCTAGCTGACTCCATACGCAATGTTCTCAGTTACTACCAGTTTTGAAGGTCTTCACCAGGCGCGTCTGAGAACTCACTACTGTAAGAATCATTGTCAAAGTCCGGGCTAGACTCAACGGCTTCTCGGTCTGCCTTCTCATTTAAGGACTCCCTGTCACTTCCACGAATCTCGTCCAAGTCTCCTCTTTCACGACCTAAAGTAGCCTTGTCCACCGAATGAAGGCACCAAAATATGCTCGAAAAGCGCTTGCAGGCCATAATTGGTGGATTACATAACAATGAAGTATCTTCTTTAAGCATGTCCTTTAATGCATCGCGGGTAACTTCTTTATGCCCATGTATAATACAATTCCAAACCAGGCCCGCAGTTTAAGAACCGTTACATCATACCATATATTTCCACCTTTGGTCCTCGAGGTAGACCTTGACGAAGTTGATGGAATGACCGTCTTGGCATACCTGTTCGTTTCTACAGCTATGATCTGCAAGACATCCTCTGTGAAATAGAGACCAAAGAGGGGTCCAGGCGATGGTATTCCAGGAAACCCATCTTGCGCAACCCATCCAGGAGTTGGTCCAACGAACATACGACGTGATCCTAGAAGAGTCACATGCTCTAGTTCCAATTGGATTTATGGTAATACGAATCAAACTCAGCGTCGTCAAATCGACTTACATTGTATGTTTTTGGTTCATTAGCACAAAGATTGTCCTCCATTACATTTGACGTACTCCCATGTGAACCCCTCTGTCGAGCGGGCTTCACTGCCACCTGGTTGCCCTTCTTTCTCTATGACCTTGAGGGTGGGAATTTTGAAGCTCCAAGACCTGTAGGGGATGGCATCCACTCTTAGGTTGACATTGTCAAAGGCCTTCACCTCCCCTTCACCCACATTAGGCGACGGTAGATCCCATATCTTCATGGTCTCAATTAAAAATAAAGCAATGCAATGTTGTGACTAAAAGGAGACAGGTAAGTCACACCAAACCAAAGCCCTTGACACGGCCTCCTTCTATGATAGTAATCGTCTCTCCCTCTTGAATTGTAGATTCTTCTCCCTTCTCTTGCACATGCACATTAAAAAATACCTCAAGTTGATTGTTGTCGGCAGCCGCCCGGTGCAACTTTGCTCTCCGACAACATTGAAGGACCTCCCCATGCCAAATCACGCCAATCACTATTGCACGTCGGACTATGCAAACACCAACTAAGGGTGCACACTGTACTCTATAGCCAGTTGTTAGTCGAAGTGGTTTCCAAAGTGGAATGCTTTTCACGGCAACAATGGAAGGTGTCGACAGAGTTAGCGATACCAATCTTTTTAGAGCGATGACACCAACAGCTGGAAGACGCACTGGAAACGCACCGGAGGTTGTCTTGAGGAGGGAAGAGATAGTGTCATCCCCTAGTAGGAGAAGCCGATGTCACCGGAGATGGTTGACACAAAAGACTCCACTAGAAGGACTCCGTTTCCAAAGGTGCACGTTGCCATCCCTCTTTATCTTTGAATGTGCTCCTCGTCAGCACCGATGTCTCCTTCCGCAGCACGTCCAACAAGCAGTGGGGCGTACAACATCTCTTGCATGCATTGGTTGGCTCCATGTTCATCGCCACCGTCGGCGATGATCAAGTAAAGATATCTTCTCCCATAACTCCCAATCAGAGTGTCGTCTCCGTGTGGAACCCAAATCCCCTAGAAGGTAGCAAGGTTGTCCTCCCGTCGGAATAGGAACATGTTGCAGCATCACGGTGTCCTCAATTGGGATGATTGACTTATCGACCGGATGGGCGTGCTGTAGGTGTGCTTAGAGACGTCACCCGCTATACATGTCCCAGACATTGGAGTCCGTAAACAATGTTATGCCTTGAAACTCCTCCGTCCATCGTGCTCGTGGCAAGTCTAGTGGCGGAGAGCTGCCATTGGCTGATCCCTCCATTGTGCACCTTGTGTGGGACGATCAAACGCATAACCCTAAATCGTAGCCTAGAAAATGTAAAAAGATTGCACAGCCCTAAATTCTTCAATGTACAACCCAAAATTTATGCATCAATATGATAGTTTTAGAACTATGGCATGTAAGCTGCGTGGACCTGTATTAATTAGGTGACCAAGGAAATGTGACTTATTGATAGAAGGAGTGTCAAGTTCAAATTCAGCGATGTCCCTCGTAGTGAAGTGTTCACTCACGGCAATCAAAGCACTCAGCAAAGCAGTCTAAAGAAACTCTCCATGATGACATACAACAACCGCAGCGCGTAAAATAACTGCAATCATTGGATATCTCCCCCCTCTGAACGCACACAACCAACACACCAACTAAAGGTTACTCTAATCGAGGGAGCTATGAAGTGCAAGATACTTATCAAAGAAGAAACATAACGAAATTATACTGACCTCAAACCTTAGATTGCTGAACTGTGGGCGCATTGACCCTAAATCGCTGGTGGCGGCTGAGTACAGCTTGGATTCAAGTGCGACCTTGGCATTTAATCCAATTGCATGGAATTGCAAACGAATGCCTCCCACGCTTGCGGCATTTGAAAGCATTCTAGACGCAGGCATTTTCCCTCCCAAAGTCTGGCAAAAATTGTTCCGAAGATCTCTTGATGCACGATCTAAGTACTGCAATGATTGAAGAGGAATAAAAAATCTAGAGTTACCGATCAAGCATTCTTAGATTAGCGTGGAACGTTTTTTTTCTAGAAAGTATTTCATCTGAAGAGGAGAGGGGGCGATAATCAAAGGAGGAGCATCATCTTGGACGAAGCGGCCAACTTACTTTGAAAAATCGGATACTGGCCACTGCCGATCAGGATTACGTCAGCATTGGCGTCTACAAAGAGGGTCTTCTCTTGTCGTTGAATTCTACACAGTTTGGGCACCCTCTTCTAGAGTACGTATAATATGCACTTCAAAATGGCATAGAAATCGCAAAAACTATCCAAATTTTTTTTTTACTTGAATAATTTATTCTCCTACTTATGTCTTATAAATTCTCTTTAATAATTCATTTCAAATTTGTACTCCACTACTCACTGAATTCACCCTAAACTTTATGCATGGACCACTTTGATCCACTATCCCACTAAGGGATTAACCGCGAAACAAGAACCTAGACAGTTCATGATCTAAACAAAATAGGTTTGTGACCCTTGAACATACAATCCTCTAGAGTCCTCCTGGAAGCTTGATTCAACCATGAAGACACTAGAAACTAGTTTATTTCATATTTTTCTTGTGTTAATAGATCTTGTTAATCGCCCATATTCTTTCGCTTGTCCAAAAATGCTCCACATCATTCCTCCAGATATTTCTTACACGCACAATACCTTTGTTCGACCAATTTTAAAACATACGTGTATGTTCCTCTCTCCATGGTCTGCCTCTCTTATCACAATGTGTTCATCAATCTCGCCAGGTTGCTCTTGGTTTCAAATACAATGCGCAGAACTGAATCTAACAGCTTCCAATGGAACTTTTCTGCTTCGTAGAAATCCAAAGAGTCCTTAATCATTGATATGAAAACAATGCTAAGGTAGTGAGCATTATTTTTGTCGACCTCAGTCCACTTGTAGAACCATGCAGCGTCATTTCAACACTTCAAAGGATTTTCTTATTCTGTGTGTTGACAAAATGCTTCCTCACTGATTGCGCTGCTTCAATCACCTGTGATCCTTTGACGCCTCTTTACCCCATAAGGGTTGGCTCTCAGAAATTCTCAGCTATTTGTAAACTATAAGTCCCCATTGGTCGACCCCATCCAAAAAGTAGATTTCTCCGCCAAATGTTGCTGAAGTGGCTTATTCTTGGTTCTTGCTATCAAACACAGAATGGGAAAAATCCGAAATCCATTATCCTTAGACGTGGAATGGAGAAGTTACGCTTGCCTCCCGGAATTGTTGTGAACTTTTCGTCGTAAGATAGCCTCTCTTTATGCACTGCTCCGTGTCAATCTGTACTTCTTGAGACTTTGATGCTTCTTTATTAACAGAATCCTTCTTCTCAGAGTGCCCAAGGGAACTGAAAGTTATCCTTAAAAATCAGCAAATTATGACCCAGATCTATTGTCTCTTGTATCGACGACAAGATTATGTGAGCGGTGAGCTGGAATATTGCTAAGTATAGTGAGGTCAAAAATTAAAATCTGAATATTACTAAATTTGATTTGAATTATCAATCAATATGGTCTAAATTTAGTAAAAAAATGGACCTATTTTCGTGGAAATATTGGCGACATCCATCATTTGACGATTATAAGCGTTGATCCTTTCGGACCTCAATCAATTTGTTATAGGCCTCTCATAGTGGGGAAGCAGAGTCGGACTTCGACTCAGACCTAGGTTGCGACGATATGTGGGCCGTACTCAAATTGCGATGACAGACCCAAATTGCATTGGTGGTGAGTGGAATAGACCAACAAATGTGACGAACTACAACTAGGACTCAGTTAGTGACAACTCTGATCGGATGTGTTTTTGAAGTAAAATATGTCGTGCTATTGGACATACAGTATGCTGCAATCAAGTGAATGCTACAAATATCTCAAAGTGTTTACATTTTGTTGTCAGCCTTTCATAACGCATTGGCCACTCTGTTTTCAACATTTCCACATAAGAATTATTCAGCGCTATGATGGTTGGAGTACATCTATGCCGTCGGAATTCCCCAAAGCTTCAAGGTCCTATCAACTTGGCAATGCCTTGGTGTTGATTTCTTCCGGCTCACGTGGTAGAAGCATAATTATCCAAGCCGCATCCTAAAGAGATTGGCCTTCCAGTATCCTTTGATGTTGGGATGTCACGTTGCACTAGCAATGTAGGCGTAGCACGCTCCTTTGCCGGAATAACTTCAGCCTTGTCCATTCTACGAGAACTCCAATGACATCGTCAACAAACTCATCTGGTTATCTGTTCGACTCCTCCACTGGATGAAATGGGCTCACCATGTCAGTGAGGGACATGGTATGCAAGGATGTATCATTTCCTTCTATAGTAGAGTCCATATTGCAGAATCAGGCGCTAATCAAGTCCATGGCAACAGATTATGAGTCGAGCTGAACAACTTCAGATTCCGAGTACGTGTTTAACTTTTGTGGACTACTACATAGGTGATTTTTTTAGTGGCAAATTTTCTCACCCTGGCAAATTTTACACCAAGAATTTTCACTGTTTTAGGTCCCGTCTTCGCACGAATCGGTTTGGGGTGCCTGGTCACTTCGCCTGTCTCGCGCCCTAGCGAGACGTCTCCTCGCCGTCGCGAGCCGCCCCTCTCACTTCTTGGCCGCCATCACCCCACCTTGTCTCGTTCGAAGCACGCCACACCCGCGTATTTCAGAGCGCGCCATCGTTAGTTTGCACACACCCGAGATTAGTAGCAGCTCGCCAGCAATAGACGAGTGTAGTTACAGAGATCGCCATGTTTGAGAGGTTCTGTGAGGGTTTGTCGCCAAGGGAATTTCAGGCTAGTTGAAGGCGGCGCTGATCAGAGCGGGTGCGGCGCACATTGGACTAGACTGGGTGGAGGAGCGATAGAGGAACCGTGCGAGTTGGGGGAGCGATGGAGGCAGCGCCGTTTGTGCGGCGTTTGCTGCAGCGTCGACCATGGCAGCGGCGTCTCTAGCGCGTGTGCACATAAATCACAGCAAACCAGGGAGTTATCGCACCTTCGCCGTTTGTTTACTCTTGTTCTTGTCGTCCTATTCAGGGTTTGCTCACGGCTCTGAAGCAGCAGTTGTGTCTCTTGAAATTTTGGTATGACGAAAGAGTGTCGAGAGAGAATTCAGAAACGATGGTTGAAGGGTTAGGGTGTGTCTAGGTGTCTTCTTAGTGTTCAGAGAGAGACAAGGTGGAAGACGTCGCCTCAACGATCCGCGTGATTGTTCTCACGGAGTCCGCAAAACCCACCGCTAGTTCAGTCTCCAATGTACAAACTTTGGAGGTTGCTGTTGGAAGTCCCATGGTCGAGGCCGCGCAGCGAAGGCGGCAGAGCTAAAAACATAACCGGCACTTCCTGGACAGTTGGGCCGCACGCCACCCGTGGGCGGAGTCCGTGCTGGAGCGTGATGGACGTGTGTGTCAGGTGCGGTGCAAGGTTTGCTCCACCGTGGAGGGCCGTGAGAAGCTCCTAGAGCCGAAGCTCGACTCGCTGTGGAAGCATGTTGGGAGGAGGAAGGCGGTAATCGATTTTGGAAAAATCAAGAAAGGTGAGCATTACTTCTTGTCAACCTGCCAACACGTGAAGAATGAGCGCATATTTTTTGCACAAGGAGGTACGGAGACTGTTGCCCAACGAGTGATCGAAGGAGCCACTCGGAAGAAGAAAAAAAAATTGGTGCCATTACGGGAACTGTTTTGGCTTCTCAGCCCGAGACGGCGAATGACAGACTTCGAGTCTGCAACGACGTTGTTCCAGCAGTTGGCGGTGCCGGACTGTCCTCGCAAGCATTGGTGCACAAGTGCGGGATGGGCCATGGTGGACAATATGGGATACGTACTTTTGGAGCACACTAAAAAAACCATACGTGAGTGTTCATTCTTTTTGATTTTTGCAAATGATGTAACAACTATCGACCATGAGAGTTGGCTCTCTGTGCATGTTTATGTGGTGATTGGATTTGCAAGATGCAGTTTGTTATTGGCTTTACAACGTCTAGTTGATGGGAATGGTGCTCATGCTGTGAAGGAAGCTATTGTGTCTAATCTAACTTACCATGGAGGGCTGGATGTGAAAGAAGTGGCAGAAAAATTAGTGTGCTTTGGTGCAGACGGTGTTGCGGTTTTCCAAGGTTCTCGATCTGGCGTGACGATGCAGTTGAAGGAGCTGATCTCTCCTTTCATGGTGAGGGTGCATTGTATGGCGCATCGCACGAATCTTGCAGTGGAGCCGCTCTCCAATCTGTTAGTCGTGGCGAAACTTGAATCGCTTTGCCAAGCCATGTACGCGTATTTCAACACCAGTTCGAAGAAGCACCTTGAGTTTCAGAAGCTTGTTGACATTGTGGAAACAAAGGGTTTGAGAATGCTCAAGAACGTGAAGACACGTTGGATCTCGCTTCTTGAGCCGCTTAAACAAGTGATGGGGGAGTACAAGACCCTCATAGTGAAGATGTGTGAAGATGCGACATTGAAGGAGCGTGCTTTCACTACGAAGCATGCAGCCGCCAAGGAGTCTGCGAAACTAAATTGCGGTTTGCTGTGTGATATTGCAACGTTGTTGTCTTTACCATGCATCATGTTGTTGCTAGAGCCTGTGAACAGTTTGATGAAGTTTGCGCAGTCTTCTCACGTGTCTGTTTCGGATTATGTGGCGGTTGTGAAGATATGCCAAGCGGAGCTCTACATAATGTATGTTGATTCGGAATCATCGTACCAAAGGCAGCATTTTTAGATGTTGTGCGATGTGATTGATGATCACTCGTACGCCATTGCGCAAGAGTGGGTGGTTGATCTTAACGACAGCTCGGAAAGCTTGGGATTCCGGATAAACGAGCATACTTATGTTGCACACATGTTGTGTGTTGTTTCAGGGAAGAAGCTCTTATTAGTCGGTCTGATTTTTTGCATGTGGTTACCTCGGTGAAAGGTCAGTATAAGGATGCTGCTGAAATACTCATAAGCGAGTTGGAGAAGCGGTTCCCTGATTCCGCGCTAATGAATGCTTTCTCTATCATCTTTCCTCAGTTTTGGTTGTAGCAAAACTATGATGAACTATTCGGTCTTCACATGAAGACCCTGAGGCATCATTTCTGTGTTGTGAGGCACGTAAATCGGGGGACCAAAGAGAACCCTGCGATGGTTCAGGTGGATCCTTTCTTGGATGCCCGGTCACTAGGGCTGCATGCTTCATTGTTCAAGTTGACAATGAAGTCGAACTACGTGGCAGCGATGGAGGAACCGCGTGACAAGAATCCGGTTACCAAGTTTTGGGAGAAGGTGGGACAAAGCAGTCTCATGAGGTGCCGTTTGTTCGAGTTTTTTAAACTCGTAGACATTGCCATATGTGTTGTGCTGGGCAGCGTGGAAGATGAGCGGACATTCTCCATACTTGGCTTCATGAAGTCAAAAGTCCGGAACTGCTTGGGCGGTCATCTGGATACTTGTGTAAAGCTCTTTGCTCAATCATTTTTTTTGCAGGGTTCTTTTTCTTATGTGGCAGCAATGACACACTGGAGGGATTGTCGTGAACGACAAGGTGTGGGATTGTAATCTTACCTTCTGTTTCCATGATGACGGCAAGTGTTTGATGCTTGAGATTTTGTAAACAAGTGTACTAATTGGGTGTGGGGTGGGGGGACTGGCTGCTACAATGGGCAGGGCCTTCTTCGCCGGGGTTCAATTCCCGCAGGCAGTAAGTGATTACGACGTCTTTTTTAATGTTGTCTTGGTGTCATGCTTGAGTTTATGTAACGTATCATTGGTATCATGTGTGTATTTGATTATGTTTGCATCATGTTTCTTGTTTGTCGCCATAACGGCACTTCAATTTTCATGTTTGTCACCAGAGAAGATAAAATGTGTTCATTGAAGCAGCCAAAAGCGGCGTCATGAAACAATCAGGGAGCCACATTGCTGACATGTTGCACAAGCAAATGTTTAAAAAAATTCGCTACTTCAGTAATTTTGAATCAATGTAGGAGCCAGATTTTCTTATTGATATCAAGATATAATCGCCAGGATTCTGTCCACACGTTTGTGAATGGTAGCCACTTGCACGACCTCCGTAAAAGAGTAAAAAATCGTTGCCTCGTGTCCAAAACTAGACGTATTTTCTCATTTGCCAAATTTGGCACACAGATGATTTCAACCATGGAAAGGGGTTAAATTTAGTCTACTGCTACTTGGGCGATTCTTAGGCATGTAATCCAAGAGAGGTCCAAAATTAGAGGATTCTTTAGAAATATTTTCAAGGATCTGGCTGATTCACCCCGACGAGCGTTGGCCCAAGCCGCAGCCTCGTCAAGGTGGTTGCGTCGGCCCCGACCCTCCTTCTCGGACCCGCCCAGCCCAGCCCGGTCTTCCTCCCGCCCGCGCATGAGCCTGGCCGTCCCTACCCAAACCCTTATTTTTTTCCCCCCAGCCCGTCCTTCCCTTCACCGGGCAGCCCATGCGTCGTCAACTCTGACCGGCAGTAATGTAGCAGCCGGAGGAGGATCTTGACACCTTGCCGCTCGTGCCATAGCCGCCGTCGACATTGATGAAGGTTTGGGGTTTGCACTACCCTCTTGCAAGCCAGGGAGAATATTCGTATACAGGGATTGGTGTTGAGGTGCAACAACAAGGATATTGAACTTGCCATCGGCATTCTAGATTGGAGGTTTTTGTGTTTCTTTGTGTTCTACACATCTGTGAAGAGTTGCGTGAGAGCATGGTGCTAGAGCGTGGTTTAGGGTATGTCAATCATGCTCGAATGGAGTGCAGTTTATTGCATGCCTCCAAGTTGTTTTTTTGAAAGGCAAGAAGTTGATGCTGATTCTAGACCATATCTTGAGTTCCATGGTTGTTTTGGCAAAGTTGCTTACAATGAATAGCTTCCGTGCAGATTTTCGTATTCGGATCTTGGACTTTGTTTCGTTCGAATCTTGATTTCCGTTTCGTTTGATTAAGATCTATATAGTCTGCAGTTTAGTGTTTCAATGGAACCAAATGTAGATCTAGAACTTGAACCCGACCTTGCAGGGCAAGACTACACAGATATCACTTCCTCAGAGAATCATTTGTGGCCCGCTGGAACTGCCTTCGACAACTTAGGCCACCCCCCTGTTGTGAGCACGACTATTGCCGTGCAGATGACCCGTGTCAATTTCCCTCCGCCCCTGTAGGACCTGGCCTGCACGGCCGTGAACCTCATCACTGCCTGTCGAATGTTCCCCACCTTGGCCTAGGCAGTCAGCCTGTACCAGAACACGTGCCTGATTCTGTGCCCTGCCCACCTGACTTCAAATGCCCTAGTCTGGCTGCCACTGACATACCGCTACAATCTTTCAAGAAGCCCTGGTCAAGGAATATTTTGGAGAAGGTTCGCGATAGTGTACAGAGGCCACCACCCAGACCCCTCGATCGCGCAGATCTTCAATGGAGCGATAAAGTGAACCAAGGGGGAGGAAAAAAAACCATTAAGATGGCCACAATATCATGGGACAGATTGGAGGATTTCCTTGAGGGTGAGATGAGTACTCGACCTTACCCTTGTACCTTTCTTGAGGACATCAATCACAATTTCAAGAGCAACAGAAAGGACATTGAGAGAACACAAACCCGGTCTGAATCTGCCATACAAGAAATCAAGTAAGTATTCCTTGCCAATAATTATTGATTTACATTACATGCCCCTTTAATAGAGATCAATCCTCACATTCCCGACTTTCTTTTCTTCAAGTTTACTTGCCAATTTGGCCAGGAGCACCGCTCAAGCCAGTATAAAGCTGAAGTTTAAAGAGTATTCGCCCACACTTTGACGGACCGGCGGAAGTCCACCAATCGAAACAAAACTATCCAGAGGGCGAAGAAGATCATTCAACAGTCTGTGATGGCTGCGACGGGGAAATACAAGGGCACAAAACGCAGTCGGTCACAACTAGAGAGCACAACCGAGAAAGAAATTGATTTGAACGTTGAGGCCATCGAAGAGCAGGCCACGATCCAGGAGGCCCAGGCCAAGCTTCTGGCCGCACAAAAAACTATTGACAAAGCCGCTACACCTAGGCGCAAGACCCGAGTTGGCATAATACAGGCAGGTATGTCAATCAAACGAGGTTGTCAATGTTGCTTTGTTGCAAAACAACTTTTGCTCGATCCAACCTTGTGCACGATACACTTCCATTGTATGGACCACATCAACAAGGAGGGGAATCCTTGCCATGGTCTAGATTTTGGTGGCCAGAGGGTAGGGTTATCCGGTTGACTTTCACAGGCCACAAAGGACTGGATTCAGAGCTCTCTACGAAGTGGAAAGTCTCCAGCTCAAGTGATGGCTGACCACAAAGCGGAGGTTCTTCGTTGTGCTACATTAAACTTACTAGCGACTAGGGATACGTTTGTCATGCCTAGGGATGTCTACAACATCGCTAAAATCCTTGCTAAAGAACTTTGGGAGAAGCACCCCCGAGATGCCCTTAGTGTTCGAATGTGGAAAGAGGAGAATCCTGAGTCGTTCTACCATTATAACGAATATGGGAACATAGATTTGAATGAGCCTCCACCAAATGACGACCCCTTCTCCATCGCCATCCAAACTGAGTGGCAGCTCCAAATGATGGTAAGACACGGAAATAGACGTGCACTTGGGATAGATGCCACCTTCGGTACAAATTTGCCCAAGGTACCCAATCACCTAAACCTTGCCTGCATGATGTTGCATCCACATTTCTTGTTGCTCTTCTAACTATTTGATTGTGTCTGGCTTGTAGTACCCTTTGTACACAGTCATGGTTTTTGACGAGTGGGAACAAGGTATTCCAGTGGCATTCACAATTCATGGAAAGAGCCGTCAAGAGGACATTGTTGTTTGGCTCAAGAAGCTTAGAGATCGATGTATCTCGGTACAACCAGGTTGGCGGCCTAATGCTGTCGTCACCGATAATGACCAGGGTGAATTGAATGCCATCAGGTATCACGGTGCCCTTCCTAACATGGCTTAAATATTGCAGCCCGAACATGCGTATTACTGGCCATAGAACTAAACTTGCCGGGATTTCTGTATAGGGAGGTGTGGCTTGAACATGATGGCATTGACGGGGTTAAGATCTTTCTTTGCCTATGGCATGTACGCAAGGCCTGGCTTGAAAATGCTATACTAAAAATCAAGGCCAACTACCTACGTACTGACATTTCAAAGGATTGTGCCGATTTAATGTACAGGAATGGAATTCTGGAGGGCGAGTCTGCAGTGCAGAATTCCAGGGCCAGGTTCGAGCAGCTACGGAATAAGTATGGAGACGGGGCCAAGACTTTCTTCAACTATTTGAAAAAGACTTGGATTCCAAAGCTAGAAATGTGGGTTACAGGATTCAAATCTGTTCCACATGCAAATCAGGATACAAACGCCGCTGTGGAGAGCTATCATGCTAATCTGAAGTCCATATTGTCCACTTCAAGGCAGAAGTTTAACGGCCGTCACGTGGACTGGTTGATACGCGACTTGGTCAAGGATGTCTTCACTCACTATTGGTACGCCGTTCAGTGCAAGCTCTTCGGTTTTATCAAGAACGGGAAGGCGGAAGGTATGTTGGCCAGCGCCGTCATCCGAGCTAGGGAGATTCGGGACGGGCATGTTTTTGTGGACTTGGACCAAGACATTGCGTATGTGGCCACTCAGACGAACTTCCCAATGGTGTGGGTGGTGGCAAGCCCTAACACAGACTGGGCTCGTTGTACGTGTCCTTTGGGGATGCGGGGGAACATTTGCAAACACGTTGTGAAGGTGTTTAAGCTTGTCAATGTCAGAGTACAGGACGCGGCCATTGTACGGTACGCCGGAACTCTACGGAGTACCATTGCTATAGGAGGAATTCCTGCTGGCCTGGAACCTCCTAAGGTGGGTGGAGTGCCTGGCGCAACACAGACCCAAGGTAAAAATGCCAGAGACATTGACACATCAAATCCGCAAAAACATTTGGCGGATATCAAGTCCACTTGGGCTGATCTCCATGACTTTGCGATTCAAAACGCAGACTTGCGGGGACATTTGTTGGCTGGCCTCAATGAATTGAAGGGCAAGGTCTCAAGCTTGAAGGCGAGAGCTGATGCTAGCATCCTACATCCAGCATCTCAATCGTTGTTTCACTTAAATGAAGGGAGTAACACCAAAAGGCGATTCAAAGCATGTAGTGAATTAGGTAGACATAAGTCTGGATCATTCATGAGGCCAGGTAGACGGCGAATAGGTGGCTCATAGGAGGTTCTCAATTTTGCCATAACTATATAGTAGTTCAGGCATTTCCTACCCAGTTTTTTGGATCTCTACTGCTCCATATATACCTTCTGTACGTTGTTTTACTATGTCTATGGAAGTTTGATGTTTATTAAACTAATGTCGTTTTGGACTAAACTCTGAAATGGGATCACCCCTCCCCATCCTTTTTTCAATTCTGATTTAATTTTGTGAAAGATAGCTCCAATATTTCAATAACTACATTTTATATAATAACTAAGCACCATGAAAATATCTCCATCACTCTCCCTCTCTTCCATATTCTCCCTCTCACTCTATTCCTTATTCACCTTTTTTTTAGACAATTTGATGTCCTTTTTCTTCTCCGTCTCATGTTTGTTTTATTTGAAAATATTATTTTATTTAATTCATGTTTAAATTCTGAATTCTTTTTGTGGATTATCCGTTCTTTTAATAATTAAGAACGTTTTATAAATTTACATAAATGTGTAAACATTTGATTCCTTCTTTCCTTCTTTCCGATATTAGTTGTCCCTTGCGATTTCCCTCCCCCTTTTATCATTTAGTCCAACATCAATGCTTTACATGTTCCTAAGTGGGACCAAAAAGTTTAGGCCAGGTTTAAGGCAAATGTTCCCGGCCTTCCATCCAACCATAGGCCGTCCATCATATATAAAATGCATTGAGAGATTAATACTACTCATTGTAAAAAGTTTATGTTTTAACAACGGTGTGGGAAAAAAAAACTGTAAATACATAGCAATAATATAACGTAGAGTAAGTCCCATTTACGTGGCCTAAACGGGAATCATAAGTACACCTGCACTTGAACACGCCTACCTCCTAAAACAAAAACATATAACCTCCATACTTACTAAGCCTAATCAAAAAAAAAATTGGACGAACTCTCCAGACTTCTATGGAGCCTGATATGTCGTCACAACGACATGGCCTTCTCCATCAATGGAGACATTGTCCAGAACCGTGGCCAGGCCAACCGCGGAGGTGACCTCCAGAGGAATTGTGGGAGGGACTGCAGGTGGTAGCGCGGGAGGGCCTGCAGCTGCCAAGACAGCCGTGGAGTACGCAGCAATGGAGGTCACTTCGGAGAGGCACGCTGCCGGGGTTGGAGTGGGAAAATCTGATGTGCCCACGGCAATATTGGGCATGCCCGCCACCAATGTCACTCCGAAGGGTAACTATGCTTCCTCTGCACGCCCAAAATCTGCAACCAAAATGTCTTGGGCTACGACAAAAGCCTCCGCGAACAAGTCATTGGCCGCCTCGAATGAGCTGGGTAGCTGAGCTTCCATAGAGCCAGTGAATTCCGCGTGGTCACCATCTACAATGATCTTGTCCAACTTCGCACGGCATGCTGCAACACTAGCCACCATCAGATCTTTGGACACAAGCTGCAGCCGCTCTTGGATACCTGCTGGCCACACACCCATAGCCTCTACAGAACCTACAGCATAGCCCAAAGAGATATTCTCACGCAAGAGGAGAACATGCTCAAACCTAGGACTCTCCAATGACAACACAATCGACCCATCCTTGACCCACAACTTGCAAAGCTCATCGGCCATGTTTGCGTGCAAGATGTCACAGTACGCAAATACAAACGTTGCCTGCAGCCAGTGAATATATTCACTGCGGAGCTCGGAGCTGATGTCTCGCAGCTCCAGCGCATCTCAAAAAGCGCTGAAATTTGATCCGGTGGTACCCATGTCGGAAAAATAAATCTTCCCCATGCGGACGAGCTCACGCATGGCTGTGAACACCTGAGACACTGGTCAATCCACACTTCCATCTACCGGTAATCCACGCACATAACATGTCATGAGCACCCTGTAGCCTCTGACATTGCACGAATGCAACGTCAGGGCCTGTGCAAATGGTGGCGGTGTGACATCCAGCTTGCCGTCTCGCTCCTCCTCTAACATCCATGATGATAACACATCAAACTCCACGTCAGAATGCGAAAAGGTGTGAGCACCTAAAAGCGCCAAAACGTTAGTTAGTGATTAATTTATGAAGAATTGCCTTGCTTATTACAAATAGTAGTTAGATTAGTAGTTAGTAGCACCTTCTAGTGTTAATTAGTAAATGTTAGTTAACTGAACTCCACGTGACTATAAAGTAGCATAAAGGGTAAAATTAGAGTTACTGATAGGAAATTAGACTTGCGAGAAGCAAAAGAGACCATTTAGATTATTAGTTAGTTTAGTCGAAGACAATTAGTGAATTAGAGTTTAGTCAGTAGAAGAATTGTAATCACTTATTTATAAGCGTAAGATAAAGATAAAGTAAAAATCAAATATAAGAAGAAGAAGAAGAAGAAGAAGAAGAAGAAGAAGAAGAAGAAGAAGAAGAAGAAGAAGAAGAAGAAAATAGTTAGAATATATTTTATGGTGATTGATTTGTCAAATTGTTGGTTTCTAATGATCCAGAACTCTGATTAGGGTGTATGAAAACTTGATTTTGATGTTTAAATGTGTTTTGAACACATTGGTGAAGTTAGTTTTGCGAAAAAAAAGTAGTCTGTTATTGGCATTTAGCGTGTCCAGCCCTAAAATCGGGTTTGGGGCATTGGTTGATCGGGGCCCTTGATCTTGATTAGGGTTCTAGATTTGGATGGTGGAGATGTGGCCGCCACCCTAGGGCTCTCTCCGACTTGTATAAGAGAACTTGGGCGGCCACTCTTCCTCTCTCTTCTTCTCTTGGGCGAAGCCATGCCAAGTTGCCTCCAAAACTTTACTCTTGATGATGAGCTGCGGTTGCACCGCTATTGCAATTCAATTACTTAGATATAGAGTATGAAACTTAAATAATTGCATCCTTTTGTTAGCTTTCTAGGGATACTAAACACGCTCAATTTGGAGCAAAAACGAGGGAGTTGTGGTGGTTTTAGTGACAAGGGGTCTGTTGCCGCCTAGATTCGATGCATCGACTTTGATGGCCCATTGCAAGCAGGCAACAACGAGTTTGGAGCTGAGATTTACATTCATCTAGATCTTTACGTCGGCTTTCCAAAGACACCTTGCACGTACAAATCCAAGCAACGACCACGGAGTTACGGCAATTTTAGTGATAAGGGGTCTGCTACCGTCTATAATCGGGGCATCAACTTTGACGGCCCACTGCGGGCAGGAAACAACGAGTTGAGAGCTGAGATTTTTTAAACTCTTAGGTGTTTATGTTGGCTTTTCAAGGACACCTTGCACGTACAAATCCAAGCAACGACTACGGAGTTACGGCAGTTTTAGTGTTAAGGGGTCCGTTGCCTTGATTGGAGCACCTTTTTCCTTGCATTTTTTCATCTACTTCATTGTTCATCGTGTACTCTCAACCTTTGATACTTTTACCCCTTGAATTTTATTTACCTTCCCTACTTCTTGCCCCACGTCTAATTTACTTTTTATCTTACCTTGTATGGTTAAAATTTTTGCACTCAATCTCATCCAATGAATTCCAATCTTAGGTTAGGGTTCATCCATTATGCTAGGATTTCACTCATTATGTTTAGGGTTCATCCATTAGATTAGGGTTCATCCATTAGGTGTTAGGGTTTCATCCATTATGTTAGGGTTTCATCCATTAGGTTTAGGATTCATCCATTAGGTTTAGGGTTCATCCATGAGATTTAGGTTGGATGAAACTAGTTAGGATGAATTTGGTTCACAAAAGGGACGCTCTATGACTGGTGGAATCGGTAGCATACTAAAAATAAGAAAAAGTGGAGACCATGCCCACTGAGAACTCTCCAAGTCCATGGCCAAGCGATGATCATATGCGCCAATGGAATGAGAAATATATGCACTTCTCCCTTCCGTGGTCTCTGCAACTTTCGCATTGAAATGTTAGAGGCGGTCTTTGTAGGTAAACACCTCATCGTGGTGGAGGTAGAACTTCTCGATCTCCTCCTCCATCGAGGCCTCTGTCTGCCGCATAAAAACATCTTTATAAGCATCGATGGCATCCAGGTCACGGGTAGAAATCGCGTCCTGCAACATCCAAATTGGACACATGCACCGTTATCAATCACAATTGTTATGTGTTAGACAAAAGTGGAAATAGACGTGGCCAGCAACTTACAAGGAGTTGTAAGTCGCAGTGGACTGCTCCTTAAGCGCGGAAAAGTATCTTTGGCAATCGTCCATCGCCGTGCATTGCCCGCAGCGT
Source organism: Bryoerythrophyllum caledonicum (assembly GCA_963971425.1). Taxonomy (NCBI): domain Eukaryota; kingdom Viridiplantae; phylum Streptophyta; class Bryopsida; order Pottiales; family Pottiaceae; genus Bryoerythrophyllum; species Bryoerythrophyllum caledonicum. The sequence continues at coordinate 17,050,070 of OZ020514.1, forward strand.
GGATACAAGCCTCTCTAATTCGTTCAACTCCTCCAATGGAATGACATCACCTGTCAACTTCACAAATAAATATAATCCAGGAGCCGCTGGAAGGGCATCCGGCTCCAAATCTGGATTAACATCCGGAAATCTGAGCTTGGCCTCTCCTATGATCTTCGCGAGCTCTCGGGCCCTCGAGTCACTTACCCGCCATGCTGGAACTTTGCGCTGAAAGCCATCTTCGGTCTGGCCATAGTGGGGACTGTTCGGGGCAGGTCCTCTAAGGCCTGGACTGTCCTACACTGGGTTGTCCGGCACAGGCCGAGCATATTCTGGACCGCTTGGCGAGGGGTGCCCTCTGGAACGCGGCCTATCTGAAGAGGGTCAGCGGCCCTACACTGAAATAGAAGTGGAGCACTGGCTGGATCACCGGGAGAACCGTGTGCAGGAGCTTCGGCATGATCGCTGGAATGGGGAGGATGAGCTCCCCTGGGTGGGGTTGTGGCTTCTAGAGGCACGTGCTGGGGTGGCATGTGTCGGAGATTCCGCTTGGATGTTGAGGGTGTGGCTGTGGCCGCCGCAGCAGCACGCTCCCGCTTGGCAGCCCTTGGTGGAGTTCGATGCTGGCCAGCTTCACCGCGGTTGTCTTCATTCCGCTTGAGTCCTCTCCCTTTTGGCTGCAAACTCTTGCCTGCACTTCGGAACGCAGCCATGAGATCCGCAACCGACATGCCGGCCATGGCTACATTCAAGAAAGTGGAGTGAATCTCCGATCTGTGTTTCCGGTTTGGCCCATCATCCTCCTCAGAGCTAAGGACCTCTATTGGAGTTGAAAGTGGTGGAGGGGCCAAGCTGGTACCTGTGCCCTTCGTCCACTTCGTTGTCTTGCCTGTCATCACGAAAGGAATGGGAATTTAATACTTCTGGAAAACATCATGGGTCTCTCTGTTGTCGTCGACTCCACGCGAAGGGTAGATCTTCAAGTCCCCTTTTTGCTTGTAATCGAACTCCTTGCGGAGCCGCTCCTGCCAGTGATATCCGAGTGCCGACTTGTCGGTGAAGTCCTGGCCACAATACCGGCAAAAGAAAGGAACCTTCGCCTGCGCAGTGGAGCCTCCCTCCCGTGGTTTCTCGCGCCTCCAGAGGGTGTTGATCCTACCATCAACAACTAGTATTCAGAGATGGTGAATGCGCTATGGTTTGGAATGTAGCGTATCCATTGGCTCTGGCATACTATAACCCCCTCTTCACCGAATTTGCCCTCTACCGTAAGCTACACATGGGACATCCTCTATTAGAATAGGGCAAGCCAGCATATGTGCAAACATTTAATGAAGGGCAGGACTACACGTACCTGGGAAACAATGCGAGGTTCGCATTGTTTGATATAGTCCCGCTAATAAGCACTTAGTGAGGCCTCATCCAATATCATGGCGTTGGCCCTGAGCACCTCCACAACATCCTCAATTCGTAGATTCCGTAGGTCTGGGACACCCGGATCTCTCACCTAAGTCCAGGCCACAATCAAGTATGCGTAAGCCAGGCCAACACAATAGAAACATGGAAGAAGTTGGTCTAAGTAGATCTTGGCCTATGTATGAATTGATTAAATGAAACATTAATACAGGAGTAATGTGGCCACAGACTCTCACCAACCGTTCAATTGTCGTACCACGAATTTTCAAATTTTTTTTAGTTAGAGGGTTGATGATGATAAACTTCGATTTGTTAGTTAGATTCCGAAGTTAATACTCCCCTAAAATAGTTTGATACTTAGACTAGAGTTAGAGAATAATCAAGGTTATTTTAAAACCGTAGATAGGAGAAAAGAGAGCCCGGAGGCTGCTCCCAAGACCCGAGCCCGGAGGCTGCTCCTAAGACCCGAGCCCGGAGGCTGTTCCCAATACCCGAGCCCGAAGGCTGCTCCCGAGACCCGAGCCCGGAGGCTGCTCCCAATACCCGAGCCCGGAGGTTGCTTCCAATACCCGAGCCCGGAGGCTGCTCCCAAGACCCGAGCTCGGAGGCTGTTCCCAATACCCGAGCCCGGAAACTGAACAGGAAACCAGTACGCATGGGCTGTCAACCAAGCGTGAAAAGGCAACGAGGAACCTGGAGACTAACCACCGTATTCGGGATAAGGAGATCAGGAGTACCAACTAGAAAGTAAGAAGAAGAGACGCCGAGTTTCCAACCGCAGATAGAAGGAATCTTCCTCATCAAACCAAAACCGGCTACTTAAACGAACCCCCTCGTTCAGCTCTACACCACGACATGAGCCTAGAGAGAGAGAGAGTCAACAGGAAGCAGGATGTGAACGTGACAGCCCGGAGGCGACACCGACTACAAGTTGGAGGGACCCGGAGGCAACACAAGCTACGAACGTGTGAGCCCGGAGACGACACAGGCTGTGAACGTGTGAGCCTAGAGACGACTAAGGCTGTGAACAAGAATTTGGAGGCAACCTAAGGAAGAGCCGACCCTCGGAGGAAATCCACGCCGGCCAGGTAAGGAGCCAAAGGTAAGCAAACAAGCAGGACGAGAGCCCAGAGGCTGTGCACAAGGTTAATACGCATAGGTTGTCCGCAGGACAAGAGCCCGGAGGTTGTGCACAAGGTTGGTACGCACAAGTTGTCCGTAGGACAAGAGCCCAGAGGCTGTGCACAAGGTTGATACGCATAGCCTGTTCGCAGGACAAGAGTCCGGAGGCTGTGCACAAGGTTGGTACGCATAAGCTAATTGCAGGTCGAGAGCCCGGAGGCGGTGCACAAGACTGAGGAAGGAAAGACAAAGGTTGTCCAGCAACAAAGGAAGGGCCCGGCTACCGACAGCATAGGCCAGGACCTCACCGGGTGAACAAGGTAAAAGGGAGGGGTCATGGCTTCCTCCAATCCAGTCCTATCTTCGGTAAGGGCCATCTCCCCCGCCATCCCCAAGGATCCACTTGAGCTTGCCGAACTCAAGGAGGACCTCCTTCGCATGGGATGTCTCTCCCTCCTCGACTTTTGTTGGAGTTTCTGCATCAAGTCTACCGTGCAAGAACTAAGGCAAGACCCATTACTGGAACCGGAGAATGATAGTATCCGGGCTTGCCCAGGCTGGTGGACTATGGGGAAGTGGCAAGAGGTATACGAGTTTCCTCGGCAGGGTGCAGAATGGACGAGTTTGAAGAAGGAGGAGTATGGCAAGGGACGATTCGACACCAAAGACTCCAAGAATGGTTATGGTCTGAAGGATTGCATAGACTCTCGAGCCCGACGGGTCTTTGCATTCCTCATACCCATTCTACACCCTGAAAAACCCACGCGAGTCACCACGACTTTTGCTAACACCGTGTATGGATCGTATTTAGGAGAGAGGATGGTAAATTGGGCCATTATTGTGAAGGACGTAGTACTCCGGTTGACCAAGAGTGTTGGCAATGCCAAACGCTCTCCTCTTTGTCCCTTCTTGATCCACCTCTATCATCACTTCAAGGAAACAACGCCAGAGGAGACAACGGCGTACGGGACTCATTTGATGATGAAGAAGTTCCAGGGGACAGAATTTGAGTGCGAGTCAGGTTCTGAGGGAAGAAGCACTTCCTCCCCATCAGAAGAAGAGGCGCCTCCACCCCCCAAGCGTCAGAGAAGGAAAGAGGGAGGAGCCCCTTCCACTCGGACCCGAGCCGCACTCCGCGCCGCAGTTACCGGACCCGCACACCTCGGAGACAAGACATACCGGGCATCTGAACTAATTGAGGCTTTGCGTGTGTACGTAGAAGACACCGACAAGACCTTGGCACATGTGAGCAGCTTGGTGGGCAATCCACCCATCCAAGGACTAGTCACTGCGGTCAAGGAACGTATAGGAGGAGCGAGTGACCTCCGTAGTATGGAGCAGAAGGTCCACCGGCTCACCCTTGAGATGACCAAGATGAAGAGTCGGGCCTTGGAGGCAGAGAAGAGGCAAAAGGAAGCTCTTCTCGAAGCCAATGCCTCTATGGAGGCATTACAGCAAGTGGAGGGTACCTTGCACCTACCTGCAGATGTCGTATTCAAGGCCCGGATGTTCGATGCTAGGTTGGAGAGAGACGACCATGTTTCGAGCAAGAGGGTGATCGCATTCAAGATGGAGCAAACCGTGAAGGTTGAGGAGGCTTATGCCAACATGAGGTTATTGGTAAGCAACCTCACACACATCTTACCCAAGTTCGTGGATGACTCCGACAGCTCAAACAAGGACGGGGATTCGGACTCCAACACGGAAGATTGCGGCACGGGCAACAAGGGGAAGACTGTGGTGGACCTTGACAGTCCAACTCCTCTCGTATGACCTACGAGGGCTCCGGCGAGACCCTCTCCTTCAGAAATCACCACCCAGACACAGAATGGATGGAAGGAGAGCTCATATGTAGGGGTGGAACCCCCACCCTTGATCCGTCATCGCCAGCCACCCCAAGGCGACACCGTTCACTCTGCACCAGTTATGGACCCTTTATCGAGTGTCTTTCCCCTAGGAAAGACTACCAGTGAGAGTTCTTCTCATTGGCACCTCCCGGTCCTTACATCCGGCCCGGATATCATGACAACTCCGAACCAGGTACCGATTCTTCCAGCCCGGTCCAAGTTTCCTTCAGTTCCTGTCTCCTTACCCGTTACCTCCACCGGGACGGGCACCGCTTTCTCTACAAGAGAAATCGTGTCCCATTCGTTTGCTACTCCGACTCAGCCCACGGATGCCACTTTGGCACCCTTGATGACACTTGCTACGGCCGCACCCACCCCTTCTTCGAGCCGAAGCTCCAAGAAACATAGAAGGAAGGAGGAGAAGAAGAGGCTCGAGGAGTTTGCGCAGGGTAGGTAGAAACTTACGTCTATAGGGTAAGGATGTTGTTTCGTAGGTCACTGTTCATTCCGGGATTTGGCCCCCGATTGACTTTGAATTTGACTTAGTTTTGCCTGGGGATTTGTGTAATAAGTTACCTTCTGACGGTACACGTCGTGTGGAGTGACAGCCACCGCCGCCAAGGGTAGTTAATGCGCCGTTTCTAGTTAGAAGGTATCGATTGCTTTGGACGTTAGTGTGAGTTTGCTGCAGTATAAGAGAGGAGTCTCGAGGCACCTCTCTTCACTGCTTGTTCTGTGCATTTGCTTTCAGTTTAATTCTAAACCTACGCTCTCAGAAAACCTTCGATGGTTGGAGAGCTCGGATTCCATACATGATTGTGAGTGCCATTTCAAGTAGTCCACTCCTCAAATTTGTACTAACTATCAACTCATTGTTTCCTTGTTCCATCAAGTAGAGTTAGTCCGGGTAGATGGGAATAACAGGTGAGGTGGGGAGATAGTTAGTAGGGGTATGACTCTAACTCTAAATACTTACAATTGTTTCCTTGTTCCATCAAGTAGATTAGTACGTGTGGGTGGGAATAATAGGTGAGGTTGCAAGTGTCTAGGGAAGGACGTGGGGGGAGTGACGGATGTATAAGGATCCTAGCGAGTCTTGAGTGACCTTCTGACAACCGATTAGTGTCGGTTGTGAGGGCTCGGGTCGACCCTGAAACATCCTACCTCCAGCCACATCGGATGTGGAGGGAGACTGAGAGGAGGACGGATAGTGGGCGGGTAGGCCCCTTACTCACTTACATTACGCCCCTCACAGTTTTGGAAACACAAGTCTAACATCCCCTTCGGGGAGATCTCAGTGACACCATAACCATTCAAGTGAGTGAATGGAGTTAGAAGGAGAGAATGGGAGGAAGAGTATCTGTTACTTGTGTCAAACACTAAAATCTCTGTGAGTCCTCGGATCATCGTCCGTGGTGATAAAAACCCCTGTCGGGTACGCATGTACTCTAGATATCCATATTATGCATAGGTGTAACTATAAGCCCCAGATCTAATCTAAAGTTTGAGTAATAAAAGTCCTTCCTACCCGTGCGAGGTAGGACGTACGAGGTAGGACGTACGAAGGTAGGACGTACGAAGGTAGGATGTACGAATGTAGGACGTACGAATGTAGGACGTACGAATGTAGGACGTACGAATGTAGGACGTATGAAGGTAGGACGTACGAATGTAGGACGTACGAATGTAGGACATACGAGGAGACAACAAGCGTACGAAAAGCGGGGTAATTGGTGTAATTAACACCCAGGCTTTGTGATCTAAACCTTCATTCCCTCCTTTCTTTTGATGTGTCTATTGTATATTCGACATTGTATAGATTTTTGGCTTGATGTTAGTCGTTGTAGTTCTCGGTGACTCTCTGTGGGAACGATTACCTTAAGGATATCTTTGTGTTAAGATGTAAATACTTGCCAACACGTACTACGACATCAATCACGGTGGCCATGATGATAAAGGTTGGCAATACTCTTCAAAAGCCAGATCTGAATTTCCTAAACCCTAAACCGTACACCCTACCTATTAATTAACTCTAAAATCCCCTGACCTATCATAAACCCTAAACTAAGTTTAATATGAGCAATGTTACTATGGCCGTGAGAGGTGCATCTTGGCTTGCGTCATTCGCCCTGGCATGGTGATGGTGGAGCAACCAACTGTTGAGATGGCGGTGATGCAAAAACTGGCCTGCTGCTACTAAGGGCACAGGAGGTTTGACAGCACTTATCAATCACAATAAGGTTTTGGAAAAAAAAAACAATCAAACATGGAAAAGGTCAGATGGGAGAAATATAAGAGACTAAAAGGAAAAATCACCAAACTCTGACATTGTCGTGTAAAGAAAGATCGATAACCACAACAGATCGAGAGCCCTAACCAACATCAAATAAACGAAAAACATACACTAAAACAAGTATACGTAATACACCCTCAAGGAAAGATGTATGAATCACAAGTAGTCAAGCGTCTCGCACTCCACGAAGGAAGAATCAACGAGTGCGAGTGGAACTAGAGAATGTAGAGTCTTTACTAATGACAAACCATCACTAACAAGCAAGGACTCACTAATCACTCTCTAAACACACTCACAAAGCTTGACTTGACAAAGACGTCAAGTCAAGGACGTGCGCCGCCGTTCGTCCCTAAACACACGTAGATTAGTAACAAACTAATCTACGCTAAAATCTACGATACGAAGAGACCCTCGACGCCACGTCCCGTGACAGCTGTCGTGTAAAGAAAGATCGATAACCACAACAGATCGAGAGTCCTAACCAACATCAAATAAACGAAAAACATACACTAAAACAAGTATACGTAATACACCCTCAAGTGCCCCCCCTAGCGGATAAAGAGACCCTCTATCCAGCTAGGACCAAACAACACTAATAAGACTAAACGCCACGGTGATGTCGCTGCAACAACTGTACGCATCCAGCCAAAGATGTCGCCGTCATCGAATCAATAAGCATATGAAGAAGTAACAAAGAGATGGTAGGCCGGGTGCAATGTGAGCCCCATCTTTAATCGCCTTAGGCAATTTTATTGCCAATCCCTTGGTCAATCTCCACGTTGCCTATCCCTGAACCGAAACCAGGAACTCCAACTGGATGGCAACGCACCACACAATGACAAGTCTATGAGGAATTCAAGCCGTTTCATCGGGTGAAACGTGACTCGAAGACCTCCGACAACGAGGGCAAGTCCAATCCCCGGACGGTTGAGTAGAGAGAGGCGGCGTCAAGCAAGCCATATGCCAACCACGCTGGTAATGGTCACAAAGCAACATAGTAGCCGCACCCTTCTTCTCACCACACACAAAACACGGAAGACCTTGTGGCACAACGGCCAACTCAGGATGCACGGAGCCATCAATGGGCAAATGGCAGGGCGCGCAGTTCTTGGAGTGCTCCCGACACTCCCGGCCATCTTTGCCTTCCAGCAACAAGATGCCACTGGGCAACACATCCTTCACACGAAGAATGGTGCGCCCGGCCTTGACGTCTAACGTCGTAGGCGCCTCACGTTGCAAATAAACGTAATCTCCAGTGGAGAAACGCCGCAACTGAGGTCGATAAGCGCCGCTGCGAATGCGAGCGTACCGTAATGTGTCGCGGTGCTGAGCGATGGATAAATTCTCCATGGCCATTGGCATGGCCCGCTTGAAGAACTCCGCTCGGTCACGCAGACACTGGATCCAGACCTCTGGATCATCCAAGTCCACAACTGGGGCCAACTTCTCCCGTACAGAACTGGGTAGAATCGGCTCCCGTCCGTACAACAACTGATACGGACTGAAAGCGGCCAAAGAGGCCTGCCGACTAAACCGGTATCCCATGGCGATCCATGGTATCATCAGATCCCAATCACGGTGGCCACCCTGACGTAATCCATACTTCCGTAGTCCACGCTTGACGGTCTGAACCACACGCTCCGCCAAACCGTCTGCTTCCGGATGATCCCGAGAAGTGGTACGGTGGTCAATCAAAGCCTTGGTGCACAAAGCCTCGAAAGCACCAAGGAACTCACGCCCTTGGTCAATCAACACCTCAGCTGGGGCTCCAAAACGAGCGAGCACCCGGTCAAGGAATGCCATGGCCGCCAACTCTGAGGAGTTGTGTGGTAGTGCCACAAGCTCAATCCACTTGCTGAAGTGCTCCACCATCACCAACACGTACTTGGCTCCACGTGGGGTGACAACAAGTGGCCCGGCAAAATCCAGAGACCAACGGTAGCCCAAACCCATGATGGGCAAAGGCTGCAACTGTGGTGACAAGGTGTTGAAGCTGGATCTGACCCGATCACAGACTTCACACCGTGAAACGTACGTGGCAACGTGCTGATACATGCCGGTCCACCAATATTGACTGCGCAACATCGAATGAGTCCGCCGGACGCCAAAATGGCCAAGGTCTTCGTGTACCTGCCGTAGCAACGAAGCCCTCTGATCCGGTCTGGGAACTATGCGCCTACTTCCATCCGGCCACAACCGAAATAGAAGGCCGTTCTCCCAACGGAACCTCGCTATCCGGTGTCCAACTCGATCGCGCTCCATGGCCGAAAGAGCGGGCGGAAGTGTGCCATGTTGCAGCTTGTGCAAGACTGGAACGTCTTCCCACACGTCGCTAACAACCTGGGCCTTGTCCGGTTCCTCATCCGCTGCCATATCAGGCAACGTCGATGTGGATCCAGACATCAATGTGAGGTAGGCTGCTGCATGCCACCGCGGGACTGACTCTCTGTCACAATCCCCATGCCACCTGGCACCAGTCAAATCCTCCTCCGATGGACTTGGATTGCGAGATAGACCATCCGCATCCAAGTTCGTGATGCCCGCCCGGTGTACAACCTCAAAATCATACTCCTGGAGCAACAAAGCCCACCTCGCAAGCTTGCCAGTAAGCTTGTCAGACTCCATGAGCCACTTCAAAGGCTGGTGGTTGGTCACCAAAGTAAAACGTTGCCCATACAAGTAGGGCCTAAAATGAGCTATGGCCCAAACCGCGGCCAAGGCCTCCCCCTCATAGGACGAATAGTTGGACTCCGCGTTGTTGTTGCTCCTAGAAGCAAACGCCACAACGTACTCCCGTCCCTCATCATCCTTTTGAGTCAACACGGCTCCCAATCCTACTGCACTCCAATCTGTGTGCAAGTGGAAAGGCCGTGTAGCATCTGGACGCCGTAGTACAGGCGCTGAACCGAGCTTCAGCTTCAAAGTAGCAAACGCCTGTTGTCCCCAAGTCCATGGCTGATCCTTTCCCGTGAGAAGAGTCAAAGGCTTAGCAATCAAGCTAAAGTTCTTGACAAACCGGCGATAGTAATTTGCCAAGCCAAGAAAAGCTCGAAGCCGTGACACGTCGATTGGGGCTGGAATCTTCTGCAACGCATCCACCTTGGCCTGTTGTACGCCAAGACCCCCTGGAACAATCATATGCCCCAAATATGGTAACCGGTCGTGAAAGAACTTGCACTTGCCATGGTGCAAGCGCAATCCCCACTGTCGTAACCTCTCAAACACCGCCTGAAGATGCCTCACATGCTCCTGTGGGCTGCTACTAAAAATGATAACATCATCAATGTAGCATCGGGCAAACGGTAAACCGGTCAACACCCGGTCCATCACCCTCTGAAACTCAGCGGGTGCGTTCTTGAGGCCAAATGGAAGAAACTTCCAATGGTAGAGCTGATCTCTCCCATCCAGATCAACTCCCCAGAACGCGGTCTTCACCCGGTCTTCCACCATCAATGGTAACTGGTGGTAACCGGACCGTAAATCAAGAGTACTAAATACTCTGGCCTGTCCCACCGCATCAAACAACTCCTCTGGCGTGGGCATGGGATACCGATCCGACTTGGTCTTACGATTGACCGGCCTATAATCCCCACACATCCGCTTCTCCGTCCAGTTGCCAAAGATGTCCTTCTTCGATGGCATCACCGTGGCACAAGCGTACTCGCCGTTGGAGAGCTCAATCAAGCTGGCGTCCAACAACTCCTGACAACGAGTTTGAACCCCAACTTTCTCAGAGAGACTGAGCTTGTACGGTCGTCGGAAGATCGGGTGGTCGTCCTCCAATTGAATGTAAATCGGTTTGCCTCTGTAGCCCTCTAAATCATGGAGACTAAAGGCAAAACAACTACGATACGAACGTATAAACGCTCGTACCCTTCGTGCCTCTGCACCGGTAAGATGTGGCCCCAAATCCAAAGGCCAATCATCAAACTCCGTGGTCTCCTTCTCCACCGTAGAAGACTCACCGCGTACCGGCACGGCCGGTGATTGCTACTTGGTAGCACAGAGGGCTTTAATGCCCCCAGACCCCTCACTCACAGAATCTACAGAAAATCCCGTGTCGTGATGATAAAACTGGGAAAAGATATCTCGAGCATCCTCACGGCCAAAGTCCTCTGCCAAGGCTGCAAAGACACGCTGAGCACGAAGCTCCTGAGCTGCATGTCTCTTCAATCGAAAAAGCAACTCCGCTTCCTCGATCTCTGTGAGATGTGGCACCGCTGCCCCCTGACCATCAGAGTCTGCCCCCAGCACGCGTGGATGGTCACTCGAACGGCGTTGAGCGGCGAAACAGAAACCACATATCCAAACAAGGGTGTTGAGGTCAATGGCTTGACCTAACAAATAACGGCGTTGTCCCTCAGAGATATTCGGTGCGGCGGTGGTGCCTGTTAAAAAGCCCATCGCCCGCTCCCTCTCATCGGCAGAAGGCTCCTCGAAAGTTTGGGAAGAAGAATCCCAAACCATGCCCGGACCGCGTGCTCTGAAGGCAAAAGAGCCTCGATAGCACATCAAAGTGGGAAATGCCCCCCGAGTGAAACCAACGCGGTTGACCACCGCCAATGGTGGCTCATCATCCTTCGTAACCTCCGTGGAAACACGGTGGTCGTCTAAAATGTCATCAACCTCATGGCGCACGGGCCGTTGCACTTGAGCAAGTGCAGAAGTGAGCGTCGTGGATGATGCCATGTTGGTCCAAATCCAACGTGGCCGATGGGCGTAAGATCCCAATGCTGCGGCATCAACAAACGTAGGGGGACCAAGAAGGTGATGGATGTACGCCCCATCCTCACGCACTTTCGTCCGTATATCCCCCAATGGGGGTACATTCTCAAAAATGTACCCCGGTGGTGTCGATTGGTGGGTAATCCACCACTGGACGAGCCTAAACAAATCCGCAAAGAGACCCGACCGTGGATCATCCAAGCCACGTCCACTTCCCGCCCGTGAATGGCCTTGGCAAGGCCATCCGGCAATCACCAAGTCCACGTGACCTAACCGGCGAAGATCATCCTCACTGATCAACGTCACATCACGTGGCAACTTGCCAAAACATCCCCGAATGGCAGAAGGTGGTAACTGCTCCGGGTACAACGCCAGAAGACGCTGAATGTGGTGGTGAGCAACTCGATTGGCTGCAAAGCCACTATCGACGTGAATGTACCGGCGTACCTTGAGCCCAGCTTCTAACACAGCCGCGAGCCCCGTACCGATACCGGCAAATAGCTCCACGAGGGTAATACCGTCATCTGGTGGTCGCCACTGAATTGTACGAGCCAACAACGGAGTAGAAGAGTCCACTAAGAGATGTGGAGCATCCAAAGCATCCACAATCTCCCGACTCTGACGGGTAAGCTCCAACTGAGTTCCCCAAGGCAGAACTGGATCCTTGCAATGACGTGCAGGGATCTGTAGTGGTATGTACTCCCGTGATTCCGCTACCCCCGACATAAAAGCATATGTCTCCTCCAAAAGCGTAGAACCACATGGCAAATCAGAAGCCAACGCACTGCACCCAAACATAGCGTCCGCCGTGGAAGTCACCGCGCTAGCTGCGAAGACAATCGGAATGAGCTCCTTTCTGCCATCACCGGCAGACCACCCAGGCCTAATCCAGGCCTCCTCCGTCCAATTATCCACTCCAAAACCGAGAGGATAAAATGCTTGCTGACCCACCAGAATGTCATAGTTGGTGGCACCAGTCACAGCACACTGAAGGGATACGTGGGAGAACAATGGACCAGATCCGACACCGAACATCAACTGTAACGGATGTCGGGTGTACCCCATGGCCTTCTCCGTGCCTCCAACCGATGTAACAATCGTAAATGGGCAAGGCTCGAGGTCCGAAGCACCTAGACCCAAATCCAGGGCTAGCTGCTTGCCAATCATCACTAGCTGAGCTCCAGAGTCCAGCATAACACGGAAGGGGGTAGCTCGAGTGGGGTTGCCGTCCGTACGGCTAACCACCATGACTCCGTCGTCATTCACCAAACGTACAACCCCTAGACGCACACTACGGCGCTCTCGTGCCGACCGGGCTGCAATGTCAGATAAATAAGCCACTCCAGAGATCAATGACTGATCCCCGGAGGACTGCTCCGTAGGTGTGGAAGTGGCATTGGCCCTAAACACGGAAATAGCCTCCGCCGCCAACTTGGCCCGCAATGCCACCAAATCCTCCTCGGTGGGTGGAGCCGTCACCGCCTGCGACACCTCCAATGAAGGCATGGGCACCTTGCCCTCCAACATACTACCTGCCAAGTGGAATACACCAAATGGTCGAAAATCCGGTGTCAGAAAATCCACACCGGCAAATACGGGCAACTGCAACACCTTATACGCCAAGGTGTGTGCGGCATCCCCATGAGTGGAAGAAAGCGGTGGGACCGGGGGCGGAGTGGGAGAGGCAGTAGAAATAGCCGCATCCGTGATGCCAAAAGAAAGTGGTAGCCGGGACTGACCAATGTGGTCCGGCAAACCCGTGTGGCGTGGACGGCCACTACTAACCGGCACAGAGGATGAAGGTGCCACTGCTTGTGCAATAGTCAGAGCACGCGTGGCCACTGCTGCCACCACCTCCCCTGAAGCGCCATACAAGTAGCGGTCTAGGACTGAAGATGAGCCCTGACCCCTCGATGGAGGCCGTGTCTCTGCCACTTGCCCCAAAGAAGCCATCGCACTCATCTGCTTTTTCAGCTCCGCCAGTTAAGCCTGCAGTGTCTTCACCGCATCCGATCCAACAGCTGAAGACCTTGGGCGCTTCTCTGGATGAAGAGAAAAGCAGTTCTCATCAGTGTGGCCAGTCTTGCCACAGTGAGAACATGTCACAAGCTTGTTCCCCTTACCCCCAGCCTTCTCTGCAGGCTTGGCTGCCTCAGTCTTGGGCTTGGCCTTCACCGCCCCTGCCCCCTTCTTCTTGGAACAGTTGGGGTCCCCCTTGGTGTGACCAGCCTCCCCACAAGCCCAACAATGCACAACCTTTTCAGGTTGTGCCTCTGCCAAGCTACCGGTGGCGGTGGCAAGCTTCTTGGGCTTGGGAGCCTCTAATAGGGACGTCACTAAATCAGTGGCCTCGCTCATGCCCAGTGCTCTATCGAGCGCTTCCACCTCGGCCAACGCCTGAGCCAAAGTGGCGTTGCCATGATACCGAAAAAGAAGATGTGGACTAATCAATTCCACCATCCTCTTGTCCAACTTGGAGATGAAGATCTTCACCAATTGGCGCTCCGTGAACACATCACCAGCCTCAGCTGACAACCGTGCCAACCGGGTATACATGGTGCGTGGGGTATCCTCCTTCTCCCGGCGGAAATCCTGGATGCGCTGCATCTGATCACGCCTGAAGCCCCCGTACTCCACCTCTAAATGCGCCATGAACTGCGCTAGAGGACCAAAGGCAGGCGGATCGCCAACCGCCATCAATGCCGCACGTGTGGCAACGGCCAAACGGGACATGGCCCCCATGCCAACCCGTTCGCCCACAATGGCAAGACCCTTGCCCCTAGAGTCCTCCCCGAAGAGACTCTCTTCCACCTTAGGCTCCTCGGTGGAAGTCGGCAGTTGGGCAACTGCACTCTCCTTGAGCGCAGTCACCAACTCCACACGCTGGCGCCAGTACTCCTCAACCGGACGTAACTGTGACTCGTGCTGCGTAGTCCACTTCCCGTACGATTGGAGCGCTTCTAGCTCCAAATGCTGGGGCAAAAGCTCGAACGCATACCAGTCGTTAAACGACGGCGTCCGCTGGCGCTTCTCCTTCATCCAGGTTTGGAATCGGAGCCGCCAATCGGGCAGGGAGATGCCCCCAGCCCGTCCCGAGAACCTCTCTCGCACGACATGACGGAGATCGTCCTCCATGTCGTCAAACGTGCCCACGCCCCAGACCCGAAGCCTATGATCGGTATCCAACGCCGAAATAGGCTCAAAAGCCTCGTCGGTATCCGACCCTGGCCCAAAATCTGTGGTGGAAGCACTCTCCGAGTGGTCTGGTGAGGGGGAGCGGTAATACCGACTCCGGGTACTCACCTTAAACAACAACCACCTCGGGACCTATCTACGGGTACTATCTAAAAGGTAAGGGTACGAACGGGCAACCTGCACCTGCAAAATCACCAAACTTTGTGGTTCACCGGTCATTACCTCCGGCTAGCACAGGTCCAACCACAACCCCCCACATAGAAAGGTCTTGCCGGCCATGAACCCGACTTCACCCCTACAATACCCTATCACAATCTGGGACAACGAGAAATGGGGCCACCGAAAAACACCGGCAACAAGCCCGCAACATGGGGGAGGTACCGCACAAGAATCGAGAAAATCCAAACCGGATCCTCTCCCCCAACAACATATAAGCAAAATTGACAAAAGAGTCAGAGCCACTGGCACACGCCTGCAGTGGATGGCTCCGAGTCGCAACACCTGCAAAAGCAAAGAGAAACAGTGCAAGGTGTTCCCCCAATGTCTAAAACTAAGGAGGTAATAGAATCCTATGGTCACGGTGTTCAAAAACACTAGTCCCCCAACAAAGTTCAAACCATGGGTGACAAACGTGCCAAAACGTCAATCCAATACTAGAATTGGATAAATGACGAGATTCCTTAATTATAAACGCAAGTTTCACTCAAAACTAGAGTAAAACTGCACTAGCTAATTACCTCCGAAGTTAGACACTAAACACTTTTTTTTTTATTTTATTTTTTTATTTTTAATAGATCACATAACATGTGATTGTTTTCGGGATGTCCGAAAACTCACCAAAAATTTTTTTTGCAAACTAGAAATTTTTTACACCACTAGTCTTAGAATTCTTCCACGAACTCAAATTCGAAGTCAGAATTGAAAAATAATAAAAACTCCAAAAGTTGGGTTTTTGATGTTTCAACTCCAGGGACTCCCTGAAATTTCAGTACTCAAAGTAACGGAATTGGGAACTTCGGCACGGTTTAGGGTCCCTAACGGAATTGCGACCCTAGTGCAAATGCGTACCCGGATGAAAACTGCCCCGAAAGGATGAAGTCGTGCGCAGTGGATGAAACGTCGATATTGGATGAGAAATCGCAAATTGGATGAAACTGCTGAAACTCCAGAAACTCCAGAAACTCCAGAACTTCTTGCTCCACAACTTCCAATCTCCACAACTTCTCCAAAAATCGTCCGATTTGGGCGCCGTCGGTGGCGTCGGCTTCGTCTCCGCGCGCTCTACACGAAAATTTAAACTACCCACAATTTTTTCAAATCACTCAATGTCAAATTTGAGAACTATTGCAAGAAACGTAGGAAGGTCTTTGTCAAGTGAAAGATGTATGAATCACAAGTAGTCAAGCGTCTCGCACTCCACGAAGGAAGAATCAACGAGTGCGAGTGGAACTAGAGAATGTAGAGTCTTTACTAATGACAAACCATCACTAACAAGCAAGGACTCACTAATCACTCTCTAAACACACTCACAAAGCTTGACTTGACAAAGACGTCAAGTCAAGGACGTGTGCGGCGCTATACGCACACGCAAACAACCCTAAGTGGATGAAAATCATCCACGGATGAAAACGGTGCGCCGCCGTTCGTCCCTAAACACACGTAGATTAGTAACAAACTAATCTACGCTAAAATCTACGATACGGAGAGACCCTCGACGCCACGTCCCGTGACAACATGGAGAAAGAACAGACGCTTATCTTAAACACGCCTAACCCTCAATGGAAACTAGAAGCCAGTGCTCGCAACTGGCTTGCAAATTAGCGCTCTTGCGACCCTGACCTTCATCTTAACCGTGTCCAATAATCTCCCTAATCACGAAACTGTAATACAACACGCCTTCCTGTAAGCTAATTGCGCAACCAAAAAAACACCACACCTACTCGAAAACAACCACAGTCGACACACCTAAGCAACTCTCCACATTGCATGTACCGCCTAAATGCCCAACCTAAACATAAACATCCACGGCCAACAATCCAAAGACAACAAAACAAAAAACATGACAGTAAGAAACTAAGGCACGAAAAAAACCCGAAACCCTGGAATGGCTCACCTTATGCCCTTGTCGCGCTCTCCCTCGCCCTGTCGCGCTCTACCTCGCCTAGGCACTGCGCGCGATCGGCACTCCACCCTCAACCTGTGCCCGCGGTCCTCGTCGCCCTGGTCGCGCTCTCTTTCACCCAGCTCGTGCCCAGCTCGCGCTCTGCTCGCTCTCCCGCACCTACTCGCGCGCCCTGCTCGCGCTCCCTGCTCGCGCCCTGCTCGCGCTCTCTGGTCGCGGTGTTTGGCGCGCTCTGCTAGCTCTCCCGCGCTCTGCTTGCGTTGTGCTCGCCCTCTCATCGCGCCCTGCTGGCGGTCTTCCGCGCCCTGCTCGCAGTCACCTTAAATCCTCTCGTGGTCTACCGCGCCCCTCTCGCGGTCTGCCGCGCCCTGCTAGCGGTCTGCCGCGCCCTAGCCCTCACCAAAACTCACCAAAACTCACACAACCAAACCCTAACCCTCACCAAAACTCACACAAAAACCAAACCCTAATCCTCACCCTAAACTCACACAACCATCGCAGCGAGCAGAACACCCCAACAACATTCTCCCTGGCCTGCAAGAGGGCAGTGCAAACCCCAAGCCCTCATCAATGTCGACGGCGGCTATGGCACGAGCGGCAAGGTGTCAAGATCCTCCTCTGGCTGCTACATTACTGCCGGTCAGGGTTGACGACGCGTGGGCTACCTAATGAAGGGAAGGACGGGCTGGGGGGAAAAAAAGAAGGGTTTGGGCAGGGACGGTCGGGCTCATGCGTGGGCGGGAGGAAGACCAGGCTGGGCTAGCCGGGTCCGAGAAGGAGGGTCGGGGCCGACGCAACCACCCTAACGAGGCTGCGGCTTGGGCCAATACTCGTCGGGGTGAATTAGCCAGATCCCATTTTCAAGCACTTAGAGTGCAGTTTCTTCAGGCAAATTTGGCCAACGATTCATATATATGCCAACCGCTTTTACCAGTCTCACATGTTCCTTCATAAACGGTCGGATGCGGCTATAAATTGTAAGCCAATATATTTACAATCCCATGTCTAGGTTGAACAGATCGGCATGATCAATGGTACCTACAAATAACGAACCTGAAATGCAGCGAGCTTCATCCGGCAAGGAGCAACATTGACGGCCACCTATGGTGATTGCGAGGTCAACATGACCGCCCTCGGATCCGCAAGGGGGTGGATAAGGTTGGACTTGTTCGTGACCATGTTGCATCCGTGTGGACGCTCGGCATGGTCGAGGAGGGTATGGCGGGAGACAAGTGGATGATCGGATAACGACCACGTGTTGAAGCTGAGGTTAACATTGCCTCTTTCGGATTTGCAAGGATCAACACTAGGGTTGGAAGACTTGCGGGGTACAGTACTGACGTAAACGAAATAGGACTGCGTGACCTTAGAGTCAACTATACAATGTATATGAAGTAGACCGATAAGCAATTGGAACCTTTTTCCATTAAAATCTGTACAAAACATTCCATTTTAATTGGTCAGAGTTACACAATGACAACAACCCCATGACTTTGCTATCACTTGGAATTTCAACGACATCTTTAGATCCATGATGTTCATTGCGTTTCAACCTAGCTTGTACGATAGAACTGTCGACATGACGCGCATGATTTTGTTCCAGCTCAATGTCGGAGCATGAACATACAAGTCCTCCAACTCACCAAGCACACAGGCGATAGCAAAATACAAGTGCTAGCAGTTCGTCGAGGATCGACCCATTTCGTTGGCCTTTGCTTGCATCATAACCAAGTCCGCGCATGTGCAGGCCGGAATCGAGCCTTAAGTAACCATGTATTCTTGCAAGAAACAATACTTTGTAAGTTGCAAGAACGAAGCCAAGTGCAATGAAGGGCACCATATGACGCTTCAAAATATGCGCCTTCATGGCCAGGCCTGATCTCTAACATTGAATGTGCAAGTGGACTCGCCCATCAATACAACGCATCAATTCTTTGGCAAACCGGGACAACTCAAGTTCGTGAGCGGCCAGCAGAGCTAGATACACTCCAAGGCTGGAAGTGTCAGCGTAGAGACGCTACTTGTTTTTGACGAAATTGGAAACCAACAAACTCAAGGGTAATTATCTCCAAACGCTTGAGGTTGGTCCCCCTCTTAATAGGCCAGATCTGAAGTACGGTATGTAATCGAGTAGGAATCCATTTCTTGCGACTGTCCATCACACAACGGTTAATATCATGGGGGCAAAAATAGAACTCGTGATGTCGGGTCTACTCGGAGTGATAGTTCGTTCAATTACCGGTGTACGTAGGGCATGTACGTGCCTTTTTTTTATTCGATCCGAGTAAGGCACAATTTGTTTATGAAGGGCCCAACGTCCTATACCGGTTTGACGTGCAGCCACTCGGGTGATATGCCAATTTAAAACCTTGCAGCAAGATTCCTCTACCCCGTAACATGCGTCGATTTAGGGTGCGTTTGACAATCGTTCTCCATGCGCTTTGATCTAGGAGAATTGTCATCGTCAACGGCTGTTTTCCATGCGCTTCAGTCTAGAAAATCGTCACTGCCAATAGCTCAGTCGACATCAACATTGCGATCCACAGCCTCGACAACCTCTTGAACAGCACCTTCGCTCCGATGTGCCTTAGCCAATATGGTCTCTACTCGCGGACGGGAGAAGTTGATCTTCTTTGGGCACTGGGAGTCAAATTCCGAACTCGGCGAAAGAGTAAGCTTCCACTTGGTTGATCCAAATACCTCTTCACTAACGAAGTGTGGCTACTTGCAATGGGGATTTTTGTCATAATTGCGTTGGTATAAACTAAGAAGGGATTTCAAGGAAGTCTTTGCGCTTGACAAAGTTAGGGAACGATTTGAATATCGATAGTGTAGTCAATTAGGTCATCAAAATTCGAACCTTTTGGATCCGCAACTTGCAATGAGGATTTCCGTTACGGCTGCAACTGCATAACTTGAGAAGGCATACTTTCGGATCCAAAGAGGGTCTTTGGGCTTGCCACAAAGTTAAGAAAAGATCTGGATATTGATTGTGTAGTTGGTTAGATCGTCCAAATTTAGCGCATGTTTATGCCCTATTCTAACACTAGCTAAAATTCTTCAACAAAAATGTCCTATTCTCTACATTGACTAAAATTTAGAAGAAAAAGGTGCAAATTTTGATGATCACACCAATATTACCATCATCTTGAAGAGTTTTTGCTAACTTTGAAAGTGCTCGACAGAACCATCTTGGATCTTAGAGTGTTTTTGTCAAATTATACCAATGCAGATATAACAAGAATCTCCATTGCAGGCAACCACTGCAATCTAGTTCTCAAATTTGAAAGGTTCAAATTTTGATCCTCTGATCGATTGCAATGTTGATATCCGGATCTTTCTCTAACTTTGTGATTGGCCCAAAGACCCCTTTAAGATCCGAGAGTATCCGTTCTCAAATCAAATCATCGCAGTTTCAATGGGGATCTCCATCGTATGCAGCCATTGCAATTTGGTTCTCAGATCCGAAAGGTTGAAATTTTGATGATTGATCGACTACACTATCGATATTAAATCTTTTTCCAACTTTTTCATTGGCGCAAAGACCCCCTTTAGATCCAAGAGTACCCGTGCTCGATTCAAATCATTGTAGTCATGTCGAGGATCCCCGTTGCAAGCAACCATTGCATTTTGGTTTTTGGATCCGAAAGATTCAAATTTTGATGACCTAATTGTCTATACGATGGATATCTGGATATTTTCTTGACTTAGGACACACCCTAAGATGCCCTTTGGATCCGAGGATGTACCTTGGGCCACTGAAATGTGTGGGAAAACCTAAAAAATCAGTATCTTACCATAACAGGAAGGCTACCAAAAAAATTTCAAATTTTTCTAAGGAAACAATACTTTGTAAGTTGCTTTAAAGACACCCTCACATTTGAGAGAGGTTCATAGGACACCATCAGGTTCTAGAGTGGCTCAAAGGACGAAAGTGCCCCAAAAAACAGCCTTCAACCCAAGAGTTGAGCAAAGGACACCCTCGGATCCAAACGGCCACACATAGGCCTCTACGTTGTGATGACGAGCTGGGCTCGCATTATGACTCAAGAACAACTTCAAGGGTTAAAGGATTCTAAGGAGTGTTGCTGAGGTGGCAAGGAAAACAATGATGGAAACTTATTGCGGTGATGGAGTTCTTCTAAGAATCCATTTTTCCTGATAGCGGAAAGTGGAGTGTTCAAATTCATTATCAACTAGACCTTCGTAGACATGGTGCGTTTGGCAATCCAAGGTCTTAAAGATGAATTCGTCGTGTAGCTAAGCACTAATGTGGATAGTGGAACTTATGATTGTGTCACCTAGAAACCGTCCTTGCCTATTGACCTTGTAGGTCGTGACATCCATTTCCGCTTTAGATTCTTCGACATGAGCAATTCATTATAGTCGTTAAGTTATGGTCTATCACATCTGGCATGGAAATGGTATTATGGAGCAAGGCGATGAGAAGATGATGATGTAGAGGACCTCGCTGCAATTGGGGCTTCTGTGCTCCAACCCTAATCTAAAGAGCAACTACCCATGTGCGTGGTGTGCCAATTGCTGCAAGGCTCGGAAACCATGGAGATGTCTAAGTTGCCTTGTGACTCAAGCTACATTTCAACTTTACAAAAGTTATGCCTCGGTTGGCTAATTGCTCGTCATTCAATTTTTCCTACGTGCAGACTATTGGAAAATGATCATTCCAATTTACTCACAAGTCCTTATTATCAAGTACTAGGGTTGGTACCCGTCGTCCTGACAGGAAGAGCGGAGGGTGGTGTGTTAAATTTGCGTTTGTATGTAAATCAAGAGGTCAAAATCAAGAGTCATTAGGTTACTACCTAAAATCAAGAGTCAAAAAGAGTGCATCACGGTGCCTCACCCTTCACATCAAGAGGTCAAAATCAAGAAAGAGAGGTCATGTGACTGGGAGCGGCGGACAGACAGACTGACGCCTTTTATATAGGTAGATGCTTCAAACCACTTGCAGGTCATGGCGTCCATCTCTGCTTCAAATGCTTTGGCACCAACAATCTATTTTACTCGTTTAGGTTGCAGTGATAACTCAATTGTTGAACTCTGCCTCACTACTATGTCTCAGACGTTTTGCTTGCAGTGGAATGAAATGGTGAAGGGTGACGCTCTGCTTTGTTTGGTTGAGGTTTCTTGAAGTCATATGCAATTTCTTGCTCAATCATTAATGTGATATGAGGGGTTTCAGAGCTTGTAATCCTGCATTGAGTCCACAATGGCTTGCAAACTAGTACGTGATTCATGGTTTCTCTACTTGAAATGAAGAGTGAAATGTAAGGATTAGAAGATGTGATGCAAGGGACGTGGTTTAGAATGAATTAGGATTAGGTGTAAATCGTGTGAGGATTATGTGTAAGTTCATTGGATTACATGAGAGATGCGCTTGTGGTGTAGTAATAACGATATCGACGACTTCATAGTTGTAGGTTCACGATGGTAGAGCAATATGTAAATGTGATGAAGTGAGATGGCAACTTCCGTAGCTCTAGACCTCTTGATGTGCAGATGTGGTTATAACTGTGGTGACCATGGTTGTTTGCAATGGTGTTACTGCTTGGTGCAACTTCGTCTGAGGGTGGTTGCGTTGAAATGTGCTGCAAGTGTGAGCAGCTCCAAGCGCAAGTCGCGGAAGGCACATTGCACGAGTGCTCCATTCTGAAGAATATTGGGCTTTCCTCAAAGCTCAAATTGGGCTCTCTTTGGAGCTCAAATTGGGCTCTCCTCGAAGCTCAAGAACAAGTACTATGTAAGTTTCTACCACCATTCGATACGATTATCTTTGTGAGCGAAGTGAGCTATATGCTGGCTCTAAGTGGGATTTTTTGGTAGGCAATCGAGCTAATGAATTGTGATTATGTGGTGCATGTACGCGTTGTGCCCGTGAGGAAGGATAACAAGGTGATGGTGGTGCGAGGCACGTTAAGGGCCGGGTAGGGAAAGTGGTGCAAGTGTACAAGCGCAAGTGGGTCATCCACGTTAGCGCATCACCTGCAAAAGGATTCATGGTAGGTATTAACGATGCACACTCCTTTGCACTTGTATTGGACATGTGATAACAATGTTTGTTTTGCAGGTGCCACCACAAACATGGGCATCGATCCATTGGAGGTGGGGATCACGAAACTAAAGCTGGACAAGGATGACAACCCCAAACTCTGACAAAGTTTTCCCTAACAAAGGCAGACCATATGTGGGCGGTGGACAATATGTTTGTCAAACACTCCATCAATGACAATGGGGATGACAACGGGCAAGCGGACTTGGACAATAGCAATGTCCAAGGCAACATCAAAGTAAAGGGCAACAACCTTGAGACGGCAAAGAACATGCTACGTGACGTAGTGTACCACTTGCACAATCCCCACTACAGCATGTAGACACGACAAAGAACATGCTGCAGTGGGGATTGTGCGAGTGGTACACTGATTTAGAGGTTCACGGCCTAGTTTGCCTTGTATGCAACAGAAGCTCGGGGAAACTGTGTATGACGTTTGGTCATGTAAGTCGACACGCACGAATCAGATTATGATGCACAAGAGTTTGGCATTTAGAATCGAACATCTTCACGGCGGATAAGAGCCCCCAAGATCTTTGTCACAACCGCCATGCGAGGAGACACGTGGTAGAACACCGACCGATTGTAGACTGACGAAGTTGGCAAAGCATTTTGGTTTTCAAAGTACTGCGGCAGATAAATGGCAAGAAATTGTGGTTTGGCAAACGATGTTACGAATGCGTCTACATTTCCTTCAATTTTTGTCTTGTTCATTTGTAATAACTTAAAACATCTGAATCTCTCGTGTATTTCTTATCAAGTGAACCCGGACATTATATGAGGCATGAACCGTTTTTGTATTGGTAAACGGACGCCTACTAATCAAAATTCTCCTGTTAATCAAAATTGAATTTGTTCTTTTTTGTTTCTATCGCACTTCGCCTAAACCATGTTTGGTAAATCGTTGCTGTTTCAGATCCGTTTGATTTCTTTGTCTCTATTTCGTACTTTGCGTCTCTCCTCAATCCTGCTTTTTTTTATGCTGACATAATTTGGTCACCCTAACGAAATTCCTCAAAGCCGCGTTGAGTAAACCGTTGCATTTTAGATCCGAAATGAAGGAATTCCGAGCCTAAACCGTTCATCCAAACCTTAATCCTCAATTTGGTTTCAACTATCCGCATCTACTCATATCCAAAAATGAAGGATGTTGCGCTAGTTTCACAACGTGACCCTTGGATTTGGCATTTGAATCAAATGTGCCCTTTGAATTGAATGTGAATTTTGAAAGAATCCTTCATATGTGCCCTTTGGAGGAATCCTTTATAGTGGCCTTTTATTCAAATTTGGCTTATTGAGTTTTAAAATTGTATTATGTATCAAAAATAGAAAAATAAAACCATAATTTCCAAAATATTGAAACTACACAATATACTACCTCGGGTACATAAAATAAAGGATAGTTATCTAAAGACAATAACACGTATATGAAATAAATAATGGGTGTTTAAAGTGAATAATAGGTATATATATATATCTATCTATATAAAAGGCGTCAGTGTCTATCCGTCCGCCGCTCCCTGTCACGTGTCCTCTCTTTCTTGATTTTGACCTTTTGATGTGAAGGGTGAGGCACGGTGATGCACTCTTCTTGACTCTTGATATTAGGTAGTAACCTAATGACTCTTGATTTTGACCTCTTGATGTGAAGGGTTTTCTCCTCCTATATACTTTTCCATTTAAATTCGGTTTGAGCTTACAGGTTTTAAAATACAAAACATACAAATGTAAATTTAACA
This sequence comes from Bryoerythrophyllum caledonicum, assembly GCA_963971425.1. Classification (NCBI taxonomy): domain Eukaryota; kingdom Viridiplantae; phylum Streptophyta; class Bryopsida; order Pottiales; family Pottiaceae; genus Bryoerythrophyllum; species Bryoerythrophyllum caledonicum. The sequence continues at coordinate 17,074,578 of OZ020514.1, forward strand.
CACCACCTTCCGCTCTCTCCGTCGGGACGATGGGTACCCACCCTAGTTTAGTAAAAAGAGGCTAATTTTTTTTTCCGTAGTGGAGGTTTTCAAAATTAGATACCCTAAATTTGGATATAGTTGAACTCACCGACGGCTCACCACTCACCACTTACAGCGACCGCTCATTGACCGCTCACATGATCAAGTTTCCTTCTCTTGTATTATCTTTGGCAAAGACAAATTTTCTTAAGTCAAATTCACTATCCTTTGAAACATCTCTGGAAAGTTCATATACATAGCCATGTTTATATCATTGTCTTCTTCTCTCCCGATACCTCGATGAATCTCCTCAAAACTTGTAATGTCTGTAATATCATGTGTGCTTCACATAACATCATCAGTTACCTGAGGTAGGATATGTTGTATAACCCTTGATTATGTTGTCAGTTAAATCCTTAAGAAACTGATCCTTCTACATATGAACACTCTTGAGTGTAGAAACATTGGAGCAAATGGTTTGTTGCTAGCCTGGCGGGGGGCCAATGTGGCGGGCACGGCCATTGTGGCGAGGTGTCGACATGGGAGGGATGATGTGGTAAGGAAGACACGTTGGTAGGAAAGGGACGGGTCGCGTGTGTGGTGGGCAGGATTGGGCGCCAAGGTAGCTGCTACTCCAAGCCTTAATCCCCCGCACATGAGGCCCAACGAGGGTTGTGGTTTGCAGCATAGAGAATATGGCGAGCTCCCACCAGCAGAGACTTTTTGGAGCCCCAATGCCGCACATGCGCCTGACACACAAAGGTCCGCATGGTAATTCGCATGCCATGTCACTACCACCTCATCCCTTTCCTGACATGCCTGGTGAGAGATTGAAGAAGGATGATGATGGTGGTAGTGGATGGATGGATATGTTTACCCCAAAGGCTAAAAAGATTCACTTTATGGGTAAAACAACCCCCCTTGCGAACTGTTGGGGTGCATGTTCGCAGCGAACCTGGTCCGCAGGAGGGGGGTTGGGGTGCGAACAGACGCCGTTGGGCCTCATGTGCGGGGGACTCTTGTCTCACGACCCACCATAGACAGGGGCCAATAACGGATTTGTCCGGGTTTCAAACCAAAACCAAACCAAATCTTTATCATCCCAACCCTAAGCCCAAACCGGTCCAAACCGATCCCAGGCCCAAACCGGATCCCAAGCCCAAACCCGATCCGAACCCAAAAACCAAAGGCGTGAGCCTCACCAACTATTCTACAAAAAAAGGGGGGCAACACCAAATGCAAAAGGCGGAGAGAAAGTTCAAAGTGCAGAGCCAGTTTTCGCAGGGCGGTGGTGGTGAGAAGTGTTGTGTGCACGCCACCCTTGCCTCGGATCTCTGCTCCGATTCCCCGCACAAAGCTCTTCGAGTGGTCGTGCCAAGGCGGTGATATATCGGAAGCGGTGACGCGCACGACATCAATCTTAATTCCACATTGCCGCCTTGCATGGTGGAATGCTCGCTGTAGGAAGCGACAGAAGAGAGGAGAGAAGAGGAGAGTAGGGAGGAGAGGGCAGGAAAGGTTGTTAGGTGTTTGTGGAATGCTTAGGGCACACCATGGCGCGACTTTAGGAAGCGTCCTTGTGGAGAGGGCAGGTGAATAGAGGAGGAGAGAGCAGGAGAAATTGCAAATCGATTGGTGGAATGGTTAGGGCGCACCATCTCTCATCATCGCTGTGCTTGTTGGCGTGACATTAGAGAGAGAGAGAGAGAGCGAGAGAGAGAGAGAGAGAGAGAGAGAGAGAGAGAGAGAGAGAGAGAGAGAGAGAGAGAGAGAGAGAGAGAGAGAGAGAGAGAGAGAGAGAGAGAGAGAGAGAGAGAGAGAGAGAGAGAGAGAGAGAGAGAGAGAGAGAGAGAGAGAGAGAGAGAGAGAGAGAGAGAGAGAGAGAGAGAGAGAGAGAGAGAGAGAGAGAGAGAGAGAGAGAGAGAGAGAGAGAGAGAGAGAGAGAGAGAGAGAGAGAGAGAGAGAGAGAGAGAGAGAGAGAGAGAGAGAGAGAGAGAGAGAGTTGCACAGGAGTTTAGAGAACGCATGTCTGTGTCGTCGCCTTCGTTATCGCTCTTATCTACTCTGTCTCTGTCTCCCTTCTCCTTGGCGCTCTCGCCGTGGCTGCTGTCGCTCTGTTTCTACACAGCGTCGTCGTGTTCCTTTGTTGCGCCATTTTTCTCAGTATCGCTCTCACGGTGTCAATTTCTCGCCTTCTCGCTGTACGACTGTGTGTCGCCGGCGCTTTTCTTCTCTGTTTATCTGGTTTCTCTCGCTCTCGTTTAGCTTGTCCGTGTGTCTGAATCTCTCTTTCATCACGTTTGCAAATTCATTGGCTATGACGCATTGAGCATGAGTGGAAATATTGTGGAGCATTGCGGGCGAGGCGTGGCGCGCGACTGGAAAGCCGTGAAGAGGCGTAAGTTGCACGCACCTTTTTGTATCTTAGCTCGAGCGTTTGTTGGTATTGAGATTGGCTGTTGTGCAATTATTAGGAGGTTTGCGTTTCTTGTGAGTGTCTGTGAATCGATATGTGGAGTTCGAGTTTTGTATTAATGGTTGTTGCTTGTGAATTAGCGACAGAATGAAGCCATCTGCCTCTAGTCCCTTTCCTCTTGCTGCACTCGTCACCAAGCAGAAAAGTGAGATTTCTACTGAAAAGATGGTGACGCTTGATTCTATGGAGGATAAGCAGCTTCCGTTGAATCAAGAGATAAAGGGAGAGGGTTTAAGGCGAATGCCGCGGCTGCCGATGTCGACGTCTGAACTCATCGTCGTTTTCAGCATCTTCGGGATGTTTTCAATCGCGTTGCTGTGCATTTACCTCACCATGCCTACTGTGGATCTCAAACTCCTCAAGCTCCCTCGGACGGTGGCGGAGTTGCGCACATTGACGTAATTGGATTCCACTATTTCCTTTATGTGCATGAGGTTGCGTCTTATATCTTTCCTTTTTCACGATTGCTATTATTTCTCTTCAGGGTGCACTTGTGTTCTTGACGATTAAAAGGTTTTCTTTAGTTTCTCAGAGGCATTGGAAATCCCAAAACTGCTGTCGATTGAACCCACGTACTTACCCTGATGGATTGTCTTAAAATTGCATGTATTGAATTCTGCAGGGATTATGTCTCGAAATACACCGATGACTACAAGTTGCAGGTGCTGTTGGGCTTCTGCACGATCTACATATTCATGCAGACTTTTATGATCCCCGGACAATCCGTAATGTCACTTCTTGCCGGCTCTCTCTTTGGTGTGGTTCAGGGCATGGCGTTGGTGATCTTTACAGCTACAGCTGGAGCTTCTTGTTGCTATTTTGTATCGAAGCGTATTGGCCGACCTCTGGCTATGTGGCTGTGGCCAGACAAACTGCACTTTTTCACCCCGAGAGGTTGGTCTTGCTATCTCTATTCTAATTTGGTTCCAGCTTGATGCGTGAAGAATGTTTTACGTTCCTCGTTTCGGACTGTTGCTAGGATTGCTGTTACCTGGCCATTTGACACAAGTATACAATGCTTGGTCAGATAATAATACCATTTGCTGGTGCAGTGATTACCGAACCTTGAAACTGTCGTGGGCAGCTATAACGAGTAATGTTGACAATGGCATGGGTGCAGGTTGCCAAACGAAGGGATTACCTCTTCAACTACATGCTTTTTTTAAGAGTCACGCCAACCTTGCCAAATACGTTTATCAACGTTTGTTCCCCGATTGTAAATATCCCCTACCCCATATTCCTCGTGGCTACAGTGATTGGTTCGGTGCCCGCTACGTTTGTGATTGTTCGGGTAAGCCACCTTTTCTTATATTGTGTTATTCTGCTGTGCTTCTGGCCCTCCATCAATTAGCATTTATCTTGCTTCAGACAAACGTAATAAGTTACAATAATTATATAAATTCTATTGAAAAGAGTGCTACTATGGATATATTTGTGCTGAACAATTCTTAGACATCAATTTTAAAAAAATCAGAATGTTGGATTCTCGATTTTGAGTGCGGTTTTCACCAACTTCAGCTTTCGACAGTCGTCTGTGACGATCATAGCTTATATTGTGGTGAGAATCTGTGCATGACTAGAGTAATTATGTGCAATACTATAGGAATTATATTGTCATTGTGATTTTTATTGTAGTCTAGTAAATATTCTAATTTCCATGTGTTGTCACTCCCTGGAAGCTTAACTGTAGTGTCCTTTCTCTTGACGTGGGATAACAGGCTGGGCTTGCATTGAACACCCTCAGGAGTTTCAACGAGCTGTATGACGTCAAGACTGTAGGCGCTCTGTTTGTTCTTGGCCTCATTTCCATTGTGCCAACATTGCTGAGTCGATCCCAGTCTCGAGCATCGGCTGACAGGCCTCACAGTAGCTAGTTGATGCTATCCCATCCATGCTAGTGCGTCTCTGGCCCACTCTGTCTGCTATCGACTTCCCATGTGGAGATTTTGAATTTCAATTCGAGATGCAGCTATGATCATCGATCTCTAGATAAACAAGTGGAGCCATGCACTTCTTTCGCATGGAGCCTTCTGATTTATCATTTTCTTTCTTATATTTGTTCAACAGATTTGAATTTTGTACATACAGTGTACACCGATTATGATATTCTCCTTCTATTTGAAGTAGTCTAACCTAGATAGAAACCTTCGCAATGCAAAGATTCTTGCACTGCTACAGGTGTATTTATCAGACGAGAGTAGAGTTAACAGAATCATCAGTGTACCGCCATGTCCATTTGACGATGACTTTGTAACGTCAATGCATGTTGTGCACTAGGTAATTTCTTGGATAGCATTAGCAGCCAACCTGTTTTAGGTGTTGTGCTTTGAATCTGTTTTAGGTGTTGTGCTTTGAATCACAAAATTCTTCCACTGAATTAAATAATCGCGGAACGTTTTAAATATATACCCTCTATAGCTTTTGATACTTCTGTTCGTTCACTTCTAAATAAGGCCTCTCTACTACTGTATGTATGAAACTATTGAGTTAAACTCCCGTGAGAGAAAAACTTTTCTCAAGTACCCCGTTGCCCCATCCCCATCCAACAAGAAGCATGTGCCATTGCTACGCTACGTTTCAATTCGGCCTCGTGTGCCCATTCCACTAATCAAGACATTGCGACTCAACCTCTTTTACCAGTTCGCGTTTTCTAACTTAATGGCCTACTAATGTACAGTCCCCTTCAGTAAAGATACGTACTTTACTTTTTGAATTTCCTAGGGAAAGTAATTTCAATGCTGCCAACTTTGACAGCATCTTGAAGGTTAAGAGATTGTTGCTTTACCCATGAAATTTTTGCACAAGATCATTTCTATGTTGACAACATGTGTGCCAAATTTCAAGGCCGGAAGATGAATAAAAAAAGATATTCAAGATTCTACCAACATGGGTAGCACTAAGAAAAGTTTCTAGCTGCGAACTTTGACACCCTCCCAAGGATTGAAATTTTTGTTTTTGCCATGTATTTCTAGCATGGGACCGTCTCTGTTGTTTATTACATGTTAAAGTCCAAAACATCCACACAATAAGACATATTAAAATCTAGCAACATGTGTAGTGGTGATTGTAGTTGTAGGAAGCATTTTACTTCCTGGCCAACTTTGACACACTCTCAAGGATTAAATCTTTTGTTTTTGCGCATGAAATTTTTGGCATGAAATCATATCTATATTGAATACATGTGAGCCAAGTTTTAAGGCCAGAATATCTACATAGCAAAAGATTTTTAAAATCTACCAACATGTGTAGTTGTGAGAAACATTTCACTCTTAACAAATTTGACACCCTCCCATGGATTAAATTTTATATTTTCCCATGATATTTTGGACATGAGACCATCTTTATGTTGATTACATGTTTACTTAATTTCAAGTCTAAAATATCCACGATTGAAAAGAAAATATCAAATCTACCAAAGTGCTAATTGTGAGAAAAACCAAGGGTACCATTCCAACTTTGGCACCTTCCCTAGGTTTGAAAAATTGCTATTTTACTGTGAAGTTTTAACTCATGATCACCTCTATGTTTATAACATGTGTGCCAAATTTCATAGCCAGAACATGAATACAAAACCAATATTTCAAAATCTACCAACATGTGTAACTATGAGAAACAATCTTGTGTATCTATTATTGTATTCAATACTAGTGGGGTACTCATGTCTTCTGGACATAACATTTTTTTGTGTTGAGTCCCCACCTCCCCATCCCCTAGCCCTTTCCCTCCAATCCATCGTCCCCTCCGTCCTTGTCCCCCGTCCCCCATCCCTGTCCCCGCCCCGTCCTTTTATCCAAAACCCTAACTTTTAGCTTTTCATTTTATCCAAAACCCTAACTTTTAGTGCCCATCGTCCCGACGGGGAGAGCGGAGTGTGGTGTGTTAAATTTACGTTTGTATGTTTTGTATTTTAAAACCTATAAGCTCAAATCGAATCTAATTGGAAAAGTACATATATTTTTGGAGTGCATGTAAACGTTACCCTAGCTTAAATCCACTTCAAAAATAAAGTACTTTTGCTTTATATTTGCATTTTGATCAACCCTTTGTGCACATAAGTATCACTTGCCCAATATAAGAGGAGAAACCCCTTCACATCAAGAGGTCAAAATCAAGAGTCATTAGGTAACTACCTAATATAGGAGGAGAAAACCCTTCACATCAAGAGGTCAAAATCAAGAGTCATTAGGTTACTACCTAATATCAAGAGTCAAGAAGAGTGCATCACCGTGCCTCACCCTTCACATCAAGAGGTCAAAATCAAGAAAGAGAGTCACGTGACCGGGAGTTAAAATTTATAACTTTTAACTTTCGCACCACTTTTTCATCCAAGCTCGACGTGTTTTACATCCGACCGACGTGTTCATTCACTTGACGTGTTCTTCATCCTGTATTCTTTTATAGATATAGATGTCACTTTGAAATTTGACACACATGTTATCAGCATAGAGATGATCTTGTGATAAAACTTTCATGGTAAAATATCAAATTTTCAGCCCTTAGGAGGGGTCAAAATTGGCAATAGTAAATGGCTTACAACTACACATGTTGGTAAATTTGGAATATCTTTTTCTATATCCATCTTCTTGCCTTGAAATTTGGCACACATATTGTCAACATAGAAATGATCTTGTGCCAAAAATTTCATGGTAAAATAACAATTTTTTAATCCTCAAGAGGGTGTCAAAGTTGGCAACACTTAAAGTTACTATCCAGAGGAATGCAAAAAATATGTATCTTTATTGAAGGGTACTGTACATGAGATTTTACTTCCTGAAGTGTTGTTGGTAGAGGGATCTCGTTATTTAGCTTGGTCGAGTGTTGGTCCAGACCCAAGGCTTGGTGAGTTGACTAGCTCGACGCCCGACCTTGGCCCTCTTGCCCGCGACTCGTTCCCGGGCCGCTACTGTGTCGCCCGCCACGATGCCCCCGCCACGTCGCTTGCCCGCCACGGTGGCCAAGCCCGCCACGTAACCTCCTGGCCACGCAGGCCGCCCGCGAGTGCCTGCCCGCCCGACATCCCTCGCCCGGTTTCTTCCTCCTCCAATTCTCGTCCGCCTCCCTAACCGTCCGTTTGAAGGTTAAGTTACCTGCCAATGTCCATAAATGTCTCAACAAATTAATGCTGTATTGTCCTGATTACGCCGTTGCCTTCAATGCTCACAACTGCCTTTGGCATTTGATGCAGCCCTCGATTATGGCTGCTTCCAATAACCAACACCTACAAGATAGGTTATGACATGTCCGAGTAAATTTTCTTATTGTTGCCGTTACATTGAGAGGAATTGGGTGAGCTTGGGAGTGACAAAGTGCGAGGGGATAGTCGAAGAGCGGTGGATTTAGTTTTAGTGTTCAAATTTGGGAAGGTTGTGATCGTGAGAGGGATTAGGGTTTTGGGAAGGGTGCAATTCGAAGTTCGGGTTAGCTGAATTGCGCGTTGAGTGTGTGTGAAGGTGGGAGACGTGATCTGGAGGTAACATTCTGTGGGAGGTGCTGGTCGAGGCAATGGAGTAGGACGTAATGTGTGGGGAGGCGCTGGTCGCGGCAAGGGAGTGCTCGCGCAACCCAGGCGTGAGAAGGAGCTGGTTGCGGCACCTGCTGCCCGCACCAAGGGAGTGTGGGGAGGCGCTAGTCGCAGCACCTGTTGCGCGCGCCAAAGGAGTGTGGGGAGGCGCTAGTTGAGGGTAGGGAGTGCTCGCGCGACCTCGGCGTAAGGAGGCGCTAGTCGAGGCAAAGAAGTGCTTGCGCGACCTAGGCATGGGGAGGCGCTGCTTGCGGCACGTGCTGAGCGCGCGAAAGGAGTGTGGGGAGGCGCTGCGCGCGCGAAGAGAGTGCTCGCGTCATTGATGCTCACGGCACCTGCTGCGCGCGCCAAGGGAGTGTGGGGAAGCGCTACTAGTGCGAAAGGAGTGCTTGCGCCATTGCTGCGTGGAAAGGCGCTGCTCACGCCACCTGCTGCGCGCGCCAAAGAGTGTGCCAAGGCGCTGCTAGCGCCAAGGGAGTGTGGGGAAGCGCTACTAGTGCGAAAGGAGTGCTTGCGCCATTGCTGCGTGGAAAGGCGCTGCTCACGCCACCTGCTGCGCGCGCCAAAGAGTGTGCCAAGGCGCTGCTAGCGCCAAGGGAGTGCTCGCGCGTAGGTTGCATCCCTGACGCTTCCCGTGCCAAGGGAGTGAGGGGAAGCGCTGCTTGGGCGAACCGAATGCGCGCGCGAATGGAGCATGGGGAGGCGCTGCTCGTGGCAGCTGCTGCATGCGCAAAGGGAGTGGGGAGGCGCCAAATGGTGCAAGGAGTGGGACATGGAAGGCGACCGCGAAATTTTAGAGTTTACCGTACGCATGACCTAAGTGCTTGTCGTCGAAGGGTAGGAAAGTAGGAGGCGACTTGGAAGGAGCGGAAAGTGGAAGGCGACCGAGATGAAGCGTTCTGAGCTGCAGCAGCTGGGGTTTTCCATGTTGTCAATCACATTGTGAAGAAGTTGCGGCGCGTTGTAAGGCGCGTGCTGCGTCATGGGGCAGTCGCGCTGGGACAGACTGCGGCGGGTATGCACACTGCGAGCTGTGTAGGCAGATGGCTAGTGAGGGCACCTTCAAGAGGACCTAGAGTGAAGGCTACAGGAGAGCATTGGCGCGACCACATAGGTACGTCGTCACGTGTTGTCCTGAATAAGGGTTTAGTTCCTCAGTAGAGGGTGTGGAATTTAGGGTTTTTTTGCATGTCCTGCCCCACGCAATGAACATATACAATCATGTCCATTGTTGTCCGTTTTCTCCATACCAAATTGTGCTTGTACAATATCTTCCAGGGTTTAGAGTGTATACATCTACGGGCCACCATAATTTGAAGACGTTTTTAGTATCCTATAGAAGACAGGTTAAGGGTACTCTTCACCTGCAAGAGTTATTGTAAGCATCCAATCAACTATGCCGCCCACCTGAACAGATCCGGTGAGGTTCAAAATTCCTCTACATGTCGTTAGCTTTGTTTAACGTGTTCCTTTGTTTAATGTATTCCATTTTTGTCCCCATTTAATGTATTTTTTTGTTTTCAAGTTGCGGGTCAGCTATCTTGATTTAGTATATTCTATTGTTTTCAAGTCACACGTCAGTTGTCCAGAAATCCCAAACCTAGGCACAATATCATATGTAGAAGCAGCACGTGTCCTACTCAAGAGGGCCAACATACTCGATGTTGCTAAACGTCCGCAAGAGTAGCATCTTCGCATCGAGACGTGTGTGCCAGGGCCTTTGGAGGGGGTAAGTGTACTTTGCATTCGTGGCTGGAATGCTCCATTGTTTTGTCATTGTCGTGACTAACTTGCCTTATTTCATGCCCTCACAGCTCCATTTTCCACGAAAGTTTGGTTTAGAAGATGTCATCGTGTGCCAGGTTTGGTGGATGATGAAAGCAAGCAACCTACGCAGCGCGTACATGTGGAGCAAGTACGAGTGGCTATTGGTGGAGGTGAATTGTCTTTGGCGGCGCGACAGCCGAAAGGAGGTGTCACCTAGAAAGAGATGAAAGGTTTCCTTTTATTGCCGGTACTGTTAGGAGGATTTCAACGACAAGGCTGAGCTCGGGTGGCATCGGATGATGAAGAAGTGCAAGGTCTACAACTATGACCTGTATGGAGAGTTGAAGATCTATCCCTCGCATGGGGATAGAGGGAATGGTGAGATCCGGGAGACTTTCAACAAGTTCAATATCGAAATTCCTGATGCAGTGGGGAGATATCCAATCGAAGACCCAATTCCACCATGGGTGCAGTCCAGGACAAGGCTGGAATTCCATCCCTGTAGAATGCCTCAGTAGTGGTGAGGACATCAGGCCTCTTCGACGCAAGTGCCGACCTCGCATCAACTTGTACGTCAAAGGAGGTTCCTCCGTAACTCCACCAACCATGGCAGACTTTTGCATGGAGCATCGTTCTCAAGCTGCAACCTATGCAAATGGCCCATGAAGGCTCCTGCAAAAGCATCGGGGGTCCCGAGGAAGGCCAATCGCACCAATGAGGAGCATCTGGAGAAGGCTGCTGACACTGATGAGGAGCGTCCGGAGGAGGCTGCTAGAAGTGACGAGGACAGTCCAGGGAAGTGGAGTGGATGAGAAAGGAGCGGCTAGAGTTCCTGCCAGTCCTGCCACTAGTAAGGGCCGTAAGCGCGGAGATACTTCTGAGCGGTCTGAAGGAGAAGGCACCACCGAGTGGTCCCTGAAACGCCCATGCGTCCCAGCGTCAAGTGCTACGGATACGAAGGGCAAGATGTATCCCCAAAGTTGTCCTGAAGAAGGTGAAGTCCCATCGCCAGCCAACGCCACACCCCTGTCCGGGACTGGTCACTGTGAGAAGCCTTTTCCTCGTGCTCGCGCAGGGTCCTCTTTGCGTACAAGTGTGGGAGCTGCTGGATCCGCCGTGACGCCTGGGGGCTCTTCTTGCGACCGTCAAGGACGTCGACTATCCATGAAGGCGCCACCACCCCATTCTAGGCCACCTTAAAGTCCCTCTAGGCCGGGCAAGACACTGATAGACACTTCTGAAACAACAAGGTAGGAGTGTCTCTCATCCTCCATCGACATTACCCCGCTGTTCACCTCGTAAGCAAGGTGAAAGACGTGTAGCACGGGGCATTCCAAGGATGATTTACACCCTAGAGAACGTCAGCATCTGCCCGCTTAGGTGGAGGCTGCAAAACTTTTCTCAGAGGTGGACCCGAAAACAATGCCAACGCCCCTACCTCCAGCGCCTGGCCTGTACTTGGTTGTGAAGGCTAGCGAGATTGTGTCGCCGGATTCCCTACTACATGGCGAGATGCCTTTGTTGGAGTTGCAAACACTGCAAGCAATTGGTCGTTTAAGTAGGTTGATATTCAACGCATGGGGGGCGGTTCATAGTGAACCCGATCTTATGGTAAGTCCATCCTTATTTGCAATGCTTGTGGTAGGTCCCTTCTCATTTGCATTTGCAATGTTATAATATGTCCTGTTCTATTTGGTACTAAGTACAAAGTCGACCTAACTATCTGAGCATCTATTGCGCATAATGCTCTAGGGTCACGCGATCTTCAGGCCATCAACACGTGTCGCAACATCTTCATGTCACGAGATGAGTCCAAGATTACTGATGAGATAGCTTCTTTTGGGGTTCATCACCAGCTAGCGTTCTCATACCCCGCCAAGCTCCAAGAGTTTCCGGACAGCCATGCGAGGGTGTTCGAGTATTGCAGCAATACGTGAAGAAGACCATGCAGTCCTTTGACTTTGCTACTGGTATAGCTGCGGAAGACGTCGCATGGTCTTGGTCGTCATTCATCTGGCGATGCAGTCCATTCCCTCGCCAGAGTGCCTAGAGCGCACGTTCAAGTACACGGAGGAGGAGTTTAAAATGCTCGTGGGGTGGATGTTGAAGGGAGAGCACAATGGTGCATTGGATCAAACTCCCCCACCATGTGCTCGGGCATTGAAGTTGTTTACGAGTAGCAAATATGGTTGTGGAGTAGCCATGGTTTTCCCTCTCAATGGTTTGCGTGAGGATGCGTTTCATAAATGAGGGGATCAATTTCTTTTTGCGATGCAAGAGCTACTGAGGATGGGGCGCATTTATTTCACTACCTTGGAAACCAGAGCGGAAGACTTTCTGGAATTTTGGCAAGTTTCGAAGTCTGGCTCGTGCATGTCTTTGTTGGTTGACCCATACATGGTGTGGCGGAGGACGGTGTATGTGCAAGCTTGTTGTGACTTACTCCACTTCAGCATGGATGGCGAGCTTCACCGAATGTAGGTGGCGGGCGGCGGGGAGGAGCTGTGGACGAACTCGGACAGGTTACACTATGTTCTATTCCTTCGAGAGAATATGGCTTTAGGATACGCTCCCGCTGGGTTGGTGGCTACAGGTGAGTGGTTCCCTTCACCATGTAGCCTTGGCGTGGCAGCAAGAGGGGTTGGCATCGTGTCAGGCCAAGCTGGATGTTATCATGGTCGATGGCCTAGCGGTTGATTTTAGCGGCCTCTGCCACTCCCCCCTATCCACGGATTTCTTGGAACGCCCTCCCTCGTCGCCTTTGCCAAACACCTTGTCCTCTGAGCATGCTCTCGAGTGCGGTGCAGGAGATGGGGTTGCTAGTGCTATGATATTGCTCGCCAACCCGACAGGGTTCTTGGGCATGTCGATGTCGGACACAGACAGACCGTTAGGGACATAGAATGCCCTACAATTGACCATTTGGTGGAGGTATGAAATGCTTTCTGGACTCATGAGGCACTGTGATTGAGCCTGTTTTTGAGGTCCTATGTTTCTGTGGTGGGGCTGGATAGGTAGTGCGAGTTATTGGAGATGGGGCCGCAAATTTGACACCTTTACATAGTGGGAGTGGCCGAGTTCCTGCGGAGAGCTTCGAGGTTCAGGACAGTGAAGATAGTGGAGTGCCGGAGGATAGTGCTACGCACAAGTATTTGCAGGATTTACTTGTCAACTAGTTTCATGGTTTGGTGTTTTATACTTGACATGTTTGACGGATTTATGGTTTAGGACAAGTTCAGGTCATGATAATAGTTAAACTGGTTGCAAAGATGAGTAGTACTCAGATTTTGGACAAGAGAGGGTCACGAGAATGGTTAAACCGGTTGCAAAAATGAGTTGTACTCAGATTTTGGAGGCATAAGTATTTCTATTTTATGACTTTAAAATAGGGTGCTATGAAAAATGACGAGTTATAAAGCCCTGAACATGCCTTTGTAAAGGGTTGTACATATGTTGTATAAATGATAAACATCCCTAATTGAAAAAAAAAAAAAACAAACGAACTTTCATGCAAAGTTGCACAGTGTCATTCACATGTTCTACATGTTTTTTTTACTTGTCCAATTAATATTTCACTGAATTCTAATTTAGACCATGGGTTGGAAAGAATACATAGTGGCTCTTGTTTTTTGTAGAACATAGAATGACTAAATATGCACGTAAAGCATGTCTAAGCCACCGCTTTTGTGAAGGATTGTACATATGTTGTATCCGTGATAAAAATCCCTAATTAGAAAAAAAGAACATGCTTTTGTAAAGGGTTGTACATATGTTGTATAGGAGATAAACATTCCTAATTGGGATAAAAGAACCTGCTTTTGTAAAGGGTTGTACATATGTTGTATAGGTGATAAACATTCTTAATTGGGGAAAAAAAAAACTGGAAACCAAAAAAAAAAAACTTTCATGCAAAGCTGCATACTGTCATTCACATGTTCCATATGTTTGTTTTTTAAACTTGTCCAGTTCATATTTCACTAAATTCCAGAATAGAGCATCGGTTGAAAATAATCTATTGTGGCTTCTGTTTTTTTTTAAAACATTGAATGACTAAATATGGACCTGAAGCATGTCTAAGCCAAGCACGCTTAAGGATATCCCCCTCATCAAGAAGACCCAAAACCTTTTAAGTTGTATTGCTAGGACGGGACCATCGAGAGCTGAAGGACCCTGTCGTACAGTCCGTGAATTCACTACAAGCCTTTCTTTGCCTCTTATTTCTATCTCCCTCATTCACTTCAAACGTCGATTACGATGCGGGGTGTAGGACGCTTGCGTCAGCCTTCACTTGATGTTTAGAAGCTTATTGTTCATTTCGGTCGCGCCTGCAAGTCCATGGTTGAGCAAACTTGGGTTCTCTGTTACCAAATTCTACATACTTGTGAACACAGACGCCAGATCGGCGAGCTACTTTTGTGGATTCTCCATTATCCCTTCTCTTTGACTCACGCTGCACAACGAAGCATCCGGATGGTGACCTGTGTCGTGCAGAATGTCTAAGGGACCAGGACACGCTCCTGTAACAACGGTACCACGAAGTGACCCCTGAAAACGAATAATGGCTGCGTCTTTTACATCTTTGTTCAGCATCTTGAAGACCTTCACTTAATGCTTGCAGATGTTCCCTCTCAAACCAAGCGGGCATGAGTAGTGAGCCCAATCGGTGGTGGGGCTCATAATCACCCAAATTGTGGGAAAACTTGTCTGGCTTGCCACGTAGGCGATGTCCTCGGCCTGATTGATGCAGACATGCTCGTCTGGAATCTCTCTGGCCCGTATGACCGCGTTAGCAACCATCCCTTCTGTCTTTCCATTCCTGATGAAGCCATATAACTTACATTGCACTGCGTACCAGTAGTGCGTAAGTACATCCTTTGCGAGGTGGTAAATGAGCCAATCTATGCGGCGGCCATCAAACTTCTGTTGTGTGCTGGACAAGATAGACTTCAAGTTACCGTGGTAGCTCTCAACTGCTGCAATTGTGTCTTGGTTTGCATGGAGGATGCACCGATAACCAGTGAGCCACATCTTGAGCTTAGGTACCCAATGCCTCTGGAAGTAGTTAAAGAAAGTTTTAGCTGCAGAATACTTTACCCGCAAGTGTCCGAACTTGTCCAAAGACACGCGCACCACAGCTTCGCCTTGTTGGATGCCACTTCCATACATTAATTGGCGCATTCTTGCAAAACAAGGGTTCTTACATAGTTGGCCTTGATTTTTTGGGTCGCATTCTCCAGCCAAGCTTTACAAACATGCCATAGGCAAAGGACTTTGACATTGTCCTCATCACGCCACACCTTCTTGCTTGACAAAAAATTGAATTGTAAGGAAACCTTAGTAGTACACGTCGCTAAGCAATTGAAGAAGTTATAGAATCCAAGTAGCGTGAATAGAAAGACACAATTAGGACAAGAAATCACCTTATTGCATTGATCTCAGCGTTGTCGTTATCTGTTACTAAAGCGTTTGGCTCCCAATCCGGTTGAATTTGAACGCAATGGTCTCTAAGCTTCTGTAGCCACACAACAATGTCTTCCTCCCAAGACTTTTCTTGGATGCTAAATGCCACGGGGATGCCTTGCTCCCATTTATCGAAGACCATCACAGTATACAACGGATACTGCACAATATTTTAATTTGGAAATCAGAACTTCTGGATGAAGAAGCTAGACTGAAGTACATAGACTTGAAAACACTGTACCTTTTGCAAATTGGTCCCGAATGTCGCGTCCTTGGCCAATGCCCTCTTATGGCCATGTCGCACCATCATGTCTAACTGCCAATCGGTCTGAATTGCAAGGCAGAAGAGGTTGTTGTTGGTGGGGGCTTGGTTTAGGTCAATGATCTCGTATTTGTGGTAGTGAAAGTGCGCGTTGGGGTTCAAAACGGTCCACATTCGCACACTCATTGAATCACGTGGGTGCAATTCCACAACTCTTTAGCCATCTTGTTCGCAATGTTATGAACATCACGAGGGAGGACGAACGTGTCCCTAGTGGGTGGTAAGTTTAACCTAGGACACCTCAAGACCTCTTGTTTATGGTCAGCCATAACCTGTGCTAGGGACTTTTTCCTACACAATGACGCCTCAATCCCATCGTTGGTAGTTTGTGATAGCCTTCCGGACAGCCTTGGCCTTTGACCACCAAATTCTAAACCATGACACGGTTTGCCCTCCCTATTGACATGGTCCATGGAGTGGAAGTGAATCGTAGAAAGTGTTTCATCAATTAGCAATTGTTTAGCAACAAAGAAACATTGGCAGCTGTCGTAGTACGCGTTGGCAAGTATTCACATCTTAACACAAAGATACCCTAAGGTAATCGTTCCCACAGTGAATCCTCGAGAACTACAACGGCTTACAACAAGCCTATATCTGTACAATGCTAAACATACCACAATATATACATAAAAAGAAAGAAAAGAAAGGTTTAGACCACAGGTCTGAGTGTTTAACTACACCAACCACCACCGCTTTCCATATAAACAACGTCCCGGGTAGGAGCCTACTTCGCTCGAACGGGAAGGACCCTCGGGTAGGGGCCTACTTTGCTTGGTCGGGAAGGACACTCGAGTAGGGACCTACCTCTAATTAGTCTAGTCTTAGGGGTGGGGTTATCTTTACACCTATGTACAATATAGACATCCGGAGTACATGAGTATCCGGAGGGGGTATATCACCACGGACTATGGTCCGTGGTCTCACAGAGATTTTAGTGTTGACACAAGTAACGGCTATCCTTCCTCACATTCTTTTCGATTACTATTGTTCACTCAATTGGGATGGTTGTGGTTTCACTGGGCTTCATCCGTAAGGGGGATAAGCCTTGGGCCTTAAGGACTAGCACTACTCTCGTGGCAAGCACGTGGTTTACCTACCTACCACCCAAGTTGTTAGTCCTTCATTTATCTCGGAACGGCTAAAAGTTTATTATCTACTTGGTCCACATAGACATCCGCACAAGGGACCATCGACTCTATTATTTTCCTTCAGAGAACAAAGTCCTTATACCTTCAGTAGACATCCACATAAAGGGGGTTATTTAGATATCCTTCCTCCTCTCGAGGTAACCCGAGTTGTTAGAGTAATTCCTAGTTATAACCACATAGACATCCGCACAAGGGATCAAACTAGGTCCTACTCAGTCCTTAACACCTAGTCTTGGGTTCAGTCCTCACCAATAGACATCCACACAAAGGGAAAAACTGAAACAAGACTTAATGCTTTAAGGTAAGGTAATGCTCCTATGAATCAACTGTTCGACCAAAGGTTAGTGTATCCAGAATGTAAACCACGCCTTCACAACCGGCTACATCCACCACCGATAGGTCACACAAAGCATACCAAGACTCCTTCATCACCCGTTGTCTTGATGTAAATATCTACAGTGTGTAAAACATATACTTGTTTATATTTTGGAAAGATCTTTGATTAGGAGGACGAAACTTATTGGTGACGCTTCTAGTAGCTTCAAGGTGACGTTTATTGCTCACTGGATTGTTTAAAAGACGAAAGCCATAGACAATATTCACCAATTCGAAGTATTACTTTACGTTCTTAGAGTTTGTGCTTGGATTTGAAGTTCGAGCTAAAATATCGGACTGGAGGGTTTTTATGGAGTCACAAGATCTAGAGTATGAATCGGAGGTAGATTTACAGCTTTCCTTGTCTCAGTTGCCAATTCAACCATCCCAGCTGGCGGTTTCCACACCATTGCCATTCCACCCTCAAGATGAAGCTGGATCTTCTCGTCCACTGAAGCAGCCTCGTGTTGAACAGCGTTGGCATGGTAATCTC
The DNA here is from genome assembly GCA_963971425.1 of Bryoerythrophyllum caledonicum. Lineage (NCBI taxonomy): Eukaryota > Viridiplantae > Streptophyta > Bryopsida > Pottiales > Pottiaceae > Bryoerythrophyllum > Bryoerythrophyllum caledonicum. The sequence continues at coordinate 17,092,161 of OZ020514.1, forward strand.
CAAAAGGATGCTCGTGTTTTAATAATCTTACTTCAAACTGGATGTGTTGAACCGGACACTCGTGAAGTGACATTTGAAGGAAGTTTCGAGAGCCTGAACGAAGACCATTATTTCTGTATACCTAGGCCAATTGAGATAAGCGTTGGCCACCATCGTTGGTTGGATGGGCCAGTGAATCCTTTGACGTAGACTCAACGTGTAGATTACATCGCAATTACTATCAAACGCATCCTCAAGATCTTGCAAATGGAGTAGCACTGTTCTTTGACTTTAGTTTTTACTTCTACTTGATTGTGATTAAAGCTTTGTACTAATTATAAGTATTTTGTGTTCCATTTGAATGTTAGAAGTTAAAAGATGGTAGATAGAGAGTAGTTTACCTCCTAGTTAGAACTCTAAAGGTTTGTTGACCTTAAAAGATAAGTAGATACTTATCTTTTGGGTTTTCTTAGGGCCAATGGGTGTTTTAAGGCCCATGTGATATGCACATAGGCAGATGTTATCCACCTTAGGAGTCTAGAGGATAGGTAGGCATCTTCTCTCTTCCTCTTAGTCGGGTTTTGGGGGAAAAAGGGGTTAGTGTGCTTTTAGAGTGAAGTGTGTGTGTGTAGAGAGCCGAGAGTTTGATTGGCGATAACTCTGGTTGTAAGAAATATTTTGGAATAAAATTTTGAGGGTTTCTTTCTCTTTAATTTTGATGCACTTCCAAAGAGACTATTTTTTCTTGATTTGGAGTTGTAAGCAAAGAGTTACAAGCGTGTGAGTGGAGGAGGGTCTGCTGCCACCCAACGAAGAGGAGCAGAGATTCGGGCGGCCACCAAAGTTTGTAGTTTTTGCGTATGTTTTTGAAAATTTAAAGAATTGTAGAACTTTTGTTTAGCTTTGCATGAACTTATCATTCAAGTTGTTTGGAGTTGAATTGCAAAAGTTATGAAGGCTTTGAAATTGTGAAAACCCTAGGCCATCTATTGAGAGGGCAGAGGTTTCAACAAGTCATAACTTTTGGACAGTAGTTTAGAATGGTTTGAGATTTGAAAGGTGTGTGCACCATTGTCATAGCTCTTAAAAAGCTATTACAATTAATATTTGGAGTTTTAAAGAAGTTATGAGCGATTGAATTTCTAGAAGGGCGGAATTTTGAACTCATATAACTTTTGGACAATAGTTTAGAATGACTTGAAATTTGGAGGAGTGTTAGTTATTTGTATTAGCTTTTCAGAAAATTATTATACTTAGTAGTTGGAATTTTGAGTCATCTATGAGACCCGTTTGAAGGTTACAGCCTTGGTGGAAGCTCTTCCATTGTGTTTTTGAACACTTCTTTTGAGTTTCTTTGTGTTTTTGAACACATGAAGATTTGAAGACTTGAAGGCAAGAAGACATGAAGACTCGTTTGTTGTAGCTTGTCGCTTGTTATTCCTAGCCGGATTTGAAAGTTCGTTGTCTTTATTTTGTTATTCCCAGCTGGATTTGGAGGCTAGTTCTTTTCAATTCTGCTTCGTAAATTTTGTTGCAGCGAAGTGGGGTTGATCATCTACACGATCATGTTTATGTTGTTCCCACCGGTGAGGCACGATTGCTGGTCACCGTGGGTTTGAATTTAAGGAGCCAATCTTTTGGACGGTTTCAGCTTGTGGTCTGGCCGTCCAGTTTTACCCGTCCGAGGCTGTGGGTTCTTATCACCTTACCTTTACCCTTAATCCATTTAGAGCCACCACATGATAGGCCAACGGGGAGCTGTTTGAAGAGTCGAAGATATGAAGATATGAAGATTTGAAGAACAGAAGATTTGAAGACCTAATTGGACTCTCCTGCCATATATTCCTGTTGCAGCCAGATTCCCCGTGAATTCTCAAAGCCTCCCCTCTCTATACGACACCGTCTCCTTCCTCCTTTAAACATTTGTTATTTCACCTGTTATTCCCATCCTACCTTAACTAAATCTACGTGATGGCACAAGGAAACAACAACAAACATTCACTTCCAGATTCACGCCTCTCTAACTCTCCCGTTTCTTCACCTGTTATTCCCACTTTATCTAACTATTCTAAATGATGGAGCAAGGAAACAACAACGAGGAGGTTAGAATGAAATGAGGAGCGGACTACTTGAAATGGCACTCACAGTCATGTATAGAATCCGAGCTCTCCAACCATAGAAGGCTTTAGAGAGCGTAGGTTTAGAATTAAACTGAAAGCAAATACACACATCAAGCAGTGAAGAGAGGTGCGAAGAGGCTCCTCACATATACTGCCAAGAACTCATACAAATGCCAAAAGCAAACGATACCTTCTACTAAACATGGCGGCATTGACTACCCTTGACGGCGCAGCCACCGTCCCACCAACTCTACGCGCCAAGTCAAAAGGCATCTACACAAATCTCAAGGCAAAACCAAGTCAAATCCAAGTTCAACCCGGGGCCAAGTCCGTAAATGAACAGTGACCTACAAACTAAGATTCTGACCCTATTTCCGGGTCAACTCATCAAGTCTTCTCTTCTCTTACCTCCTCTTCCACTTCTTTGTGCTCTTGCTTGAAGTTGGGTTGGTCGCGGCCTTCGCGAGCGCCACAAGAGGTGATAACAGATCTATAGATGAAGAGGTTGCCAATCCCGCCATGGATGACCAAGGTAAGGCCTTTGTCAAAATCAAAGAGGCATCCCGGCTGCCCGAAGTGAGTAGCACGGAAGTCGTACTTCGGTGGGGCTTAGACCGGGCCGGAAGGGCCGATACGAGGCTCGGAATCCCAAGGAAGGCCTCCTGTACGGAGGTGTGTCCCAACTTGACCTTAGTCCGCATTGGAAGGTGCAAGTAAGTAGAACTTTCACTCGTTGTCTTCCCAAAAGGAGTCATACCCTACAAAGGAGTAAGAGTCGGTGTTGCGCAAACGGGGTCTCCAAGGAAAAACTGACACGGGAGAGTCGTGCACGGAGGTTCCATCGTGGCACCCATGCTATCCTTTCTTCTACTCTGCACCTGCGTGGTGATATGTGAAGGAGAAGGACAAGCGGCAACTCCTACAGGGAGAGCTCGAGAGGGGAGATCAAGGCTATTGAGATCAATCACGCCCTTCTCTGTTGGAAGTCCTTGGTCATCCGAGTCTTGCTTCTCCGAATCCGCTTCTGAACCAGAGTCGCCATCCTTGCCCGAACTCTACGAATCCTCTACAAACTTTGATAGGATATGGATGAGGTTGCCTACCAACAACCTCATGTTAGGATACGCTTCTTTGATCTTACCGGTCTGCTCCACCATGAAGGCAATCACCTTCTTGCTAGAAATATGGCCATCACTCTCCAATCTAGCATAAAACATCTTGGCTTTCATCACTGCATTTGGCGGGACGTGCAATGCCTCTTCCACCTGCTGCAATGCCGATGTCGAGGCATTGGCTTGGAAAAGAGCCTCCTTGCAACTCTTCTCTACCTCTAATGCCCGACTCTTCATCTTTGTCACATCAAGAGTGAGTCGGTTGACCTTCGGTTCAATAATGCGGAGGTCACCAACTTCTCCAATCTTCTCCTTGGCCGCAACGACGAGTCCTTGGTGAGAGGGGTTGCCGAGCAGGCTGCCTAACCGTCCCAAGGTCTTATCCACATCGTCCACATACACCCGAAGAACCTCTACCAACTCGGAGGCAAAGTAAGTCTTTCCTCCGAGCTGAGCTAATCATGTAGCGGCTGCACAGGCGGTAGCTCGAGTTAGGGTGGAAGGTGCTCCTCCTTGTCTCTGTCGTTGACGCTTGGGAGGTGGTAGTGCTTCCTCCTCTGACTATGATGAACTACTCCCTCCTTCTGATCTAGGCTCGCGCTCCGATTCCGTCCCTTTGAACTTCTTCATAATCAGTTGAGTGCCATACACCATGGCCTCCTCCGGAGTGGTTTCCTTGAAGTAGTGATAGAGGTCGATGAGGAAAGGGCAAATGGGTGAGCGCCTCGTACTGTTGACGCTCTTCGTCAACCTGATCACTACCTCCTTTATAATTAAGGCCCAGTTTACCATCCTCTCCCCAAGATAGGCACCATACATGGTCCTAGCAAGTGTGATCGTGACTCGGGTAGGTTTCTCCGGGTGCAAGGTTGGTACGAGGAATGAGAAAACCCGCTTGGCCAGAGGATCCAGACAATCTTGCAATGCATAACTATTCTTGGCATCCTAGGTGCCAAAAAGCCCTTTGGCGTACTCCTCCTTCTTAAAACTCGTCAATCCTGCCCCCTGTCGTGGAAAACCATACACCTGTCGTGGAAAATTGTACACCTCCTGCCATCTTCCCATGGTCCATCGGTCCGGGCAAGCCCGAATGCTACCCCCCTTTGGTTCTGGTAATGGATCTTGCCGTAGCTCTTGCACAGTTGAGTCTACACAAAAACTCCAACAAAAGTCTAGTAGAGAGAGACAACCCATTTGAAGAAGGTCCTCCTTCAATTTGGTAAGTTTGAGTGGATCCTTTGGAATGGTGGGAGAGATGTCATTTGTCGTTGAGGTCGTTGTGGTCATGTTTCTTGCATGCTTGTTCGGACCTCCTGCCTCGGTCTTCCGCTTCTCTTGACTGTTGTTGCAAGCTTCTCGAGGTTGGACCTCTCTGTCTTGCTTGTGCTCGTGGTCGTGGTGGTATCCTTGTGCTGGTGGAGCCACAGCCCTTCCTTCGGCTCACGTGCTCGGACCTCCTTCAGTTGGTGTGCTCGAACTTCCTTCAGCCCGCAGCTCGTCTGGTGGTGTTCTCGTGATGTCCCAGCCTTTCTTGTACTCGTATGCTCGTGATCGTGATGTCCCAGCCCTCCTTCTGCTTGTGTGGTGGTGGTCGTGGTGCCACAACCCTCCTCGTGCTCGTGCTGGTATCCTCGTGATCGTGATGTCCCTCCTTCCTCAGCTAGTGTACGCGGACCTACTTCCCTTAGCCGGTATGCTCGGACCTACTTCAGCTGGTGTGCTCGAACCTCCTTCAGCCCGCAGCTCGTGTAGTAGTATCCTCGTGATCGTGATGCCCTTGCCCTCCTCGTGCTTGTGGTCGTGGTGCCGCAACCCTCATTGTGCTCGTGCTGGTATCCTCGTGATCGTGATGTCCCTCCTTCCTCAGCTAGTGTGCGCGGATCTACCTCCCTCAACGGGTATGCTCGGACCTTGCACTAGTGTTCGGCTCGGAATTTTTGGAGGTAGCTTCCTTGTTGTTGCCGGTTGAGCTTCCGGGTTCTTGCTTGGGAAGTTGCGGAGCTCCCGTTATTTGAGCTAGTCTAATGTCTGTGTCGGTGGGCCTTCCGAGCTCCTCTAGATTGAGCTAGCTTTTCCAAGGCCTTAATCTACCCGTTGGTCTAGGGTGTTAGGCTTTGGTGTTAAACCCCTCCTTGTCTCTTTTAGCACTTATCCAATGACCCTGTATCTTACCTACTCTATTCCTTCCTAAAAGCTAATACCATGTAGATAATAACCTCCAAACCTTATTAGTTTGTTCGCGGGTCCCGCCACGCACGGTCTTCACCCCTGGATTGTTTGTTGGGCTTGTCCAAGCCTCTCTTGGGCTGCCTACACCGTAGCCGTTTCGTCGGGGTCCTCCTCTTCTAGATTAATATTCACATCAATTGTTAAATGTGTCCTGGCCTTCTTAGATGCCCGTACAGATGCGGTTGCAGCCTTTTCCGCTTGCTGGACAACCTTATTCGCTCTTACCACAACCTTCTTCTAGTTGATAGACTTTCAACGGTCCTTCAATGTGTGTGCAAATACCTCTTAAACCTCTACCTTGTATTCATTAGTGTAGTCCTCAGGCCCATATTCACAAAAGTACCTATTCGGGACAACAAAGTTAGCATAGGTAAGAGAATTAATGTAAATGCTGAAAGAAAATGGAATCCACCAAAGTGCACAGTGTCTGCGACTTACATAATCTCTTGTATGGCTGATTCAACTCGGACTTGTGACCTGTCTTCCTTGCCACGGAAACAAAGGATGTTTTCTTCAATATATATACAAGGAAATTGTCTGGTCGAACTTCCGCGTCAACGAAGTCGTTCAAGCGGCTCCACAAAATGGTGGCTTTTTTGACGGTTTTTGTTCTTCCTCCTCCTTGATTGACCTTTTCCTCCCATTTAAGGTCGGTTCGATCAAAGGCACCTTTTGGCGGCAGCTAGATAGATGCCCAGATTTTTTTCAGGACTTTCCTCTAGGACGGCAACTTGTACATCTGGTGGGGTGTTGATGTTGCAAGTTGTAGAGTAAGTATTCCTCCGGATAGCACTTAGTTGTGGCTAAATGTGTCCAAAGTATCCGCTCTAAGTTCGTTCCCACAGAGACCTATTGTTTTTCCTTAAATGATAGGCAAAAGCTAACTACCAAATACTACTCTACATGTTAGCTTTCCTATTCATCTCTTTGCTCCCAATCTGGATCCTTCTAGACTCCAGAGTTCCTACAATAGCTTTCGGAACTAGTTTCTGGACAGCCGTAGGGTAGTTTGATTGATCTTTGTTCCTCCTCAGAGAGTCTTCCGGACGGTTTAAACAAGTGACCGGAAGGCCACTGATCATGTTTTGTGTAAGTGGCCGGATTCCCCACTCTCTTGTGACTTAAAGTGCCTAGACACCCACTCCCTCGTAACTTATAGTGGCTAGACACCCACTCTTCCTACTCCGCTAACTGATAGACATTTGTTGAAGTCGGACTCACACTCTCACATCATTCAGATGGCCATCCGGACGCGGTCACGCAGAGGTAAATCCAGACTACAATGACATTCCAGTTGGTAATATAGTAGTTCTACTGAGTGAGTTTTACAATTTGTAAGTGAACTTCCTTCTAAACATACACATTGGGCTTTTTTCCTATCGTAGGGGGAGATTCTAGCCTCAACCGGAATCCAGGTTCACACGGATATTCCATGCCTTAGAGGCTACCAGACACACCTCTGCAATACGTCTCTTCCCCTCCTGGCTGCTTCCGGACCCTGTAAATTAATGTCAGGTTACTACCTAACTCCTACAGCTCTTCCGAGCGATCTCCCAATGCAAGTCCCAACCGGTTGTTCTAAGTACAACCACTTCAACACTCGACACATAAGAACTTAAATCACCATACTCCAACCACAATGGATCTGTTCCCTCACAAGAAAAAAACCCATATCACCACAAGTTCAAAAGAAGAAAATGTGATAGATGGAAAATGTTCTTCATGAGAAAAAACAAGATGGTGAGTTGTCTAAAACTCATGTATTAAGAACTTACTAAATTCCCAAATTTCGAATCTACCTAATCCGCGAGGAATCTGGAAAATCTTATCCTAATAACAAAAAAATCTTTATCTCTAAACATCCGGAAATCCGATATCAGATCCAAAAATTATGGATGTTAGATCCGGATTTTCGGATGGTAAAGAAGTTCATGGAATTTGTTAACCTAAAGTTTGGCAGTTGGGTGCAATTGTGAGCCTCATCATTTAATCGCTACAAAACCTAAATAACTAAAAATTCCTAATTTCAACTGTAACCCTAGCTATGGAGTCTTCTTGTTCCGGCGACTCCTCCGCAACGGGGATGCTCGTACCGTTTTCGTCGCCTTATCAGTCTTCTCCGGAGTTGGATCCGGTGCCTGGCTCCTACTTCCGGAAGCAAGGATTTTCGGCTCCGGTTTGTCCGATAAGGGTGTCGCCTGGGTGGCCTTCTCTGCCGTGCCAGTCGTGGTCCCCACCAGAGCCTTGACACTGGAGGCTTCCTTCGGAAGACCCCTAGACAATGGGGAAGTTGTCTTTCGGTGGATGGAGGAGAGAGAGAAGCGAGGTATCCGGAAGACTTGGAGAGCCCCTGGAACAGTGCTGCCGGAAGAGGGTTCTTTCCAGTCTTCGCCGTCTCTGGACTGTTATGAGGGGCCTTGCTCTAGTGTCCGGGTGAAGCCACATTGGGTGTGCCAAAGGTCTCATCCGCCGGCCGCTTACCTTTGCCGGAAGCTTCCTGCGCCTTCCTTCACGGTCCGGTTACATATAGGGATGAGTCGAGTTCAATGGGAGAGTTCGGCGCCATCAGTTCCTCCCGGACTACAATGTTGGCCGTGTTGTTTACCAGCAGTTGCATCTGCTCCCAAGTCTTCTCCATCTTCCGGGCGTGGTCCATGAGGAATCGGATGATTTGCCCATGGTTCACCTTATCTTCCTTCTCCAAGCACTCCTTGAAGAGAAGACTCCGGTTGACCGTGTCCACCGGAAAGCTCAACGCCGCCCAAACCTCCACGAGAGCTTGAGCAGATGCGGTGGCCCTGTCTTCCGCTTCCTTCTGTGCTGCTCATGCCTCCGTCACCGTGGCTTCCGTCACCAAGGCAAAGTCCTCCTGCAGCTTTGCCCGGGATTGGACTATCGGTAACTGCTGCTCCTCCATCACCATCAACCGGTCCTCGACATGCCGGAGATCCTTCAATCAAGGCATGACCTCCGATACATCGTCGACCTTGAGTTCATCCAGGATTTCGTATATTAGCGCTGAGCTATCGGCGAGGTACTGGTTGATCCGCATGGTCGACCAGGCTACGTGCCGAAGTAACTCAATGATGTCCTCCACCGCCTTGCTGGTGAGCTCCGGAGGTTCGGGAGTCCCTACTCGTTCTGGTCGGGTGGAGAGGCCTGCCGCATCTCGACCTTTGGTGGTCGTGTCCATCCGAGTCGGTGGTGATCCCGTCGGCACTGCCTTCGGTTGTACTAATCGACTTCGCTTCCAGGTCGGAGGGGTTTTGGCCGGAGGTGGCTCCGCATCTTCTGTTTTGTCCTCCAAGTCCGTCTTTGGCTCGCCATACTTCTGGATATTCAGAAGCTCGTCGTATTTGTCTTGCTCTTCCGACTTCAGCAGTTCGTGCCAAAAGTAGAGGTGAGTCAGGTAGGCCGAAAGTGGTGATCCGGCCTTCCTTGTCCGGTAGAGGCCCTTGACCAATCTCTCCACTAGGTCTTGCATTAAAGACGACCAGTCGTCGATGATCTTCCCTCGCATTGCTCCCAGGAAGACACTCGCCCACTTGAACACCAGTCGCTTTGGCTTCTCCGGATGGAAGATTGGGTTTAGAAACCCAATCACAATCCGGGCGTGAGAGTTGACGAGGTCACTCGTCGAGAAACCATCCTTTGGGTCGGCATGTTGGTGGAACTACCCGTCCACAATGTCGTCTTTCTTCTCCGCCACCTTTACGTCCCCATTCTGGAAGCCATACGTACACTTCTACTCCGACCGGGTCCACTTTTCCGAGTGCGCCCGGAGACTTCCGTCATACTAGTTGTCCGGGTCCCCGATCAGCTCCGTAACCATTTGTTCCTCCTTTGTTCTCCGTGCCACCTGTAGGAGCCCTGAACACCCCATCTTGTTGAGGAAGTGAAATAAGACATGCAGGTCCATGTCTTTAGTCGGATACTCCGACATCAGCTTTGCGATTGGCGGCGCTCTGGCGGCCGCGCTCTTCACCATCCCCGGTTTCTCGGCTCGCTCTCCTTCGGCCATGACGGTCACTCTTCCTTCCCTCCGATCGCACCTACACGCACTGACCTCACAAAAGCACTTGTACTATAGAAGTACTACCGATGTTGAAAAACAAATAGAAAGTAGGGCAGAAAACAAGGGAGAGAGAGAGAAGAAGAAGGAGAAAGAGCGGAAACGACAACTCTGAAGAATTTCCGTTTCTGCGCCTTTTAATAATTGGCGCGATGTACGGAATCCATAACGGCTCTGACGTCGCTTCCCAAACGCCGTAATGACGATTCCGCTTCCGCATATCCTCCGGAATACTCCTAACATTTTCCGGTTTAGGGTTGTCTCGTTTTCGGAAAGTTGCTGAGGACAACGGTTTCTAACAATTCTGTTTTAACACATAATTCTTATTTCCTATTTCTTATCTAGTTATACTAGTCTACACCGTTTGAATCACTAATTTTTTCATTTTTATTTATTCATCGGATTTGAAAGGTTGTATCCGGAACCTTGTGGGAACGGATTGCCACAGCTGGACATGATAGGCGTGCGCATTCTTTGTTTTCGTGGCACGTGCCATTTTCATTGATGGGGTTATTCGAGGGAGAACCAACATTTGCTGTGGAAGGGGCACTTCCTGGACAAGGCCCATTTAGCACGCGCTCGGCAATTCCGAGACATGCCACTGTCACTGTAGAGGGGGAGGTTGCTACAATGCAAACCGTGTTTTGAGAAGAGATGTTTGCTTTGTTGGGGACGTCGCTAGGGCAACTGAAGATAGGAATGGGGACATGTTCAGAGTATGGCAGGTTTGGGGGCCAGGAGAGACTGCACGGGTTTGGGTTGTAAATGGGGAGTGGGGTGTTTGCAGTATTCGACTGCCAAACAGGGGAAGCATCTCTGCCACTACACAGAACGTCCGCCTCCGATTCGCGTACAAGGTCCTCTTCACTAGTGGTGGGGCCGCAAACGTTGTATGTTCATTGATGGACTTCGTCATAACCAACAAGGTCTACAACACATTCTAGATTGTCCATAATATGGTCTACGCCCTGAAAACCGAAGGCTTGTCCAGAACAGGCTTCACAGTGAAAAACCCTGCCCAACAATTCTTCCTTAAATTTGGAACCCTCTCAAGTTACCCAACTGCGGACATCCTACTAACCTAGGTTATGTGCACGCCATGAATCTTTAAACTCCGACACTCTGTCCATGATTTAAGAAAGAGCTTATGAAATTTGAACTCTTAGGGAGAAACTGAAATTAGTTCAAGAACACTGGACAGGTTGTATACCAAAAATAAGGAACCATACAAGCAAAGGCAAAACTTGCATGGAAGGGAGAGAGAGTAGATGAAGCATACCAAGAATGTTGTGCGACATCCGATTAAAACAGTGGAGAAGAATCCAAATTAATGGCAACAACACATCCAAAGCACAAGAATAAATGCATGATCACAAGAACTGATCACCAAGAACACTCTAAAGCCAAAACACTCAAATCATGGCTGAATTTTGTGCAACCATCTTGAAATCCCCTGAATTCATTGCTGAGGTAGTTGAGCGATCTCAAAAGAGTGGTAGGTAACTTAACCTTCAAACGGACGATTAGGGAGGCAGACGAGAAGTGGAGGATGAAATCGGGCGAGGGGTGTCGGGCGGGCGGGCGCTCGCGGGCGGCCAACGTGGCGGGGAGGTTATGTGGTGGGCTTGGCCACTGTGGCGGGCATGCGACGTGGCGGGAGCATCGTGGTGGAGCAACACCATGGCAGCCCAAGAATAGGTCGCGGCAAGAGGGACAAGGCCGGGCAGCCAACCAACTCACCGAGCATTGGATCTGGACGAACGCTCGACCAAGCAAATAACGAGATCCCTGGTAGAAATACCTTCATCGTGGTCACACAGTCTATTTCTTTGGCAACTCTACAACCGTTTGTAGATGAACTCCTTGTGCTTGGGCTTCAACACTCTTACTGCACACAAACGGGGGTGCCATCAATGCACACAAATAGAGGTGCCATTAACCCTTTTAACGACAAGGTCTTCCATGCTGCCCTGATAGTTCTTAAGGGGTCTTCCATGCCGCCCTGATAATTCTTACTATTTAGTAGATTCTGCACAACAAAATCTACATGAGTACATTTTACTGTTCACTTTTTCACAGAAATCAATGTAGTTCATTATTGCCTCAACCAATTGGAGATCGGGAAGATAAGTTAGATGGAGGAAAGCATAGCGTACAACCACTCCGACCAGTGCAAATCAATCCAATGGTTCAATCAACCGTGGCTCCTGAAAAACTGGTCAAATCGACCACATTTTAGTTCCTTCGTTGTTAAAAGGTTTAACTCCTTCAACCAAACTGGAAGAGGCTCGTCGTCTAGGGAAAAAATAGATATGTGTGAGTGAAGGAGTGAGCATGGACCATGTCCGAAAGGACTAATGACTGCGATTCCGACATCCGATCCTGTATTGGTTCTAGAGTGTTATGACTTCATTTACCTTGAAGGGTCTTCCTATTCAGGTAATCTTAGACCCAGACACGCGGGCAGTAGATGGCTGCCCAGTACCTCCAGGCTCGGAGGGTTTCTTTCCTTTACTCTTGAGCAACTTGTCCATGACTGTCAATTCGATGTACTTCGGGAGGTCTTTCTCTGCAAGAACAACGCAACATTGCCATTAACATACTCGAAGCTTTCATCCAACACCGGGTTTTCGAAGAGAGCCGTTAGAGATCATAAACTGCTCAGCTTACCTGCTAACACACTGGCATTCACCAGAAATTCTGGGGTGTTGGTAGTCTTCAACTGCGCACCAAACAAACAGGCATCGTTAGATCAGAGTGGTATAGATAAATCACAGCCTTGAAATTGAGAAGAGAAATGTTGATTGCTACAAGTGTTCAATTTTAACTAAACGTGAAGTGTCACTTTCAACGACCCGCATCAGGGGAAGCTCGCAAATGAAAGTTCTACACATGCATTAGCGAACGATTTGAGTAGGTGTGGCTGATAAACATGAATGTACCAGTGCTGTCAAGCCCTTTGCAAGCTCAACGGGGTCCACTGATCCTGGGCCTGCCAAGTAACCAGGTTGGAAATCATCTCCGTTGTAGCCCGCTACAAATAATGCACCGGCCTTTTCTAAGGCAACCTTAGAGCTTTCAGGTACAGCCCCAGTGCTGCAAACACACGTTCGCATACATTAGAATATACTCAAGCTATATAGAGGGCTATTACGCCTGTTGGACAATATGGAGGTTGTAGACGAAGAGGCAAAGAAGACAAAGCAAAGTCCACATTGAACCATTCAGAAGTACGATGCAAATATGCAAAAGATTGCAGACCTGTCTGATGTCATCAACACCACAGAGGCGGGAGCCTTGTAAAGATTGGAGGCACCAGATTCATTGATGGCAAAAAGACGGGCCGCTCCTTCCTTGCTCCAAACCAAGCCAAGATCAGATGATACTGCTGTCTTAAAAACCGTGGAGTTCTTTCGGATAACTAACTCTGGTGCGAGTACCAGAACTGTTGCTCCTGCTTGAACAAAAGCCTGAAACCTCCTCCCACAAAACATTTCAGTTGTGTGAATCAAACACACAACTGAGTCACGATACTATGAATCCTCAAGCTTACAGACTTATTAATGTGATCAGCCAGTGAAACGAATCAATCCTCTTTTTTGATGTATTATATTATAATATAATTATCTTTGATCCTTAGTGTAACAGAGCATATGAGATCTGTAACCTTGTAGTCGTAAGTTCACAGATATCTCGCTCCAGCTTGAGAGACAAATTCAAACTTGACAAGTTCAAATTACTGAAAAAATTCTCTGAACACCTGAGGATAAAGTCATAAATGCACTGTTTCCAGAGCCTATATTCAAAATCTGATTAGGTTCAGTACGCTTTAGCTTGAACTCGTTCACGTCTTGTTCATTATGTCCATTGATAAGTTTGTTTATGCTTGACAATCAAGTGTTGGTTTTAGATTATCTGCATTGTATCATCCATGATCGATACCAGTAGAATAGCAAACTAACCGTGCTGAAAGCGGGAGGGCATCTCGAGACAAGGTGTTCCCCCTTTCCGTCAATGCAGCCAACGCCCTCTTGACGGTTTCAACATCAGTAAATGTTTGAACACCAAAAATGCGTTCTTGTCTTCAGCAGTGAGTCCAACACTGCCGACAACGGATGGGCTGCAACGCAACTCAAAGCGATTACTTCGATTCATGACGAGGCATGACTAAATACGGGTGCATAAATATACTCTTCACATGCTAGTATCTTCATCAAGAGCAGCTTCAATGATAGAACGTCTCCTCCATTTACAGGCACGCCCACCTGTAGTTTGAAGCGATGTAGACCGTGAATGGGAACTCTTGATGAGAAACTTGACGATTTGGAGCTGGCTCAAAAATGCTCCGGAACAACAATGCGCTCGAAGGGATATCGGAGATGGTGCGCACTTTGGCATCGGAAAGAGGTGACGAACCAACTGCACCAACGTGTACATAAAGCTTTTGAGCACTGGTGAGAGACGCTGTCACCTGCAAACACAGCCTACTTCGTTGGTCCCAATCAAACAAGCTCACTCCAACCAGCGCCAATGTCATCAACTCCCTCTAACAACATTTTCAAAACACTGAAGAAGAGCATAGAAGAAATATTACAAAAGACTCACCTCTTTAAAAAGACTTCTTGCGAAGAAATATTACAAAAGACTCACCTCTTTAAAAAGACGGTTGAACTGAGCCTTGCTGATATCCGTAGCTCCCGAGGTGTAGGAACCCCGCGCATACACAGTTGTAGTCATCCTTGGCTCTGCAAATGATAAATGACACCAATTTCTATCGGAGCCGAATTCACTCCGCTTGAAGAAAATCCTAAAGCCTTGCACAAGGATCTACTCAAAAATCCTATCATGGATTATAATCATGGACTACCAATGATAATAACTGCAAAGACATGTGCGTATTTTGACTAGAAGCCTCAAATTCGCAGCCACTAGGTGAAGGCATGACTTCAATTTGCAAAAACAACAGTCCATAGAAAAACAATTACGATGATCGAGTGGCCATACACTGATCATCGTTGGTATATTGTTGGTAGGCATAAGAACTCCGCGATTATGAGGGTTTGGGATAAAACGATTCAAGCTCTCAGGTTCGAAGATATCCCTGAACTGTACCTGGAATATTGGCATTGACCTTCTTCAGCTGCGACTCTCGCAGATTGCGATAAGCCACGACGTAGAAAACCTACATCTGAAAATGTACCTCATTGAATAAGCATTTTCAAAACATAATAAAACAAAGATCATGTCAGAACGTCGAACAAACCTCGGGAAAACTATTTGCTGCCCTTGTCCAGGCGCTGACTCTGCCGACTGCACACAACCATTTCGTCTCAGATAACTTCCATATGCAAGCCACTTCAACACATATCACATGCAGAAAAACAAATCACGTTCTAGTCATCAATTGTGCCCAGTAGCTGGAAGCATCACACGACTTTCGTAAACTTAAACCCTCGTCTCCTAAAAAACCAAAGCGCTCACAACCTACCCAAATTCGAAACCTACAAAACCGAACGCCATTTTACAAAACCTGCCAAATTTCGACGATGGCAGTCCTGAATGCTAATAAAACTTCAAACTCGGCGACATTACACTCACAAACCATTTCCTTCCCATACTCCAAACACTGAACCCAAAAACCTAAGTTTTCTGACGATCCACAAGATTCCCGAGCCGAATTAAAAAAAAGCATGGATTATTATCGGCAGGAGGGGAAGCCGGAGGCGGCCGCGAGGTGGTGGACTTTGTCGAGCCGCAGTCGCTGAAGAAGCTCTCCCTCAAGTCCCTGAAGCACGCCTTAAACATTTTCGCACCCTTCGATGATCGAGTCGCGGTTCTCTCCGACAGGTTTTTCTGGTCTCGTTTCCTTCTTTGCAGTCGATTTTGTTACATGGGCACGTGATTGAATTTGGTGCCTGCCCGTGTTCAACCTGCAGCTACAATGCCAGTTGTTGGTGCAGCTCCTGCAGCCCCTGCACTGGATCGCTCTTCTACTGCTATCACAACAACTGACCGGTATATTTCTGTCAGAACGCATTTAGAATATTTGTGTCAAGAGTACTTAAGAATGTTGTTATTGAGACAGAGTATGGGTTTTAGCTGTAGCTTGAACATATCTGTATATTGAAAAAATGACATTTTTGAAAGTGGATGAGTATTCACTTCTAGTCATGGTATAAACAGGTACCAACCAAGTGCTGCAGTCATGAAGAGGCTTCCCAGTAAATGGCCAAAGCCCGTCTGGCATCCCCCTTGGGTGAACTACCGGGTAAGGCGTGAAATCTATTCAATTTATGCAGGTGATTGGCTACTTTGCCGCCAAGACTGAAAAATGATCCTGTGCAGGTGATAAGCTTGTTATTTTTGATACTCTGCAGTGTTTCTGGATAACTCACTGATGCGACAGATGGACAGATGGTGAAGTATTTTGTGTTTCGATTTGTTGTTTGATCTTGCAGGTTATCAGTGGGCATCTACGGTGGGTCCGATCGATAGGATTTGATCCTGGAAACGAGTGGTTTTGTACAGGATCAGCCGATAGAACTATCAAGGTGAGTGTTTTCCCGAGTCGACATGTTTGTGCATTCCAATTGTTTCTTGATTGACTTTTTAAAAAACATAGTGTGAAAAGCAACCCTTAGCGAAAAATTGAAGATTGGTTCTGGACAAGGAGTAACAATTTCGCTGATTAATTTGTGTTACTTCTTGGGATGACTTTGGTTGTTGTTTAGATTTGGGATTGTGGAACTGGAAAGTTGAAGCTGACTTTAACTGGTCATATTGAGCAAGTTCGAGGTATGTTATGCATTTGTTTTGAGCTCTTAAGATTTTATGCTATGGTTATATTGGTGGTTCTTTTCGTTATCAAGTTCCACTGTGGAATGAGTGAGTGAACGTTGTTGGACAGGCCTTGCTGTGAGTGGTCGTCATCCATATATGTTCTTAGCTGGTGACGACAAACAGGTCAAGTGCTGGGATCTGGAGTACAACAAGGTGTGTTCTGGCTCTTGTGAAACACGTTGATCCATTGCGCCAATCATGGTTTTCTTTGCTCTCTATATGAATGTGTACTTGTCGAAGAATTTGTTGTGAACATGGGTTTGTACAGGTTATCCGATCGTACCATGGACATTTGAGTGGAGTTTACTGCTTAGCTCTTCATCCCACACTTGATATTCTCATGACCGGCGGACGTGATTCAGTTTGTTGGGTATTATTCTCTTTCTATTCCGTCTTTTGCCCTGTTTTTGCTTACTGAAAATTTTGAGTTTTTTATTATTTGAGGTCTAAAGATCTAGCATATCCCTTGGCAGGTGTGGGACATGAGGACTAGGGCACAAGTGTTCGCGTTATCAGGTCATGAGAATACCGTGTGCTCTATTATCACACAGGCTACTGTAAGACTTCAATATGGCCTTCTCTGTTGCATGAAGAATGCTCCGATTTGTGTCGTACCTTGCACCTATATCATTTGCTTTCTGACAGTTATCGTTTTGTGCCTTTCCTAAGATTTCTTTCGGGTTTGGTTTCTTATGTCTAGATTAATCTACAGTAGCACGTTATTGCACTGTTTTCTGGTTCACAGATGTCTCTGGTTTATTGTTATGCATTTCAGTTAACTGACAGATGCATATTAGTCAGTCTGTAGATGAAGTAGTAAGATTTCAGGGCATAGTTATGTTAACTAGTTGCAGAATGTTGTACTATTGGGCTCTTGACATTTTATCTTGTTCGTAGACCTCAAATTTGTAGGACCCACAAGTTGTAACAGGATCACATGATACCACGATCAAAATTTGGGATCGTGCTGCAGGTTACTAATTAATCCCTTCAAACACCTAGCCTTCTTAGTTCTTAATACAATTTGTGATCTGTTATTGCATCTTTTCTGTAGCCTCATGTTTTCACTTTGCACTTAATGTTTTGTCTTGTCATTTCTGCATTTTACACAGGGAAAACAATGTCGACGTTGACCTTCCACAAAATCTGTGAGAGCATTGGCATTGCACCCTTTTGAGTAAGTTCCAGCCTTCTTTTCGTGATGACGATTTACCTGATATGCTAATTAGCTGTATCACTGGTTGTTTGACTTTTTCTGTTTGACTGGTTCTGTTGAAGATGTATCTGGTGTGCAGTTTAATAAATATTTATAAGACTGCAATCGTTTTGAAATATATTTATTTTAAACCATATGTTGTTCCCCTTTGTTTTAGGAAGACCCTCATCCATTTCCTATGTTTATTTCCTGACAGATGCATATTTGCATTCCCTATCAGATACTTTTTGTGTGCTGTATTTCTGTTCTTTGAGCAGTACGATCTAACATCGCAAGTACTTTGCTTGAAGAGGCATACTTTTACTTCAGCTTCAGCTGATAACATTAAGAAATTCTGACTGCCAAAAGGAGATTTTCTGCACAAAATGCTGTAAGTTATTTTTTCAGTTATATGCTGCATTAATGTGTTTGGAGTGATATATTACGTTTGATTTAGGTTCTTTTGTTGGTGGTCTATGTAAATATGTAGCAGACGGGGTTTGTTAACTCACGCACATGATTGTCGCGGTTAGTGTTTCTGGCTATTGTTTTGGCATACAAAGTCTGTCAATGCGATGGTTGAATTGTCTGCATGGTAAATATCTAGGTCTACGTAATTCGGTTTGAGGTTTGATATGGTGCCTGTGGTCTTGAAATAAACAGATCCCAGCAGCGCACAATTATTAACTGTATGTCGATCAATGAATACAATGTTCTGGTTTCTGCAGGTTTGAAATCTGCTCCAGTTTTGAACCTTTCTAAATCAGGACATTCATCATAACCCAGTTTCGCATATATTGTGTTCCCAATATCAATTTTCCCATTTTTTGATGACATGCAGGTGATAATGGAAACATGTGGTTTTGGGACTATAAGAGTGGGAACAACTTTCATCAAACGCAGACAATTGTGCAGCCTGGTATTCTATCTTGCCCCTTTGTACATCTTTTCCACTCGGGCTTTCAACCTGCATGCTTTGGTTTCATCTATTTACAACCGATTTAACTTATTTCATCGTCATGAATTGCTGTGCTCTTTTTTGCAGGATCATTGGATAGAGAGGCCGGAATTTATGCCCTTTCATTCGATCAAACTGGCTCGCGATTGATCACTTGTGAAGCAGACAAGACTATCAAATCTTGGAAGGAGTATGAATCAGCCACACCAGAACCGCACCCTATCCACTTCAAGCCGCCTGAGGACGCACGTAGATTCTGATGGGTTAAAAGTCGATTTTCAAAATGGAATTTCTTTTTCTAAACAAACTGGTGAGGAGTTTGATCGAGAGTAATTTTTGCATTCCCTTAACTTTTGCATTTCATGTTCTTTATATCTTTAAGGATGAGCGATCATGTAAAGAAAGTGAAGTGTATCTGGATTGTAAAATCTTTTATGATCGTAGATTCTCCCATGTCCAAAGTTCGCATGTCCTTAAAGACTCAAACTATGAACTTTGAACTGTCCAAACGTTGCTTCTTCCCAATTTCATTTTTAAAAATTAAATGTAATTTTTCTGTTTAGAGTTTTTAATGACTTACAGAAGTTGAATAAGTTGAATGCTGCTACGGTTATGAAATGAAGATTTAAAACCCTTAGGGATTTTAAATAACAAAAATTCACTTTGTTTTTTTAACAATCTTAAGTCATAAACATCAATCCAGACCCCTTAGACAGGCACGTATTTGCCACCATAGAATACAAAAAATGTGTTAAAGTTTAGCAAGACTTAGACCTGTGGATTACAGATTCTTCAACTAACATTTGTCATTTAAATTTCACTTCAATATATAAACCTTATCATGTTCAAATATGACATTGTACTTGTAGAATATTGTGGCCACGTTCTGCACACCAATGGCACCTTCTAACTGTTAAGGGTTAATCTTGATCTTTGTATTTGCATGTGTAGTTGCTCTCATTGTTATTTTAACTTCTAAAGGACAATTCTCCTCTTGGGGAACGGTCTGAATTTGGATAGAATCCAAATTGACATTATTTTAATTTTTTTTTAATTTAATGAGCAACTTTTTATTAGTTTCCCATTGACATTTTTGTAATAATCCGACTTATGGTTTTAAATTTACAAACAACATATAGTGACATGACAAATAGTGCATCAATACTTAAACATAAACTAGAGTTTTAGCTCAAATTTATTGATACTTTCCCATCTTTGAATGTGAATGGAAATCTTCGCATCTACCATGGGGATTTTTTAGCTTCTAAAAAAAAACCAGTTTTATGCAAAATTTGTTGGTGTTGTTAACTTTTGGCACATAGTTGTTTTGCAAGATGTTAAGTAACACCTTCTAACCTTCAACACAATGAGAACTAGTAAGTGAGCTCCGCATATTGTGCTGAGAGGAGATGCAAGGACTTAGTCTGAAGACCTATTTCTATCATTAGGAGGTGATATTGAAACGAATCCGGGTCCTATGCGAAACATATTAAAAACTCACCCCCGCTCATAGTAGAAAAGCAAAAACGTATTTCATAAGAAACACAATAAAATTTCATTCAGAATAATAAAATCTAGCTAAAACATTTGCACCTTTACTAAAACCTCATCATCCAATACATAATGCTATTAGTACAACATTTCCACACCTACATATATTTATACAAAATAAAATAACTAATTATCCAACCTCTCACATATTATATGAAATAATCACTACAATACATCTGACATAAACACATGTAACAATATACTTGCAGACCCTAATATACAAACAAACGAAACAAACCCTCTTCTACTACAATAAGCTAATTTAAACAATCCACCCCAAAGACGCATTTCCACATCACATCCACATACAAAGTTTCTTGAAACAAATCAAGGAATAATAAATGAAAAACAATCCATACACAAAGACCTCTATTACTTCATACACCTAGAGAATGATTCCCATCCTCTGTTGAAGTTCAAGGTAAATTCCCATTTTTTACCCACACAACTAATTACCAAATCACTACAATGCTTTGAACCAATTCCAGAATATTCACATCCGCCACCGTTGCTCGACATACCAAACCCCCAACCCAAATCATACCCAACACAAACAACGAAACACATATTATTACATGGAATGCTTCATCACTAAATACAGCTCTACCAAGTCTATAAAACCTAGTAATTAACCTCTGGACTCCTCCAGCACTCATCCACATTCAAGAAACCAAATTAACAGCCACTAAATCAACAAAATATATACAAATAAGGATTCCTCCAATACAAATTAATTTTTAACTATACACATGTGCTTACTAGATGCATACGACAAAGAATGCCATATACAACGGCAAGAGGAGGTTTATTAACATTCATACATAATATATATGCTTACCTTCGTAACATCACTAAAATCCCTACACCTACCAACATATCCCCATATCTACAAATAATAAAAATTAACAACCAACCATTACAACCATGGCTGAACATACATATATACATGCCTTCCCATCTACAAGACCTACATTTAATCCCTATCATACAAAGAAATATCTCTCACCAAATCTCAGCACATCTAAATCACACCTACATCCTATGTGGCAACTTTAACCGAGACATTGCCCTTATTGGAAGACAAAATTATAACAACACTACCCCACCACAACTAGAAGATATACAATGGCGTAACTTTACTGACAACATCAACTTGACATATATACCTACCAATACACCATTCTCTAGACAAGGTGGCTTCAACTACACAAGCACTAGCCTAATTGATGGTTTCTACATCAATTCGCCAAATAACAATGGATATACATCCATGACTATCACTGAAATGAATCTCAACTCCGACCACTTCTCCATACACCTATACATCTCACAAAACACTTTACTAGCTAGACCCATTGCACCTTCACAAGCTACACAAACCTGCATTCTTAATCCCATTTCCCAAGAAAATCTAGAAAAATTTAACATTAAATTCTTTAAAGAAAACTCACTAGAATTAGACAACCTCACTACCTTTTTCAGAACAACCAACCACCTCAATCCAGTTAAGCCAAAAAAGTAAATAGAATAGTCTCTCGCATAAAAAAGAAGATTACAGTGATGTAACACATGCACAAAATTAGACAAACTCATACAAAAAATCTCTGACACCCTTGAAGAAACATGCAAAGCCAACCCCTTATCAACACTAACAAATAGAACCGCACAACAAGGTGGATTTCTACCACGGAAATTATCTGAACCTTGGAAAAAACACCTTGCAACTTACCATCTCATTTGAAAAATCATATATACTGCTAAAAACCGACCAAGTTGACGCTCAAATCCAATCATAAATGAAATCCGCAACCACCAAAACATTCAAATACCACTCCACTAACCCAACCACTCAAGTGATGACTGGACTAACCAAATCTCTGACATTGTCAAAGATGCAAATAAACAAGCTTGTGATATCTCAACAAAATATACCATGGAAAACTTAAAGAAAGCCATCTCAAAATATAGGAAACTATATGAAAAAAGCCCCAAAAAAGTACATAGAATAGTCTTCAATGATAGTGAAAATGCACCTCTTGATTGTATTTTAGACAGAAATAATAATATTCTTACTAGTCCAGAAGACATAGCCAACGAAATTCACACTCAACAATCAATAAGCAATAGACCTACAGTCCCTACGTGTTACTATCAGCCTGACTATACACCCAAATGCATGTGTGGTGTTAGACAATACCCATGGCAAGACCTTGATGGATTTACAATTGATACAAGAGGACGACCACAAATTCCAATGCACACATATTTTGTCCAAGAAACTTATGATATGTGCCTTAAAAACCTTGGAAATAACAAAGCCCCTAGCCCTGACAAAATCTCCAACTCAATTCTAAAAAACATGCCACCTAGATTCCACAATATGCTATCTTTATTCTTTAAACACTACTACAAATAAAACAAATACCTACATCATGGAAAACCAGTCCCATAGTACTACTATATTAAAAAGGAGACCCATCACAACTAACCAATCATAACCTATTGCCTTGGCAAACACAATATACAAACTATATACAAGCACGTTAACATCTATCCTTTCATTTTATGGTGAAAATACCAAAAACTACATGATAGCCAAGAAGGTTTTAGAGCTGAAAGGCATACATCAAGACAACTACAAACACTTATAGCTGCACTAGAAGATGCGAAACTCACAAATCAAGACATTTATATATTATACATTGACTTTAAAATTGCCTTTGGATCCATTGATCATGCAAGACTTTTAGCAATAATGAAGGACCTTGGTTATCTTACGGATGCCATAGCACTAATAGGAAACATATACTCACAATCCACCACTACATTCATTGGAGAACATTTTGGAAAAATTTTGCCCATTCCCATTCAAAGAGGTACCATCCAAGGTGACACACTTAGCCCTTACCTAATTATTATCTTCCTAGAACCCCTCTTAAGATGGCTACAACAAGGCAACAATGGATACATATTTGATACATCAAAAGCAAAAATCTTCTCCGTAGTATACGCTGATGATTTAGCCGCGATTGCCAATAAACTAAAATCACTTCAAACACAACTAAATAAATTAGACAAATTCTTTGAATGGGCAGTGATGGACCTAGGAATACCTAAATGTGTAGTTATCGGCTACCCAAACAAATCCAAAATGAACCCCATAACATTCAAAGCTCAAATACAAGTTACTAACATCAACTACAAAAATCAGCCAATACTGGTACTACACCAAAACGAATCATATACATATCTGGGTATAAACTTAGTCCTATTACTGAAATGGAAAATACAAATACATACCACTACCACCAAAGTTATAAAACAATGTAAAAAACTAGCAACTTGTCCAGCAACAATGAAACAAAAAATTATCATGGCCGACACAGTTATAAGGACATGTATCGCATATAGCTTGTATGCAGTACCATACTCCTTGCCCGCCATCAAAAAGTTGGACAAAAAGATAATAGCTCTCCACAAAACAATATGTGGTCTCTCTAAAAGTACTTCAAACATAGCTACCTAACTACCACATGATCTATTTAGCATAGGAGAATCACCTCACTTAAAAATTCCTACCTTAGATGTATTGGAGAACAACTTCAAAATGCCCTTAATGACACAGGAAGATTAGGAAAAATTTATAACGGCCTACTACAATTCATTCTATCTAAATTTGGAGGGTCCGAAAACATCCCGTGCATTAAATACCACCACTGTGTCCGATCACCTATTACAAGAACATTATTCTTACTCAAAAAAGAAGCTGGCGAACATCTAAAAAGTACAATAGAAAAATTCCTAATAGATACCTCACCACTTGAAAATACATGGATGAGAGAAGTTAAAAACATCCCCGGGCTTAATTCAAAAACATCTCTCAAACTACTACAGAAATTACTACTACACAATATAATAGATATCAAACAAATTATATTACTTAATGGCCGCAACATGATGAGTTCATATGAATTCAAAAATTACCACTCTACACCCACCAAACAAATAAAAAACGCACTACACATTTTAAACAACTATTTTGTTACCCAAAATGTTCACTGCAATGTCAAATACCATGTCCATACCACCACCCAGCAAGAACCTTAAAAGATAACTACATCATTGAAAACCACATCATACTACCTAGGCAAATCGAACTGCCAACCCATCCTCCTCCCCCACCACATTCATACCAACCCCCCACCCAAAAATATTCCTAAAAATCTCCAACAATTCCCTATGCACATAGTACTTGGTTATAAAAAACAACACTACATAGACTCTAACGGAATAGTAAAAAATGACACATCATATCTAAGCCAATGGAGACTACCAAACCATACCACATGTAATGAATGGCAGCCTCAAAGAGAATCATTCCCCTGGAATGACCCTAATATTTGTAAACACCACACTGAACTTCTCAATCAATACTACACCAAAACACAACATCGGCACTTTTCTAACTTAATAAACGCATACTTTTCCATTGAATAATAAAGAGACACAAGATTTGCATTAAACATTCCACTTGCCCACAAATCTATTAATGAATGTAATCCCGAAAGTGACATAGAAACAAACGTTAACACCATACAAACACAACATGATGTAGCCCACATATATGAAAATAATGGCAGATACCTTATCACCATTTCTAAAACTAGACTTCACTGGCTATGGAACCAATATCAAAAAGCAAAAAACAACCCACAGGGCCTTGAACCACCAACACAACTATTTGAAATTGAAATTGTGTGGTTATATCAAAGCTACAAATCCTGAATCCCAAAAAATGATCCACTACAACTTACGCAACACACACTACCAACACCAATATTAGACTTTCTCACATCAGCATTCAATATCAAGCACTTGTATTTCTCATCACCAGTCACATGCCCCAAGCAACTCACTCAATTTTACTTGCCATTCTCATGTGGTGTAATATTTGGGTCTCTTGGTAAAGCCTTTGACCACAAATGGAAGGGCATTGGATATGCCATCCACACAACGAAATAGATACACAACAAAACATATACACAACAAGCTATACATTGGGCCCAATTAGTTGCCAAAAACGATCCAAACACTATTACAATACTAATCTCCTCTGACATCAATTGGTACCAAAACTTTACCCCCTACACTGGCCCCTTCCTAGATACACACATCATAGCCCACTTTGCCGGAGATACCATCACATATGAAGAATCTACAGTACCCCAGAACTTAACTTGACACGAAAAGAACTCTCAACACTAAGAATTATGTGTATTCATCATCAAAATAACAACATTGGAACTTATAAACTACTGAATCAACTTACATATATAGTTAACAACCTCTCGATACAACAAATACACACTCAAATTGCCACATCTACCCCTCCAAATTGCCCTGTTAACTACAACAAAAAATGGTCTAAACTCACCTACCCCAATACTCTTACACATAATAATACACCCATTCCCCAACTCCCAAACTAGCATACTAACCTTCCATTAAAATTTTACCCACAATTTAGTTATTATACCAATGGTTCGTTCAAAAAACCAAAAGAAATAAGCCCTGGAGTATGGAGAAAAGAAAGAGCAAGGTATGGCATATACAACCCCAAGGGACTACATATTGCCAAAAGGCTACATGGCCATCAAAATATCCTACGAGCCGAGATGATAGCCATACACAAAACTCTGAGAATCATCAACACTCAATTCTCAAATGAACCTGCATATATATTCAACGACAGCCTAAACGTTCTTTTTCTACTAAACACACAAATAAAACATCGGACACTACATATAAGCCACCCAGACTAAGTTACACTTGCTTCTATGGTACAACTGCTCCAAAACCGTACACAACCAATTACATTATACAAGGTAAGAGCCCATGTTAACATTGATGAAAATGAACAAGCTGATAAACTAGCAAAAGATGGTATTCACCTTGCACATAGAAACGCTACACATCCATACGAACACGCCCATGCTACACCATACTACTATCAAAAAGACGACTGGCCTTCCATGTTTGATACACTAGACAAAGGCCCTGTTCGATTTTTGGAAAAATAAATCATTAAATACAATAGGAAATACAACCTAGAAATCATGGCCAGACAAACCCCTAATATGTATAAATGGATAGGTAATGCAGATATTGATAATGAACCCTCTAATGAATTTTGGGACAACCCCACTATATCTGATAAACATGCCTCATCAAATTCCGCATTGGAACATATATGGGCCATGCTCGAAAACAACTATGTTTTGGTAGAGAAAGATATCCCTCCATCACTTGCCCCATTTGTAACTCATTGGACCCTGATACATGACTACACGTATTACTTACTTGCAGACAACAACACATACATTCACTTTGTGTTAAAAGGCACAACAAAGGAGAATGGAAAATTAGGAAACTACTAGTCTCTTCCAAAAAATCCAGATGCTATATTCTCATGAATGCAGGCACTTTCAACAACAATCCCTAAGAAAATACCGTTCCTAATTGGTTACTTTCTTGTACATGTGGTATCCAAAGATGCCACTATAATGCCATATTTAGACCTGAATTACTCTGTGTCAAAGGACTACCCTACCAAAATGAACCATTTGTAAATGTTGAACAAAATCTCACCATACAATTTATTGAATTCACATATTGTAAGGATAGATTCTCTCCTGAAACCGTAGAAGAAAAAATCAACAAATACAGACCATTAACTGAAAGTATTGCTGCTAGAGGATGGAAAATTGACCCCCTTATTGTCATCGCAGCTGGTGCTAGAGGAGCTACGCACATTCCATCAAAGAAATGAATTGAAGACAAATTTAAAACATCTAAAACCACCATACAAAATACCTTCAAAAACATTAGTACCATTGCTATCCAATACGCTATGCATATCCTCCTCCACAAAAGAAAACTAAAAAATCACCAACCCGTGCCTCAATTGCAAGAGCCACCCTAATTGTAAATAAAAATTTAGTAGCTAGAGCTACTTTATTTTGTTAGCAAATGTTAGCACTGTCTCAGGTCACGCATGTGGTGGGCTACTTTCTCCTGCCTGCAATTGTGCACTTAGCAATGCCAAGTCACTACATACCCCACATCTGCTCAAACGAGTCCATCAGGGTTTGAACCCGGACCACTTATATGAGACAAACACTCTCTCCAACCAACAAAGAGCTCGTGACTTGGCTATCATCAAACTTAAAAAAACACACTATTTTACTGCAAAACTTCGATACCTAAACCTACTCAGGCTCTGACCACTCGTGGTCTTTGTTATTGGTCAGTGGATATTAAAGTGTCTACTCTCAAAAGGGAGAAGTAGTCCTATCCATCTATTCATATGTCCCGTAGGCTTAGGTCTAGAGGTGGAACAAACAAACACTTTACTCACACCGATCTCATTCAGAGACCAGAGTTACTCCTTCTCTATTGCTTTGGTGTTAATGGCGTTGGATCTGACGTGTTAATGCGATGCCAAGTTGAAATTGGGTGCACATAGCTATGGAGGTGCTAATTTGGACAAGGAGGGTATTGGAGAGCTCTGATCGGGGGTTTCTATAGAGTGTTGTTGAATAGAAGTGGAGTACGCGGTGGCGCTTGTGTTTTCCCCTTGCCATTACGGTGCTCTTTCAAATGGGCCTTGTCTTGTTGTTTTCCTTGAAACAAAGCAGAGAGAGAGATAGAGAGGAGAGATCCGGCTGTTGGGAGCTGTGGGTAGTTCCAAGTATCTAGGTTTGTGTGTTTTGTTGTTGTTAGTGGGGATCTTCTTGGTATTTGAATTCGTCTGTGCATCACCTGTTTAGTTTATCGTGAGACGCAAGTGCTGTGGTTTGATGTTCCTTGTGCTCTTCGTTGTGTGTCCTTAGGATTTTGTGCTACAACTGAGACATATTCCTAGCTGCCAGGCATTCTCAGTGGATTGGTTAAAGTGACGGATTCTGTGTTGTTTTCTCCCTCCTCTATTGTCTCTGTCTTGTGAGGATTGTCGCTTTCTCTGATGTTGCCTTGGAGGACTATCTCTATGGGTTTCTCTTTGCTCCATCCGTTTTCCGAAACTTGGAATTTTGTAATGTTTTCATGGCCTGAGAGGTTTCTGTCTCATTTGTTTTCTGTTCTCTATGTATCTAAGGTCCGTGCAATCTAGATGTGTAGTAGAGAGTTGAGAGGAGGTAGGTACCGTCGCGGAAGACAACGTCATGCAGGCACGTCGACATAAAGATGAGTATCTACGAGGAAGACGACGTCGTCGAGAGGCGGTGACAGGGGGTGAGTGCCGAAACACTTGAACTCGCTACCGTATCCTCCACAGGTACGCGACCCATGCAATACCGTACGTATACTATACCATATATGTATTGTAATTGTATAGTAAGCCATAATCTGTAGCGCACATGTGCGTTCACATTGCAATAGGTTTTGATGACTCAGAGATGAATTAAAATTCCTCATCTAGAGCCTTCATCCAAGTAATCACTACTACTTCTGCAACATCAACTACTAATTCATGCATGTGGTATGGGGTAGGATTTGGAGAAGAGAGGATAAGGTACAAACTTTGAAGCTTGAGGGCATTTCTAAAATGGTCTAAAGGTGTCACCAAAATATTTGGGCTATGTGGAGTATGGACCATGGATGGAAGAGGTAAGAGCAAGCAACTGGAAGACTCTACTTCACCTAAAGGAGAGATTAGTGGTGAAGTATTGGACACCTTGATTTCTAGCTTGCAGAGTTTCCACATTAAGAATACTTCTTCTGAGGCAAGTGGTAGTGGCACAAAGTTTAAGCGCTCTCTTATAGCCAAGTCTCGCACATGCACTCAGGATTTGCACAAGCTTGGCACCAAGGTCTTAAGTATAGAATCTGTAAAGTATTGGACTTCACTAGGCGGGGTTCGTAAAATTCGAGCACTTCGGGCAAATGAGGGCATTCTTACACCTTTGTGCTACGCTTGAGGTCAAGTGGACACTGACGACTTGGTAGTTGCTGAAAGGGCAGTTGCATTAAGAAATTTTGGCTCAAGGTATACAGTAAAGATATAGGACTTCTCTCGGGGAGTCAAACTACTCCCATTCTCTCTCATCTTCACTGAATTTGAGAGTGAGGGCTTCTTGTTCCACACCACGTGGCACTGGAAGGTAGGCACTTGGCGAGAGCGAGCTAGTAGTATGTGAGGCTCGACTGGAAAGTGTTTTGCCATGAGGCTAGAATCTTGCCATGAAGCTACTCAGGATTTGCACAAGCTTGATAGTAGGTGTTTCTCCTAGTGAAACCATGAAGCTACTTGATTGGAAAGTGTCACCTAGCATCTATGCACCAAAGATTAAGGGTACCCATGAAGCATGGGGTTCTTTAAAGTGAATCACTTAACTCCCAACTTGGATTCGAGGAAGGGGCCTGGTTTCACTAGGAGAAATACCTCCTGTGCTATAGGTGTCCATGAGCAAGTGTTAGAGGAGATTGTCACTCATCCGGAAGAGGTAGTAGATCTGATGTTACCATCGGTGGAAGAGGAATAATTGTTTGACCAGCGTGGGGTGGATGTTGTAGTACCAAATTTGCTCAGGAGGCTACAACAATCATATTTTAATTGAGAAGACATGGCTTCACCTTATAGAGGTGGAGAATGAGGAGTATGGAGATTTTCGGGTGCCACAGGCACTATCAAAGTTGATGACTTTAAAAGGAAGTTCACCATGTGGTGTGAACTCCAGAAGTCCTGTAATCCCAACTTCAATCCATACATGGTTTCGAGGGCATTGTTTGGGTGTCTAGAAAGAGCTCCATAGGTGGATTATGGAGAATTCGAAGAGGCCCATTTTCTAGAAATTATGGCCTGGAGAGATTTCTTTGCATCAAATTACGAGCTAGGTTCTTTGTGCAACTCAACAGAGACTATCAAGGGCAAAGAGCGGATAAAATGAAGGCCCTTTGTTCCTTCACTCGTGGAGGTGACGAGTCTTTGAAAGAGGCTCATGCGAGATTAAAGAGACTAATCTCGGCCACTCACATATTTACAAGACAACAGGTAGTGCAACATTGATATAGTATCATGGACAAGGATTTGAAGACCTTGGTGCGCAATGAGGCATTGCGATTGGAAGTGCCAACTACCATATGCTTTGTTTTTGAAACCTCGGAGCAAATTGAGATTAATTTACTAAAAGAAAAGGCAGCCATGGAATTTCTCTAACGGAATGTGAAGGTCCCGAAGAAGGTAAAAATGGCCAAGTTGGTTGTTCCTTCATATATTTAGATGACAGTGGTGCCTTGTGCTTCAAATGTGGGAAGCCAGGGCGCTAGAGGAAGAGTTGATAGGGAGGTAAGACTCCCACACCTCAAGCTAGAGGCTTTTGTTTCAGTGATGGTGCCGAGGGGCATGCGAAGGCCAACTATTGGAAGCTTCACACGGAGTTGAAGCCTTTTGGAAGCAAAGGAGCTAGAGCAAGAAGTAAAGAGGAGTCCAAGGCCACTCGAGGAGAAAAGAAGAGTTTGAAGGCCAAGTTTGCGGGGTTGGAGGAAAAAATGGAAGCAATGAGTGCCAACACTACCGTGGGAGGTGGCAACCCTCAAGTCACTCGTGGTTTCCATGCTTGGAGTGGCTTTAGTTCTATGGATGATGGATTAGGGGACTTTATGTTGAGTGGCATGGCACTTGCCATCAACGATGGCACATGGGAGGCCTATACCTTTACACTGAGCTAGACACCAATTTCCAAGGAGGTTCCACATGGAGCTAGTCCAACTCTTGACCCTCAACATGGAAAGGATAATTGGCAAGCACGGTTGCCCCAATCTTTCACGTTGGAGGAGATGGTGCCCACGTTGTGCATGGTTATCTAGTGGCAACATCCAAACGGCCCTCACCACAACTTTGAGGATACACGGGAGTTTGTGAGGCAATTATAGAATCAAGAACCTTGGTATGTAAAGCTTCTTGTTTTTTCTGCAAAGGTATTGTCATATCACAACTTTAATGTGGCAGAGGTTTTCAAGACGGCGGCCTCAATGTGTGAGTAAGGCAATTCCACGGGTGTCAACGTGTTGAAGGCGGAGGTGATCGAGGTAGGAATAAAAGAGAGCCAGAGCTACAACGCGGAGGGGCTGCTTTTAGCAGCCATGCGTGTGAAGACAATGGCCGCCAGACCTGCGATTGAGAGGTCATCCATTCCACTAGGTGGTAGTGGTTAACAATTCCCAAGGTATTTTCCAACTTGTTGGGCCTAAGAGGAGGATCTTTGTACCTTGACGTGTGCTTTTGGATTGAGAAGCTCAACCTTTGATGCTCGGAGCACCCACTATTGAAGAGTTGGGTTTGACTAAGGATACTTTGGAGAAATGCCCATGGATAATTAGCACATCCATGAGAGTTATAGAGCACAATACAGACATCACAAGAGCTGAGTTGGTATTGCAACTCAATTAGAGTGATGTGGCGGATGCAAGTTCCATGAAAGTAAAGGCAATAGTCATGGAGACCAAGTCATATGATGTCTTGGTGGGCTCGGCGATGCTATATCCAATGAAATTCACCTTGGATTTATGGGAGGAGTCTGCAAGCTTTAGACTAGGATGGCAAACAAAAGATAAGCGAAAGGTTGAGTTGCCAGCTCGATTTCTTTGAGTTCTGACTTGTAACCTTGTTGATGTATTTGCCTTCTCTAGATGTATGAATGTGGAATCTTCATGGTTTCAGGCAGATTTTGAGAATTCTCCTATTGATAATCACACTTCAGAGGCAATGCATGTCCATATGGGCAACACGAGTGATGGTGAGGCACATGGATATCAACCTGTCATCGAGGCAGCGTGGAGAAATACCACCAAGTTGAGGAAGGACACAAATTTTTAGATATTAGAGTTGCTCGTTGTTAATATGATACCGTAAATAGTTGCGGTAGATTTAGAAAGGAAAGTAAAGGGGAGAAAATGGAGTGAGGTGATACAAACTTAAAGTAGTCCTTATGTATTAGCAATGATATTACCAATTAGTACTATAAGTAAAGGCCTTTGAAAGAAGGCCATATCTCACTCCAAGTATTGTTTGTAATACCTTATGTGTTTCATTCATGTGTGCAATCATTTCTCTACTTCTTTTGAACCTCAATAGGTTATGGGCCTACTCATGTGAGTTGCGTGTGTAGAGTTTTGGTGCAGATTGGTTATGAGGAGATCTTGAGAGTCTTTGAGTGTTGGAGGTGCACAAGATTCAATTTGGAGCATTGGAGGTGTATAAAAGTTGACTCAAGGTTGTTGGAGCATTGGAGGTGCAGAAGGTTCAATTTGAAACATTGGAGGTGATTGAAGTCGACCCAAGGAGTTTGTAAAAGCATTACGGGTGATTGAAGACAATCCAAGGAGTTTCTAGAAGCATTGGCGGCGCGCATTCAAGGGTGTCGACTTTGTAAGTGTTTACATTTGCACCTTTGCACTTTTGGACTTTGCCCATATACATAGTACACAATCAATATGGGTAGTCCTGAAGTTTAAGTGTTCTAGGTGCATTCGTGCATATTTGAGCCAAAAAAAAGAGCTCATTTGAGTGGTTAAGGTGCACTAGTGCACATTGGAAGTTAGAAGTTAGTGTTGGAGTGCAAATATGGCAACATATGATGGCGAGAGTGCTACAGTCATTGAGAAGTTCAAAGGTAAGAATTTCAATTTTTGGAAGTTCAAGATGGAGATGGTGTTGTTGGCATCCATGGATCTTTGAGAGATTCTTGACATTGACAATCACCCAGAAATTTTGAGAGATTGTCCATCGACAATCTCCCATGATTGTTCATTGTGAAGAACTTCTAGCAACTTCTAGGAGATTGTTGATGACTCCGAGGAGCCTCCATCCGAAGATGATGATCCAAAGGTGAAGAAGGACTATAGTTGGCATGTGAAGAAAGCCATGTCCGTCATTGGCCTCAACTTAGTGGACAACCAACTTGCCCACATCAAGAGTTCCGAAGGACCTGTGGAAGCATGGAAGACTTTGTGCAACATCCACAAAACGAGAAGCTTGTCCACATCCTCTTCTTTTGCCAGAAGCTCTTCACAATCAAGATGCAAGAGGAGAGGATTTATTGAATCATGTCAACGAAGTGAAGGCACTTGCGGATCAACTCACTTGCTTGGATGTCCTGATGAGAGATAAAGATGTAGTCATGACCTTGCTTGAGAGTTTGCCGCCTTCATATGAACACTTGATCATGGCCTTGGATTCTTTGGCAATGAAAGAGCTCACCTTGGAGTTTGTAACGGCACGGTTGATGCACAAAGTATCCAAGCACAAGGAGAAGGAGCCCAATGGCGACGATGCGGCCTTGGTGTAAAAAAAAACAAGTGGGGAGGCTTTTCTTCAACACGTGGCGAGCCCAAGGTATGTTACAATTGCAACAAACCGGGCCACATTATACGAAATTGCTTCAAGCCAAAGAAGTGGGAGCAGGACAATGCAAACCAAGCAAACGAGAAGGAGAATGCCAATCATGCAAAAGAAGATGATGACTACGCATTTGCAACTCAAGGTGGACCACATTCCAAGTCCATATGTAAGTGGATCATGGATTCGAGCGCCACAAAACATATGACACCTCTTAAGGCGGCATTTGACACGTATGAGGTAATTACTTCACATAACTTGCAATTGAACGATGATAGTGTTGTGGAGGCCGTTGGCGTTGGATCTATTATTGTCAAAGTACTTGTGAGGGGTTGCTCTAAGAAGTTTAGAATCAAGGGTGTTCTCCATGTGCCCAAGTTGCAAGCGAACTAGTTTTCAATGAGCAAACTTGCTCTTGGTAAGCAAACTTGTGACAAGTGGAATGAAGGTGCAATTCAACGTGGAGGGATGTGTGTTGAGGGCACCAAACAAAGATGTTCTTGTGGTAGCACCTCGTGAAGGCAATTTGTATCAAGCAACTTTCATGACAGTGTTTAAAGCCGATGCGGCCAACATGGTACAATCATCAGCAAAGAGTGGTGCATTGGAGCCTTGGCATCGTCGTCTTGGTCATTTGAACGTGAGAATTGTGCATATGCGTGAGTTTGGATGCATTGCATATGCAACGGTGCGGGATACAAAGAGGGATAAACTTGATGCAAAAGGCACAAAGTGTTTGTTTCTTGGCTATTGCAAGGGCACTAAGGCATGTCGGCTCATGTACATTGAGACCAATAAAATCATTAAGAGTCGTGATGTTGTATTTGTTGAAGATACTACTAGTATTGGTGATGTTTTGAAGATGAGTCCAAGTGGGAGAAGCGAGACCCGTACCTCGGTGGATGAATCTTCCAAACCACCACCCTTGAAAGATTGCAATGGCAATACCAAGAAAGAAGAGAGATTGGATGCCGAAGAAGGAGGTGTAGCATCTTCATCAACACTTTCACCAAGCGATGAGGACTTGGGGAACTTACAAGAGCCGCAATATACAAGAAGAGAGCGTCGTCCGTCCAGTAAATGGTGGAAGAGCCACATTTTGCCTCAACATGAGCTAGAACGTACCAACGTGGCGTCATTGAAGAATCCTTTAAACATGTGTGAGGCTATGAAATCAAAGGATACAAACAACTGAGAGTCGGCTATGCAAGAAGAATACGACTCGCTCCTGGCAAATGACACGTGGAAGTTGACCTCTCTATTAAGAGATCGCAATAGCGTTGGATGTAAGTGGGTGTTTCGTACAAAGAAGGATGCTTTGGGTCGAGTATTTTAGCCACAAGGCAAGATTAGTTGCCAAAGAATACTCTCAAGTTGTGGGAGTGGACTTTCTTGAGACGTTTGCTCCCGTTGCCAAGTTCACCACCATTCGGTGCATTCATGCACTTAAGGTGGCCTTGAACTTGGAGATCCACCAAATGGATGTGAAGACTGCATTATTGAACAGCGAGTTAGACGAGGACATTAACTAGGACCAGCCACAAGGTTTTGAAAAAGAAGACTTTGATCGTCTTGTGTGCAAACTCAAGGAGTCATTGTATGGACTTAAGCAATAATCAAGAGCATGGAACCAACGCATCATTTTTTTCTTTACCAAGGAAGGTTTTACAAGGAGCCAAGCGGACCATTCCTTGAACATCAAGTAAACGGGTGAGTACTTGGTGATAATCCTCATCTATGTGGATGACTAGATCATCTTGGCTAGCCTTTTGGCTAAGTTTTTCGTGGCTCAAAGATAAACTCACGATGGAGTTTGAGATGAGCAATCTTGGTGAGTTAAAGTATTGCGTTGGTGTGGAATTTGTGAGAGACTGCAAGGCATGCACCATCACCAGGAGCCAAAAGAAGTATGTTGAGGAGGTGCTCAACCGCTTAAACATGAAGGAGTGCAAGCCAATTGGTACCCCTCTTGATGTGAATGTCAAGTTAATGAAGCTCTTGAAAAAAGAGTTTCAAGCCATTCAAGGTGAATTTGGTTTTGTCAAAATGGCTTTAGTTTTGGAGTTTTAGGTCAGTACAACCCTAAAATCGAGTTTACGGCTTACTTTGATCATGGATCCTTGATCTTGGTTAGGGATTGATGAGATGAACCGTGGATATGTGGCTGCCACCCTTGAGCCTCCTTTGACTTGGATAAGAGGGCGTGGTTGGCCACTCTTCCTCTCTCTCATCATTCTTGGAGGCGAAGCTATGCTAAAATCTCTTTTAATCCTCATCTAGTTTTGAGCTGCGATTGAATGTATATTGCAAAGTACATATTTGGAGTTAGAACGTGAAAGTTAAGGAATATCTAGACCTAGTTATAAGCTTCCTAAGGATAATTGACATGCTTAACTTGGAGCAAAGATGACGAAGTTGTAGCATATTTTGTGATAAGAGGATCAACTGCCGGCTAGATCTAGATAGTTGACTTTGAAAGGCGATTTATGGCACAAAGTATCCAAGTTGAAGCTAGAATTTCTCAGGTAGATTCATTGTATTGTCAACTTTTTAGGAATTATCCTCATGTTTAGATTCAGTTCTAACCCAAGAAGTTATGGTCGCTGAAGTAAAGGGGAGTTGGCCGTGGTGACGATGTAGCACTAAGCTAACTT
This sequence comes from Bryoerythrophyllum caledonicum, assembly GCA_963971425.1. NCBI lineage: Eukaryota > Viridiplantae > Streptophyta > Bryopsida > Pottiales > Pottiaceae > Bryoerythrophyllum > Bryoerythrophyllum caledonicum. The sequence continues at coordinate 17,128,267 of OZ020514.1, forward strand.
ACTCTACTTTGAGAGACCATATCGTAGAGCTCACTCTTGATTTTGAAGAAAAATTTGATGGAAATGATGCCACTTCAAGTTTTGTTCTTGGAATGCCAAAGCACAAGTGCAACACAATTGAAAATGAACAAGGGCAAGGATTTTTGTTGTCAAGGGTGTGCTGACAAGGCCGACAAAGTCTGAAAACTTAGAGGCAAGATTTCTCTTAGCCCATTTGTTGTTTTGCATTGAAAATTGATGGAGAACAAGCAATTGCAAGTGTTGTTTTTACAAGGGCAAAGTTTGTTGGAAACAAGTTAGTGATGCAAAAATTGTGATGGATTTAGTGCAATGGAGTTGCTGCCATGACTTGGAAGGTGGCGACTTCCAATTTTCTTTGATTTTTAGAATGAATCATGGATGAATGAATTTATTGGATGAAAATTAGATGAACGGACTTTGAATGAATGAATGTCATAAGATGAATAAAAATTAATGGAGCTATGATTGATGGATGAAAGTTTAGGATATATGGAATGTAAGATGGATGAACTTAGGCTTCAGGGATGAACTTAGGGCTTATGGATGAACTTAGGACGGATGGATGAACTTTGGGTATATGGATGAACTTTGGATCTATTGATGAATAAAAATTACCAAAATTACGTGTGAGTGAAGTTAATCCACTTGTCTACTAAACGCATCTAAAGGTGGAAACACTATATTCATTAAAATGAGACAAATCGTGAGATTTGAGACTAAAAGCCTATTACTTCGGACTCAAATATCGAGAATAGTTGTTGTAAATGGAGGCATACATCATGTAACATACAAGAAACATCTCAAATCCAACAATAAAACAACATGATCATTGCAACGCTCCATAATTGCATTACACAAGACATATTATTAATAGATCGTCATAGAGAATATAATTCTACCATAGTCAAAGACGAAGGAGTACAATGGAATAAAATAATACTTAAATTTTATTTTCATGACATCATTTACCAAAATAGGTAATCACAAGCAAATTTCTATTTATATTAGTCTAGGATCTATGCTATCGTCTCTACAACAAAACAAGGAAGGACCCCTAAAGCATATAAAATTGTTCCTACTTAGGAGTTCCCCCCTCACTAGAAGGAATGGTTGAACCACCTCCTCGTGTCTGTAGAAGCAAGGCCTCCTACGCTTTCACTTTCGCATACCCAATCAAAATTTCCTTCCTCCGATATTAGGGTTTATAGTAATCATCCACTTCCGAATAATTCACAGATTTTAGCACAGGTGAATGACGTGATTGATGGCACCGACCACTATCAGCCCCAGAACCACCACCTCCACTCAAGCATAGTGAATTCCGACAAAACTGTGAAGATGCGGATCTCAAAGATCTAGGCTTAAAACCAAGAGATTCAGTATGCAATCCCGTTGAACGTATGGGAGGATTACTAACTCCAACAATACCTTCAGATCTTGAACTAGGAAACCGCCTCAGCTTAGCAGGGGTAGGAGAAGGCTGGACATGAATAAATGAAGGCGGAATAATCAAATTGGAAGATACAGGCTCAGACTCGTTTACCTTGTTTACATCAATTGCACCATTAACATAGAGCTGCCGTTTAGGAGTGCAATCGCCAACAGGCTCTACAAAAGCACACATTCGCTTGAGTGGCAAAGGAGATGCCACACAAGGAATTCGAGCCCTCCGCTCAGAAGGGCTATCAACAACACCATCATCGACCTTCTATGTAGAAAAGTCCATGATAGCAGAGGCTGCATCGGTTGCAGTGCACACAAGAAGCGACTTTGAGTACTCATAAAATGAGCCACAATTGGAGGGCGGTTTACTACAATCACTCCTACATAGAAGAGGGATGGTAGCCTTCACAACGTGCAAAAGACACACGAGATAAAAGAAGCGATGAGTCAATACAACAACAGTCACAACAATCCAATGCATGCTCCACCCGAGGATAAATATGAAAGCCCAAAAGAATACAATATACCTTGAATCCATAATAAAAACAATACCCTCGACCGGAGGATAAACAATAATACTGAGGACAATGATAAATCCTAAAACCGACCAAAAGATGAATAGCAGCACATAGAAAACAAAAAACACAAGACAATGCCAATAAATTACAAAAAAACTTGTTGAAGTTGTAAAATATTTATATATTCAAAATGTAAAAGGGTGTTTACAATGTCGATACTAAATGCCTACTATATTTCAAAATAGAGGCCGATGAAACTATGAAGCCGACGAAGTAGAACCATGTGGAATTTCATAGAAAAAACCAACGTTCTTGTTTGAGAGCACCATCCCATCTACAATATATTTCATGAAAGGACTATTAGGCGCCAACGGTGGAACCCCTATGCGATTGTTGTTAACATAATCATGTAATTGCCCAACAAGGCATTCAGAAACTAGACATCGTAGCCAAGGTACAACTTCCTGAGCAAGGAATAGGTCATTACAAGCCGCATGTCTCCACGGACGAAGGAAAATGGCATTTCCCATATGATTACACAAGCTCTTCTCCAGGTTGTCGTCGATGAGAAGTATCTTGTCTAAATCTACGACCATCGACTCAAGTCGTTGCCTAAATAAAGTTGATGACAGAGTTTTCAAAAAGATCATCTTGTTCGAATTGTATTGATCCATCAGGAACTTATTGGGCGAGGTTTCAATTCTATCACAGCTCTCCTAACCAAGAACTAGAGCTGGAGAAGGCATGTCTGAAAAAAAATACTTTGCAATTTCAACAACAGTGGACTTCTTCATGGAGCTCCAAACGACAATAAAGTTCATTTTGTTTTGGATGTCCGCCAGAAACACACGAACTCCAGGGCGAGTATATTCAGCTTTCGGACCTATGTATGCAGGGACGGTGCAAGAATACGTTGCCCGACTCCTTGAGCCTCTAGACAACCGGGGGAGATGCTCTGTCTCGCACAAGATGCCATTAATATCCAGAACAATACTAAGCCACTTGTGTGGCCACCGGTTGGAGACAACAGAAAAACTCCTCTGCAAACAGTCTTGGGACAAGACGAACACACACTAAAGTCAATGGAAATTACCTAATGAAATGCACATTGAGCAATATGCAAAGGAAGTGTCACAGATTGCATCAATTCTCCCCCACATAGCGACTTCTGTAAACCATTCCCAATTCGAGGCTTCAATGCAAGAGGTCGATGAACAATATCATCCATTCTCATCTCAGAAAACAATTGAAGAAAACTGAATTGTTAAACAATTCGATAAATTATAAGCAAATGTTTTTACAAATATATACACTCTGCCTTAGCTGCATTAAAACTCATATGGATCTGATGCCAACAGTCCAATACACCCATATAAGACCTACTGGAGACTATGAGTAGTCTTTCAAAAAAATACACCGCTATAGCTCATAAAATAGCTTGAAAAATTTGAAAAAAAAAAGCTAGCCAACATGGTCAGAATTAGATGCTCCGTTTGGAGGTCCATCAGGTGACGGCTCGTAATCCACTCGATCCTCCTCCACTATACTGACATCCATAGCCACCACGGGAACGTCAACAATGCGGGTCTCTACGTCGCACTCCTCAGACTGTTGAAGGGGAGCAGGGAGTGGAAGCGGGTTCTAGTGTAGGTAGAAACCTGGCGTATCCTCGGGTCGAGGATACTCCATAGGAGGGGTTTTTCTTGGAGAAGGCACCTCAGAGGGAACTAACGCAGGTGCTTCCCTAGAAAGTGATTGCTCGTGATCAGCAGAGGAAGCTTCAAGAATGTGAACAGACGGCTCCCTCTAAGGTAATCGAGTCGAAGGTTGCAGGGGAGTAAAGAGCCCTGCACCTAAGTTATCTTCAACACGAGGATAACTCGTGTTTAGAGGCACCTCAGAGGGAGGAGGACTAGATGATGTTGCCCCCGAATTCAGAGGGCTCCTCACGTACATCTAGGCCAGGTCCGCCTTCATTTGAAGCTGAAGCTCAACCCTGATAGTTGCCTCGATCCGCACCTTCTCCAAAGCAAAGTCCATCGTCTGCTTTTCAAGAGCTGCCTCCATCTCTGCCTGCCTACGCTTGGACTCTTCTAAGTAGTCCACCATATCATGTTTGTCCTTCATCTCCATTAGGCGTTTGTACACTAGATGCTGATAAAAATCACCACCAGGTTCGTACTTCACAATCTTTTCAGGGGGCGGGGCTTCTCCAACAGCGTTGACAAAGATGTCGGAAGCCTCAATCATAGTTGGTTTCAAAGGATGTTTAACTACATGAGTTTTAACATTCGATGGGCAAGCCACTAGAGGTCTTGGGCTTTCGTCGTCACTATCTGAAAGCACAATGATGGCAACATCCCGCTCCGTGCCCCTTACAGCTTGTGGCGCCTCCTGTAAGGTTTTAAAACTTGGGTCGACTTACAAAACACCCAGGCTACACCCACCTTTAGGTTCGTTCTAGGGGATGATCTGGCGTCTAGTCTTAGGTAGTTAACTCTAATTCCACTAATATATGTGTCAATTGTTGTTTGCTTTAAGGTTTTGAAGGTAAAAGTGTATCTATAACCTACACTCTTAAGGATTTTTACTTATTATTCTTATTCCCACAAGCATGTGCAATTATGACGTGAGCTTTGCTCATTGTAATTATTCTGTGAAGTGCCCATCGACTTCTAACCTATACCCTCATGGGTAAATGGATTCTATCCATTTGGTACTCATTGCCAATTCCTTAATTAGTTCAAGTTAATAAATCACAATCTAACCTCTAGCAATGAGCTCCAAGCTTCCTTATGTCTTCACTTTATGCTTCCCATCATCACACCTTTAAACCACAAGTTAAAGCACAAACAACACACAAGGAATAATGAACACTATTCTTAAAGATTCAAAGTATTAAGTCTAATTCTTAACTCAATTAACTAGATGCACCATTATCTCCTTTATCTAGACTTCCTATACTTTGAATATTTCTTTATATCAAACTTTTATTCCTTTGTTAATTATAACTTATTTACTGCACTATTATCCTTCATATACTATTACACTTTCTAAGGATATTCTTGTAATATAAGTTTTGATCAATTCTACTACTTAGCTAGTCTTAAAGATTAACTTTAAACACAATTAGACTCTTGATCTAAAATTTACAATTTAATTACTAGACTCACAAGTCAATGTAATTTCCACATCATGTGATCAACTCAATCATGTGTTGATCAAACATTAATAATCAAAATTATTAAGTTTCAAATTAATATTGCATTCATAATTGAAACTTCAATTCTCATGAATTCCAATTCCAATGATTCTGAATCACAAACTTCAAACAAACATTAGTACATCACATACATAATGCATTCTATCAAAATTAATTATAAGCAATTTAAAATTAATTTTATTCTCAATTGCAATTAATTTTACTTCATTTCTATGCATCAATGATTCAATTGTCTTGCATATTTTTTGTTTATATATTTATTTTATTTTATTTTTAATTTTTTACAATTTGTTCACAAATTGGTACTGTAGATATTCAATTTCTACTCTAACCAATTTCACTTCCAAAATTCACAAATTTAATTTATTTATTATAAATTCTATTCTAGTGAATTTTGTAATCTCATTACAATTTTCCTTCACATTTAACTTCCACAATTCATAATTTTGAATTTAATTCCTTACTTAATGTGTCTTATTACACATGAACAATTTCACACAACAATTGCAATTATGTAGCTAGCAACTCGTAGACTTACACATAATTCAATAATTAAATATATTTCAAACAAATTTCTTACAAATCACATGTAAGAATTCTTACTAGCTTCAATCCAAGCTAGGACTCACATAATTTTCTTCAAATGTGGTGTGATCATCATCACTTTCTATTCACTTATACTATCTAATTATGAAAAGGTACCACTTTTCCTAATGACTTTTTCTATCACATCTTTTGGTTTAATTTCAAAATCTTTTCATATCATTAGGAGTTATGTCCCTTCTTCGTACCTTTCTAATTCTCTTTACTATTTATTTTAGTAATTTCTATTTATTTTTTTATTTTACTTCTACTTTTACTTTTACTTTATTCTTTTGAAGTTGTTTTTATAGCTTTTGAGCTCTAATTTTTTGAAATTTAACAACTTTATCATTTTCGCTCTACATAGCCCTCTTCTTTAAATTGGAGACGTCCTTGTCGACTTCAAAAACCTTTGTTTTTGAATCTTTGACTTCTTCACTTCGTCTTCTTTTTTATTGTTTCCTTATTTTAGTCTCCTTAAGCTCGAAATAGCATTTCTTCTTATTTGTCTTTCTTCTTTAATAATTGTTGATTGTCGTTATTCGCTTTCCATACTTCAATTTTTTTATTTTTTATTTCTCTTTAAGTCTTTATCAATGAACTTCTTGTAAAAAAAAATTTCATTTTTTTTTTTTTTTTTTCATTTTTCTTTTGAATTTTTAGACTTTTCCAAAGTCTTTAAACTTCCATTCACTATGTTTCACTTGAACATGTTCTTCATATTTTATTTATTTTTTTATTTTCATTTTTTATTTAAGTTTGGAAAATTAGCACTCATGAGTCCTTACATCACTAGATTAGTATGTTAGTAGTGTTTGTCCTCACCACTAATTACTAATTTTATGTCACAAAATTTCTTTTTCACATTTATCTATTTTTTCTAGCTTATGTGAGCTATCCTATCATACAATTTATGTAATGTGTGTATTACTTCACCACTAATTGTACTATCTACATTACTCACATATTAACCTTTTTTCTTTCTTATTTTTCCATTTCTCAATATTCTCATGTTCTCTCTTATTTTTTCTTTTTCATGACAATCTCTCATTAAATTTATCATGTTCTCTCTTAAAACTAATCATTCTCATTCTGATATCTTATCATGTTACCACTCAAGTTTTTATTTTTCTCTCTTATTTTTCCCTTTCACTATTTTCCTTTCAGGTAAATTTTTATTTATTTATTATTATTATTATTTTATTTTTTCAATAAATAAAATTGACTGGGAGTGGTAACTTTTTTGTTTTCTAAACTTTTAACAACTTCTATTATTTTTTAATTTTTTTTTCATAGAATGGAATAAGAATACTTTTAAGAGCATATTAATGGTTGCATTTTGATAAGCATATTCTTGAGCATCATTACAGAATATTCAGAGAATATTTTGAATAAATCTTCATATTTGGAACAGGCATGGTAAGTCCAGGGCCTATTACTGAAGATTGTCTAGAGTCTCATTTGCAAGTAGGACATACATGATCATGCATGTCCCCTAAATTACTTTAATCTTAATTTATTCAGCCATTAATCCCGGTACATTTGCATGTAAATTTGCGTCAGTCGCCCATTCGCATTGTACTTCACACAGAGCAACTCGTCTTTTGATCTTTTACTCAACTAGTATCAGTGGTGGTCCAGGAACAATTAAAAACTGTGAGTCACTCATGGTTGAGCCACTTGGACTTAAGTTACTTGTGATAGGTCTCCAGATAGGTGGAATCAGGTGCTGAAAAAACAACATATATCGCGAGAACTTTGCATGGCAGATGGCTCCAAAATTTCTGTACCTCTATACTCAGTATTTAACAAGGCTTACATAATCACTTCGGTTACCACGTAACTACTGTTGCGCTTATCAACAACTTGAGAGCCATGCACGTCAATATAGACAGCCTTTCTGTCTATTCCTGTGAAGATCTTTAGGAAACATACTCTTAAATCTCATACTTACAGGTTCAGGTTATACAAATTATCACGGTCCATAAGTTGCATAATCTTAGTAGAAACGAAAGCTTGCATATCATTTTAGTTTAGAGCTTCCAACAACCAAAAATCACGATTATGTCCTTGTGCATATTGCTACAAGAGCATGCACAGAATTGATCTACTTGGTCGCAAGTTAATACCAGGAATCAATCTCCACCAAAATATCCTCAACATCATATTCCTTTGAGTCAAAGCATCATTGTTGCTAGAAAATCAAAGACATCCACTCACCAACACGAATCTACATCACCTAGCTGCTAGATTGTAGATGTTCACAGGATTGTACTTGAAAAATTTATCGTCTTGTCTCTCATAATTCATATCACTTGAACGCTCCAAATGCCGTTCTTTGTCTTCACACGGTTATAGAGTAGTTGCGCGGTCATCCTCGCAGTCATCCCACGATATATCCCATATCGATTGGTGAAGCTGAGGATACGCAATATATAATGGCTGAGTGAACTACACACCTTTAGTTACAAGCTTGGATGGCCTGGTCTTCTCAAGCCGTAGTTGATACTGCCATGGCAGCCTTCGGGCGCTAGTGCCGGGTATACAATAACCTTGAGAGATCTGCCCCATCCCGCTTGGTGTAGTTTAGAGACAGGTAGGTGCAGTTGGAGCACAATTTTTTATTTTTTTTTTATTTTTTCGTTTTTTAGATCCACATAACATGGTCGCTTCATTCATTTTGCTTCATGCACCTTGTAAGTATTAATCAAAAGTCCTTGTTAACTTCGTGTTCATCAAACTATCAACATTGGAAATATCACTGCACAACCAAAACTCATGAGTCCAGAAACTTTCATGAATCTGGAAATAACAAGTATCTGCACATAATCTCATTCATATCTCTAGATTTCGATTAAATTTTATCCTTTTTAGTTCGTCACTTTCCATTCACGGCGTGAGTTCCGAGGTGGTGTCTGCACAGACAGCCTCTATCTGTATTGACATCATTTTTAGTCCGTTCACGGTACTCTTGAGTTATAATACTCACTTGTAGTTCATAGATCCTCGTATGTTATTTTCAGCTTAGTTTACATAACCTCATGAGCATGATTCAGGAACTCTTCCTATGGACATAAGTTAACGTGTGTAACTTGCACACTTGGTATCTTCTGAAAATCTGTGCATTCTTACAGTCTGCATCATTACTCCAGCTTCAAAATTCACACATCTGAACTTATATATATAACATAGAGTACCACTTAAAATCTCCAGTTCAAGTTAGCGTCTACCGCTGCATCATCATAAAACAAAAAATTGCATTGTCTGAGTTCGAATATGATAAAAATGGAAACTCTTAGGCGGCCAAACTACCATATCAGGTGAACAATAAAAGCCTATGGTAACTAAGTTGACATCGCACGTTGAATAATCCCCTGCTCCTCGTCCAGCCTTCATACTTCTTCCATAATTCTCAACTCCAGGATAGACTTCGGCACTTCTCTCAAAACCTGCACAATTTCTCAAAATCTGCGGCGCGTGTCAAATATCTTCGGTTTCTTGTGCTTGTATTCATCAGCTAACTCCAAATCCTGGAGGTAGCTCTGCATCTCTATCCCGTCCAAGTTGCGTCGCACGTCATCATCCGTCACGAGATAAGTCGCATGTGACTTCTGGTATGCCAACCAGGTAGTAATCTGATGCTATCTCTTTGGAGAAAACTCCAATGAAAACTTGGAGCTCGGTCCAATGAGAAACTGCGTAAGAGCCATGGTCTCAAGTATGCGCAGCCAACGTGCGGGCTTCTGCTGAAGCTTGATCCAAATATGGAACTCTGGCTTCGCCTCATCATACTTGTTCACATTCACCGTCACCTTGTATTGCGTACATACATAGGCAAGAAAATTGCAAAACACAACTGCTCGGAAAAAAATAGGGTCTATGTGATACCTGTGTGCTTCAAAATAAGCGCGATAAGAGATTGCACACTCGTGCGGTGTGGCAAAGGTTCCTGGCACCAAGGGCCAGTTGTATGGAACCGAATCCAAGCGCGCCCACGGCGCCCACTTGTATCTCCTTGGTCCATGAAGAGGGCACAAATGAGGATTCGTAGCAACTGCTACAGGAACTGCGTGAGTCCAGCTAATCGAAGCTCGTGGATACATTTGATCCCATGGCTTCCAAGCCTTCACTGAAAGTCCCACGTCCTCGAGAATCCACTCGAGCGCAGGCCAGGTAGGGAAAGGTTTCTCCTCATCGGCATCAAACATGATGTCGTAGTTACCGAGGTATCTCTACTTCATGATCGAACCTCCCACTGGCGCTGATGCACCTACCCAACCGGATGACTGGTAATCCAAAGGAGGAGCACTCAACATCACCTGAGTCTTGAAGTCGTCCGTGTCCATGACGTGAGTTCTTGCTCCCTCCAGTGCTCGCAGCAAGCGCTGCTTGGCTCGCTGTTGGCCGTAGACATAGTGACCCATGGTCATCTCTCCTCGCTGGCCAATCTCTTCCCGCACTCGGGCATGCATCAAAGTATTTGATAGTAGCTGCTCGCTATCCAGTTCGTGGAGAAGATTCTCCAATGTCCTCTGCCATCCTGGAATAGCCTCAAAATTCTCAGGAGTGACGAGGGGCCTAAAATCTGGAATCCTCACAAGTCGGTATGGTTCCACAGGCTGCTCCGCCTTTCTCTTGTTACTGATTTGAGCCTCTAAGGTCATGTAGTAAAGGAGCCCCTGGTGCCTAAGTCACCAATCCACAGGTTACACTGATTTGGATTCTCCAGATCAAGGTCAGCTCTTGCTAACATCTCACACATGAGATTTTGCATGTTAGCAAATGGCTCTGCGCCTCTCCATAGACGCTCAAACTCGTCGTTACTTAGCTTAGCTCCAGGTGCTAAGTCTGTAAGACGTAAAAACGTACTCTTTTGTAGTTCATAGGCCTTGAACAGGGAAAAGGGATAAGGTGCCTCCAATTCCTGTTCCCATAGAGCACTCTGTAGCTTCGACCTCGAAGCTTGCTCCGTGGTGAACTGCTGGATTAGCTGAGTGTTCGCCGCTGTCAAAGTTTGAACACTACGCTCAAGCGTGGTTATTGTTGCAGGATCTGCCTGTACCACCAGTTGAGCTCTCTGACCGTCTAATCTTAGCTCATGCAAATCTTTTGCATGTGTGCGCACTAACGCATATTTTTCTCGGGTGAGCTTCTCACCGTTTTCTCTCTGGTACTTGTGCATTTCGGTGATGTTCTTCACCTTCTGGTTAGCTTTGTGGACCTCCCTCGTAAGGCGGCCCACCTCCAGCTGAGTTTGCTCATAGTGGGCGGCTTGACCCGCAAACTCCTCCCATCTTTTCTTCCATTGAGTGGCGTTGGTTGTTGCCTCTGCCACCTTCTCCAACATCTCCGCGCGTTCTCTTGTCATCCGACTCTCCACTGCGGCCTTGAGAAATAGCGCCTGCTCGTGCACCACCACTTGACTCTTCAAAGCTTTGATCTCCCTCTATAGGCTCTCCATCTCGGTTGCCTGCTCCAAAGTCTTCACTGTGGAGTCCGTGTTGGACTCCATCGCCTTCTTCTAGGACTCCTCCAATCTTCCCAGTCCCACCATCAGGTCACCAAGACTAGGCTTCTCCTTTCCTGTCGGGACAGCGCTAGAGGCTCTGGCCAAACCTGATGGTGTCTTGGTCTGAGGTGATGCTTCATGAAGCATTGGCTCTTCAGAAGGCTACTGATCCTCCTTAATCGGTAGCACCACATACTCAGGGGTCCTCTCCGGATTTACAGTCATCAATGCCCATGGATGGGGCTCAGGTGTCGGTCGTCATGACATTTCGGGCAGTGTCGGAGGCTCCTCTAGCTCACATTCCTTCTGATCCTCCACATAGACTCGCGCCCTCCTTCGCGTTGGCATCTCCGGTGTCTCCGATGGACCTCCCTCGGTAAGAGCTGGGCAAAACTCTTATAGATATGTCGCACAGTGAAAGAACAACCTGTTCCTCGTGTTCTTCCTTGATATCTCCAACTTGATCTGATTGAACACAATCTTCAGCCTGTTGAGTTGTTTGCCATGCCAGCTCCGATATGCAGCTGCCAAACCTGGAGCGGTGATGATATTTTTCCCTTCCGGAGCCATCAGCAATCGCTGGTTCACATACCTCAGCCAATCAATCCAATGATCCTTGGCGCGGTTGATGATGTACCCTGCTGCCACTACTGCTCCCTTCGGATTTTCAAAAACTTGCATAAGATCAGCTTTACCTAGGTGATGTATGCTGATCAAAGTGGAGCCTGAATCAGGTAGTCCTGGAAAGTGAGGAGCGATTGCCTCTAGATTGAAGTGCACCATCTTGTTCTCCATCTTGAACTCATCCTACGATCCCTTCTTTGAAGCTCTCCAATATTCCAGTGTTTCGCTCGGGATCCGCCATAGGCCACTTCTTGCAGATGAACTCCCACAATCCGGCTTCTTCCAACTTCACCTGATTGGGATCTACCACCTCTTCTGGTATGATCATGAGCGGTGAAGGTGCTACTGACCGCTCAGATGCTGGTTTGTTCACCATTTCTGCTCTTCGTCTTGTCATCAAAAATGGTGCACACATCTCATCAATTTGATCATTTGACAAAATACCATTACTGAGAATCATTTTTTCTCAAAAACTTCTTCTTGCTTCTAACACTCTTCTTCTCGCTTCTCTCTCACAACTCTCGACAAGGTTTGTTTTTAAAGTTTAATTTTTTCATGACTTCGTATAAAGGTTCAAGTCTACAGCTATGGACAAACTCTGATCTCCATTACATGACGTATGTTTGTGAGTTCTCACTTGATCATGGATCTCATACTCAAACTTCTTGCTTCAGAGTTTAGTCTTACTCAGACTTTCTCTCGGCAAGTTCTTTTACAAACCTTTGAATCAATTTAAACAGAGTTGTGACTCTAGGACACCTATCAAAACTACTCTCTTTAATCAGGTGCACTCTTATTATTTTTTCTTCTTCAATTCATCCTGCATTCTTACGACCACACCTTGCTGATTTTTAATTTAATTTTTTTTTGTTTTGGACTGACTCTCGACTTTCTCGTGAATGCATTCAGAAATTTTTCATGTTATGCATATGTCATCTACAAAGTTCACAATTTCAATGCTATCTTCGTTTCTAGCAAGTTCCTCAATTAAGTTTCTTAAAACAGTCCTTTCCATTGCAAACTCTCTTTTCAATTTTACTTATTAACGTATGAGTTAGGGGAGAAGTTAGTTCTTTTGTGTTGACAACATTTATTTACTGTGACTTTCATCATGCATAATTTTTATTATAAAAACTTGTGTCTGTTGATACCAGCATCCTACTTCTTATGACTTGATTCGTATCTTTCTGAGAGACTCTAAACAGCCGACTTACAAAATACAAAACTTGGTATGATGAATTTTTCTTTTTCAGGTAAGACTAAAAATTTTGTAAAGTCGCCATCTCCTAGTTGAACTCACACTCTCGCATGGCATTATTCAGATTTCTCACCTTAGAGAGATAACGCAGATGATGCTCACAAGGATGCCTAATGCCTGTAGATGCTCAACGTCTGTCAGGCTCACTACTATAGATGCTGGTGGATAATTCTGCATTACTTAGCAAATGCAACAGATTGTGTACCATTCTAATCTCTTGGAAGCTCATACATGATTAATGATGTTCCTAACGTAGCATGGCAAGTTCTGGGATATTGTATCAACCTATCTACCTGCGTCTCAGCTCAATATTCTACCTATGGCTATTCAATTTTTTTTCACGATTATAATTTTTCTCACAAGTTTCTCACATTGAACACTCAAGACAACAAATGCATTGGAAATGATACCACGTGCATGTCTTTTTATTCTCACCTCACAAGGATGACGCAGACGATGCTTGCCTACTACAACCGATGCCAGACGTCCACTCGATCATGCAGACGAGCACATGGGCACTAATCTCTGTATGCACAATACGCACATATTTTCAGTGATCACAAACAATAACCCACTCATCTTTTCCATGCATACTGACTGCTTATAATCCAGTGTCGTTCACTTTCAAGGTTAGGATTTCATCATCTTACACATTTGGAACTTCGTGCAGTTCTCACATGCATGTTTCCTAACTTACTCATCGACCATCGCAACAAATGACATCGTTTTCTTCAAAGGCCATCATATCGCACCTCAAGAACACAAATATGCAAGCAGAGATCTTTTTGTCGCTTTGTCGATTATAATTTGCGATCAATCTTTCACCATACACAGGTTCTCCTTATTACTCTCTTGTCCGTATTACTCAACACTTACGACTCCCTTCTACTCTTGGTTCAACAACATTCCAGATCTTACCTGCTCACTGGTCCCGCATGCGCTTCCCTGCTTCTTGCACCTAAGTCTCTTCAGTTAGGATTCTGATACTCCATATCTACAGGGTTTGCGTAACTTCTCTACAGGCGACGTTTCCATAACCACTGTAGTGAACTCACTAACCTTAGTTTCTTGAACCGTCTTTCTCAAGGCGGGAATGTCCGTTTGTTGTATGATTAGAGTACTTACGATTTGAGGTTCTTCTCCTCTAAATTTATTTCTTACACTCGAGACTTCCCATCTGTGAGTGTAGGTTTTAAAATTCTACTCATTTGGTTTCTCTAATCAACTGTCCAGTTTCGCATGCAATTTGTACACGTCTACGCGTAGGTTTATTCAGTGCCTCACCTTTGTACAATACATACAGTGGTCAGCAGAAGTGTTCGGACAGGACGCTTCCACTTCCAATATGAGCTAGTTTTCTTACGTAACTCACATTCAAGTTGTAAAAATTTAAACATACAATCACATAGTTACAAAAAACATGTAACATAACATTCATAATAAAAAATGTCAATCAAGAAATCAATCAAAAATAAAACACATGATGTGGGTGTCCAATTCTTTATGCAAAAAGTGAAGTGGTTATCTATTTACATTGGAAACAAAGCCATGAGCTACAAAATCAAGCTAAAAACTTGAATGTAGAATCATGAGGACTACCTAAAAACTTGAATGTACAATCATAATGACTACCATCGTGTATAGCCACCTTTTGCTTGATAAACATCTGCAGCTCTCTCAGGCATAGACATGATCAATTTCCTCACGGTATCAATCTCAATGCTATACCAAATTTCTTGCAATTTCTCCCACAAATCCTTCTTGTTAGTGGGTTTCTTCTTTGACATTCTCATACGACGATCTACTTCATTCCAAAGGTGTTCTATAGGATTCAAGTCAGGAGATTGAGCCGGATGCCAAATTAGTTGAAACTTCTGTGCTAACAACCAATCTGTAACATACTTAGAAGTATGTTTGGGATCGTTGTCGTGCTGAAAAATAACATTCTCCTCTCCTAAATCATACATGTGTATAGTATTCATGAGCTCCATCTCCAAAATTTCACGATACACAAACTTATCCATGTTTCCTTCTATAAGACGAAGGTTGCCAATTCCCTCCCAAGTCATACATCCCCAAACCATAATGTTTCCACCTCCAAATTTGATAGTAGGTTGCACATGCTGATCTAAAAGATGCTCTCCTCTCTTCCTCCAACAATACTGCCTCCCATCTGAGCCAAACAAATTGAATTTTGACTCATCTGAAAAAACCACATAACTCCAGTCCATCCAACTTGCATGCCTACACTTCTTTGCCCATGCATATCGACGTGCTTTGTGTTTCTTTGACAAGAATGGCTTCTTAGTTTTCACTCGTGCTCTCAATCCTTGCCTCTGAAGACATCTTCTAATTGTATCATCACTCAAATCCAATCCTTGAGATCGCATTTCTCTACCCACTGCTGCAGCTGTACCATTAGATGGTGCATTCAACAACCTTACAACCTCACGATCACCACGTTCATCAAGAATTCGAGGTCTCCCTTGTGAAGGAGCATCTCTCAAATGACCTCTCATTGTAAACCTCCGCACAATAGCATGGCAAGTGCTTCGAGAGATGCCTAGAACCGCTGAAATTTCGGAGTACGAATTCCCTCTCTCATGCATCTGAAGAACTAACTTACGTTCAGCAAGAGTCCTTCTAGGAGCCATAGCTAATCAAGAGCAATCTTATTCAATCACAATGTGTCTTGAAATGCAAGAGGTCTCCATAAATACATGTCGATTCTCAAGATTTTTCAGATGCACAACTTGTGTGCATAATGAATTGGACACCCATGATTGACACATCATGAACTGCAGCCCATGCAAGTGGCTCAATGTGAATGATGGTACTCTTTCTAGTTTACAAGTGGCTCTTTAGTTATAATTAGCTGAAAAAATCAGCACCTACCTACCAAACTCGACAAGTGTTACTATTAAATTGAGATTGTAATTACTGTCCGAACACTTCTGCTGACCACTATATGAGTATTCCTACTTATTCCGTATGCCGACTGAATACATACGTGTGTGCACTTGACCACTCTTTTCAGACTGTACTTTCGCTCTTTCTTGTACTGATTAATTCAGTTTCCATGATTAATTTTTCTCTCAAAAATTATTATTTTCCAACTTTCAAATTTTAATCTTTCCATTTTCCTTTTCTCTTAACTTAATTAAAAGCTTTTATGTGATTTAAAATTCTAAAATTTTAGAAACATAAAATTGGTGAGTGCCAAAAAGTTCAATAATGCCCTACTAATTATCAAATTAGTGTAGCTTTCCCTTTCTGGTCCCATATTAATATTAGAGAATTATTTTTTATTTCCATTTTTATTTTTCAAAAAATAATTTATTTTTTAGCACACCATAGTGACTACTGTAGCATTTTGTGGCAAATCCGGTCAAGTGAGAGGTTTTTAAATTATGAATGAAAATGAATTTGACTCATAATTTGTCAAAAACTTAGACATTGCCTCACTTTCCCTCGGGTAGTTTAGGGTCATTCCGGACCACTAAAAAATAGTTTTTTAATGGTAATTTATCCTTCTCTTCATCTCTTAATTTTCCAATTTTTGTTTTCCCCCTATCCTCTTTTGATAATCAAATTTTTAAGTTACCAAAAGTGACATTTTGAAACTTAAATAAAAGAACCAAGTTCTATCACTAGTTATAATGTCATACTAATTAGTACTATGAATTTTTTCTTTTTTGACCAAAATTTAATTATTTTAAGAGAATTTTAGTGGAGTTGTAACCAAGGGCTTAATTTAACAATTATTTTTGTTTAGGATTATTGCCCCCTTCTTTAATTCATAACTTGCCCTCAAGTTATGTATTGTTTTAAACGATAACCATTATAGCGGGTTGCATGTACATTCCCCTGAAAATCTTGCAGTTCTACTGAACCATTAGGGTAAGATTTAAGTATGCGATATGGACCAAACCACCTCATCTTAAATTTCCCTGGGAATTTCTGAAATCGACTATCATATAGTAACACTAAATCATTATCATTTAAAACTTTTGGTTGTAACTTACTATCATAGTAGGTTTTTTGTTGTTTCTGAATAGCTTCCATATTTTGGTAAGCTTGAGCTCTTACCTCACCAAGACGCTCTAAAGTGTCATAACGTTCTCTCAAAGATGCAGCATTTCCAAGTCTCTCGGATATTGCTACCCGTAATGAAGGTACCTCCACTTCAATTGGTAACATGGCCTCCAAACCATATACTAACTGAAATGGTGTTGCTTTAGTTGTAGTTTTTATGGTGCATCTATATGCCCATAATGCATTGTTTAACTCATAATCCCAATTAGATGCATTCCCTTGTAATGTTTTAGTTATGATCTTACAAAGTATGCCCTTAGACTTTTCAATTTGTCCATTAGCTCTAGGGTGATAGGGTGTTGACTTACAATGCTTAATGAAATATTTTTGCAACATTTTCTCAATAGTATCATTGATAAAGTGAGTCCCCCTATCACTAACAAGTTCTTTTGGACACCCAAATCTGGTAATGATATGTTCATAAATAAATCTGGCAACAGTATCCGCATCATCATTTTTAGTGGCAAGGGCTTCTACCCACTTAGTCACATACTCTGTTGCAACTAAGATATAACGATTTTGACCCTCACGACTGGGTGGTTTAATGGGACCTACAAAGTCAATCCCCCACTTCTCAAAAGGAATCTGTGCTAAAATTGGTGTTAATGGCATATAGCCTCGCAGTTTTGAAGTGTTTTTGGTGCAAAAATGCCTTGGTCCTTTAGGGATTAAAAATGTTTGGAGGTTAAAAAATTGGTCCATACCATTTTTGTTTATACAAACGCACAAATCCTTATGAGGCTTAAGTACATCCATAATCACACCACTATTATTAAGTAGAATATAGACACTACTATTCATATTTTTTTACTATGCATAATGTAGTACAAAAATGGAAAAGTACATCAAACGCTAAAAGATATTGCATTGTAAGAAAAATGTCTCTTGGTACCGCAAAAACAAAAAATACACCTAGTCAATATTCATCAGGCTATTAGTAGTGCCACTCGCCCCTACCTCGATGTCGTGTGCCCCTATGTGCATTGGGAGGTCTTCTTCTGAGCCCAATACAAGTCTACGAGACGCCAATTGTGTTCTCCTCGCTGGTCCATCTTCATCCAACACGGCCCATAGGATTTGAGATTGCATGAGCTGGTCGAGCGCTTGCCGTGTCCCTGGACTGTGCACATCAAGCAAGAAGTCGATTCCGTCATTTCGGAAAATTTCTTTCCACTCTGATTCCGATAATTGTCTTAGTTCTTGTGGGTCCGGTTGATCAATGTCGTGAGGAATGCGATCCCCGTTGTCGTCTGTGGTGCGAACTCCGTCAACGGCCCACAACCATTGCTGTGGATGAGGTCCGAATTGAAATTGCTCCCCGTTCTCATCCCTATGGCCATTAAAGCATTGGTAGAAGAAATTTCGTTTTCCTTGACCGTATAAGTCCTTTAACGGGATCAAACTCTTGCACACCCGAACAATCTACTCCGGGTCCCTTTCCCAATACCACTCGTTTGAGGGTGCATCTTATCCAATGAGTGCATCTTCAGTTTCCAACTCCACACCAAATCCTTTCCCCACATCAAGGGGGCATCAAGTATGCTAACTTCCGAACAATCAAGGGGGCATAAGTATGCTAGGGGGGGTACAAAACGGGCAAAAATAATATACTCCATAGTATGTTAGTTTTGAAGCCCTTTGTTAAATTGTTGTTGAATGCCAACCGTCTATTTTTTAGGTGGGGAGAAATCGTGGCCAACAAAATGTTAGGTGAACTGAAAATCTCTTGAGCAAAATGCTGATTTTTGGGACTTTGAGATGTCATAACACATGTTGCTCTATAAGTGGCTGAACCCTTTCCCGAGATGAAAATATTGCATACTACAGAGTTTGAAAATATACTAGAAATACTACGCAGTATATCAATTTTTTCAACGCACCAAAAACTAGGTTTTGAAGAAAATGATGGAAAATAAAAATATTTTTGAAAACTCTTTATATTTTAAGATAGATTAGTGTATGCTAAAGAAGGTTCAATAAGAATTTGGAGCAAAAATCAACATTTAACCCCCATTTTAAGCATTTTTGACAATAAACCCATTTTTTGGTATTACAAGTAAATTTAAGTCTCCGATCATAATTTTTCATTTGGAATGACTGAAAAGAACATATTGTGCATGAAATTTGAAATTTTTGTGGAATTGTGAACTTCTAATCTCCCACAAGAAGTATATTTGTATACTTTTTGAAACTGTGACAAGTATATAGTAATTACAAATATACTTCTTCTCATTGAACTGTAGAGGGTTTTGGTGAAAATTTATGATATGTGTAATGGCATGGAAGTCAGGACTCACATTTTAGAGACCAACATCTGAAATCAAAAGCAAATTGGGCGTGTGACACGAAAGAGCAATTGTGACATGGCAAAAACCGGTTTGTGACAGTATATTCGTATCATCCATGGGCGTTTGTCACATTGAACTCCCAATGCGGGGGCATGTATGGAACTAATCGAAAAATTTCATACAATCGCTCGTGAAAAGGGGCCTTGCACAATGAGCACCGCCGGCGTACAACCATCAAGCTAATCAAGCAAAATGGATGGTACAAGTGCTCACAAGTGCCTAGATGCATCCCACCTTCTGGA
Source organism: Bryoerythrophyllum caledonicum (assembly GCA_963971425.1). NCBI lineage: Eukaryota > Viridiplantae > Streptophyta > Bryopsida > Pottiales > Pottiaceae > Bryoerythrophyllum > Bryoerythrophyllum caledonicum. Next base: position 17,148,130 of record OZ020514.1, read on the forward strand.
CCAAATGGGTTTAGACAAATTGAGCAAGTCCTACCGTCGGATACGAAGCTCAAAGGTTGTGGCCACAATAACATGGGGTTGCCCCGTTGGTCGAGGGTGGATGAAACCTCTTTTTTGAAATCCCAATTGTAACGGGACCAATCGATGGTTGTTTGCCCACCGATGGTTTTCACCATTGCCATTTCATTCATCTTGAAAAGATCATCTACAAGGGCCCACGACGTCAAACCAAACACCCTCTCTTGGTTATTTTTGGAATAGTTGTTGTCGATTTTTCGGATTTCCGCCACCAATTGTCGGGACCGATCGACCGTGAAGACGCACGCCAACTTCCATTGAGAGTAATGTTCTACCAACACATCCAAGCGACTTTGTAGTCTTGAATTCTCTTCAAGCGCTTTAGCCAATTCTTTGCCGCCGTCACCCGCCGCATTTTCTTCTTCGTTGACCATAGCTTTGTCGGCGTTGGTAGGGGCCTCGTCAAACGACAATGAATCGTCTTAAATTGACACGTGTACAAGCCCTTCCTCCTCTCGTCGTGGATTCCGATCTTCCATGGTCATTGCACTAGCTTGTAGGGCAAGTCGGAGCTCCTCCATATCACGTCGTTGTTGGTCAATAACAATGTTTTTGTCACTGACTTCAACTCTCAACTTGCGAACCTCATCGCGCAATGACAATAGTTTTGTTGTCTTCCCTTCCAATTGGTTCAGCAAGGTTTGGATAGTGTTGGCAAAAATAGCACCAGTAGAGGCTTCAAACATTTGATCAACAACCGCGGGGGATTGTACCTGAGCTACAACTTCATTAATGGTATCGTTAATGACTATGTTAACCAGGGTTGTTCATAGGACCTCCCCGTCCGAAAGACCGGGAGGTCCGCTCATCCGTCCGTTAAGCTTCATGTCCGAATCTTAAAAGAATATTTGGATATATTCGAGCATATTCGAGCATATTCGTCAAAATTTGAGGAATATCCATAGAATATTCATAGAATATGTCCGATAATGTCCGGGACCGACCGGTCCGTCCGCTCGGTCCGCCAAATTTTGGCCATGTCTGTCCTTTATGACAACCTTGACGTTAACGGTCTATTCTGCCCTCCTTCATTTGGTGCGCGCTTGTGTCCTTTGGCTCCTTGTGATTGGAACGTGGGATCCGTCAGAGTCTATATCCGTGTTTGAGGGATCGGTCTCGTACGTGTCGACCGGTTCAGTCTTTGCCATCAATTTGCCCAATCTTCCTTCTGGAAACCTCCGTGTCTCCAATGGTATCAATCCATTCGCCGGAGAAGGAACTTATATGCTATCTCCCATGGCTTTCAAGGAAGACCAATCTACCCTCTTGCCCAACTTTACCTCAGCGTGGACACCTTGCGCAAGGAAGAGGTTTACTTCATTGCGTTTGATATAAGGGATGTCGTACAAGACCTGGTATACTTCAATGCACCGATTTTTGAACGCCTCGTCGGTGCACTTCCATAAATTTGCCTTGCAAAAGCGTCGGTGATTATTGTGTCGCTTCTCTAGGAAAGCCTTGTCTAAATGGCACCACTCGATGAAGTTTGCGCAATCCTCGAAACTCCATGGCTCCGGAACTTCTTCCCAAACTTTAAAAGCCAGTTTATCAGGATTTCAAAGCACATGGAGCCGCTGTTTGTTTTCCGATCGTAGTCGACTCATGTCTCGTTCTTCTTTATTCATTTTTACCGGCGTAGCCATGGGTGGGAAAAATTTGAATAACGTATGTGATGCAAATGGATGAAGTCCTCACACGACGCGCACAACCAACTCAATTAAGAGGTGGATGAAGAGGGAGTATGTGAGGCGTGGACAATTAGGGGCATGCACGATATTATATAGCCGATAGACGAAGCACTGGTCTAGGGTCCCCGGGCAGGGGTGGGGACGTCTCCGGCCCCCTCTGTTTAGGGACGGAGACGTTCCCGCCCCTGCCCGGGTGGGGCGGGGAGGTCTTCACGAAAAGAACCCTAAACTACATAAATAGGGGACTTTTGTCCTTATTTTCTGCCAAGTCCACTCCCTAGGCCTCACGTGTCAGTTCGCTTTGCGGCCTGAAAGTGAGTTTGGTGGGTGGTCGAACTTGGCCCATTTAATGCACCTAGACTCTTTGCGGTTTTTTTTAAAACCATCAACTTGGAATTTCGACCACGGTAGGGAGTTGACTATCACATATGGCGGGAGAAGGAAGTAGGTCGATGGAGAAGCGCCCCCAATTTATGGATTTGGATGATGTTGGTGAGACGGTGCTTCCGTCCACCAACACGGAGTTGACGTTGGGATCATTGAATCCGTCGTCAACGAGCGGGAAGAGGCGGAAGAAGACACCAAATCCGGACATGCCCCCGCACGAATACATGGTTGAATGTAGAGGGATTGCTGTCGAGTTTTACAACCGCCGAATGAGAGCGGCATTGATGAGGAGCTATTTGAACCACAACGAAGAGTGATACCACAAGTTGACAGTTGATATGCGACACAAATTAATGTCAAACCTTGATAAATCTGAGAAATTTAATAATTTCTCAGATTATTGGTTGCATTCGGAGTGGTTGGACACACAAGTGACCGCACTGACCACCAATATCGTTGCGTACTGATGTTACGTCACGGGGAAGAAGGAGGATGGAAGCGACCGGAGCCTGGAGGAGCACGCACTACTAGCAAAGATGAGGATGATCCAAGGCTTCGTTCAACAGTACTCTTCTTCCTGTAAGAAGAAACTAGCTCCTTGGAAAGCGACTATTGAGGAGCAAAATTGGCTCACTACGTCGGTGGAACTTTCAAGTGGCTTGAAAGTTGCGCTAAGGTGATTCCAATGCCAGGACAAAAAGCGGTGGGTGGCTATGGGGCTGTACGAAAGGTGATGATAACCAAATTGGAAAACATTCCAAGTTGGATTTACTTCGCCGGAAAGACTCTGACCAACACCAACGAGAGGGAGAAGCGCCGAGACATCATCAATGAGGCTGGAGGGTGTCCGGTGGTACATCCAGGGATCATTAGACTTGCGTACATCCACCCAAAAATTATGGAAGGATACACGCTCTGCTGGAATGGGGGATCTCTGGCTTCTTTTTGGTCCAAGTTTGACTCAAAAGTGGACGAAGCATTGCCGTTTGAACAGATTGAGATGCATCCAAATACCAAGTTGTCGATCCAAGAGCTTCGGTAGGTAAAAACGTACCGCAAAAATCGAGTGAACCTCGCGCTATTGTTGCTTGTCATTGTGGGGAAATGCCACAATGCAAATTATATACACTATGACATCTCTCCATCGAATGTTTTGCTCCACTTTGATGAGTGGAAACCCGATACAGTGCACATAGGAATTTGCGATTGGGGGCTTTCTAGTCGGGTTGTGGAGAATGAGCCATCAAGGTATGGTTATAAATTCAAGGAGCAGCTTCAACTTGAGACAGAGCGGCGACGGTTTGTGGCAAAAGAATTGTTCTATGTTTTTGGGCCGGCAGACTCCACCAACTCGCTTGAAGTGATACAACGGTCACACCTCTACTCCAAAGCAACAGATGCATTTGCGGTGGGTTGGATTTGTTCTCGCATTTGGAAAGAAGATTGGCACACTTCGTATTTCACCGCCAAAAACACGGAGCAATATGTAAACCTGAAGCTACAATTTGCAGCATTGCCAAAAGATCTCAAAGAACGGCCTTCTGTGCCAGATGTTATAGACACATTAATGAAACCCCCCCACGGCTGGACTATGCTTCTATATTGTTACCGACAATAGTTTTTTTGTTAATTAGTTGCATTAGTTTCGCATGTGGTGGTTAAGTAGGCAGTATGGCAACTTCGTAGAAGAGTATGTGTACTTGGCAATTGCCATACGTCTCATTTAATCAATTTTGGATATGTCCAAATCTTAAATTTTCAATCCCAGATTTTCATTTCTTCAAGCACAAATAATTGGGTATAAATATTTTCTTCACATATAATATGTCAATGCGAGGCTATCAACCTAGTGCACATGTAAACCGCTCTAGTATTGATAGTTAAAGTAGTACACCCTCCAAATTCCACAGTTTTCACTACGAATATACTGTAAGTTTAAACACTATAATCTAACCCATGAAGGGGCGGGGACGTCCCCGCCCCTTCACTAGTAGAGCCGGAGACGTCCTCGCCCATTCATGGGTAGGGGCCGGGACGTCTCCGCCCCACCTCCCTCTTGGCATTAGTCCCCGCCCCTACTCAAACATGTCCCTGTCCTGCGTGGCAGCGATGTGGTGCCAACATGGCTGCCACGTCGTCTATTTTTACCTTGCGGGTAAGTCAACCCTCTGTTGACTGTGTCGGATGGGGAGAGCTCAACACGACGGGCAAATCGGACGGACGGGTGAACCAAACATCCGTCGAGAATGACAACCCTACACGATATACTTCCCACCATCACACCTTCAAACAACAGGTTAAAGCACAAACAACACAGAAGTCACCTTAAATTAAATCATTCTTCAACCCAATACTTACTCGTACTACTTAGTCCCACACATAAGTAAGAATTAGTACTATTCTTTAAGGTTCAAAGTGTTCAGTCTAACTATTAGCTCAATTAACTAGTTGTACTAATATCTATTTTGATTAGACTTTCTAAAGATGTTCTTGAAAAATGAGACAAATCAATTCTACTTCTTAGCTAATCTAAAGGTTAATTTTAGATACAATTAGATTCTTGATTTTAAATTTTCAATTTAATTACTTGACTCACAAGTCAATGCAATTTCCACATTTTTGTAATTGACTCAACCCTACGCTGGTCAAATATTAATAACTGGAATTATTAAGTCTCAAATTAGTATTGCATTCGTAATTGATTAATTCCAATTCGAATAAGTCTGAATAACAAACTTCAAATAAGCAATAGTTCATCAGATGCATTCCACCATGCATGTGTGCACAATTCATTTTTTATTGACATTAATTATATGCAATTTTAGAATTAATTTCATTTCCGATTGCACATAATTCATCAAATAAATCTATTTCAACAAAGTTCTTACAACCATATGTAAGAAATATTTACTAGCTGCAATTCAAGCTAGGACTCACATAATTTCTTCAAATGTGGTGAATTCATTATCAAATTATATTCACTTATACTATTTTATTATGAAAAGGCACCACCTTTCCTTATGGCTTTTCCCATCACCCTTTTGATTTAATTTCAAAACCTTTTCATATCATTAGAAGTTGTGTCTTTTCTTCGCACCTTTCTAATTCTATTATCTATTTACTTTAGTGGTTTTTATTTATTTTTAATTTTACTTCTACTTTTACTTTAACTTTATTCTTTTGAAGTTGTTTCTATTGCTTTTAAGCTCTAATTTTTTGAAGATTAAGAACTTTGACATTTTGGCTCTACAAGCACCTCTCCCCCTAGCATGGAAAATTCCCCGTGAGAGGTGGAGATGCTCTAACTATACTATTTGTACCGTTACACTAAAAGCAAAATGAAGTGAAATAAAAAGAAAAAATTCACATTTTAGCTCTATCAGAGCTAAAGTGTGCACCATCACTAAGTATAGAGAACTAAAAAGAAAATATGCACACTTTAGCTCCACTAGAGCTAAAGTGTGCACCGGCATTTATTTTAAAATTATACTACTGCAAGATGTGGTCTTAACATACTTATTGTCTGGTTCGATTCTCATGGTAAAAAATATCAAATTCACAAAAAAGAAAAACTTGAATTCAAAGTAATAGAATCTTAAATCGTAGCTTTAAAACTATTTTAAATGTGCTTCACCCCTCTCCAACGCCTAATAAGTGGTGTAGGAGGAACTTATATATAAGGATGGTAATGAATTTACACCTTGTGTATTGCTGAATTTGAAATTGAGTCAAGTGAAAGCCAGCTGATCGACTCACGTCCATGCAATCAAAGTTTGTATATTATGAAGAATATGTCAATATATAAGTCTTAATTGAGATCATACGGATGAAATTGGAAATATTTTATTTTCTTTGCCTCGCGATAATTGCCTCAGAATATACAAATTTGTAGTGTTTTAGGCTTAGAGAAATTGTCTTGGAAACTTACAAGTAGAGAAATTGTAAACATAATATCTCTAAATCAACCTAGTGAAATTTAATTTCCTTCCTGAAATTTCGGGTATCAATAATGAAGGTCAAAGAATGGTGGTGCATCCACCAACATACCCGAGGGTATTATCCCGATATCTGATGGAGCATCCCGACAATATCGCTGCGATCCCAAGGGTATTCCAAGGGTACCACGCGGCTACAAGCGCCCGTACATTCACGGCTTAGGATTTGCATGGAAGTACACGCTGGAATTGGGCCGCGAGCCAGCTCTTTCTCTCTCTCGTTTTCGTGTTCGTGTTCGTGTTCGTGTTCGTCTTCCTCTTTGTCTTCGTATTTGTGTTTGTCTTCGTGTTCATCTTCTTGTTTGTGTTGCGCTCGTGCATTTCTTTGGCGCTTGTGTTCGTGTTGCGCTCATGCTCGTGTTGCCCTTGTATTTGTGTAGGTTGCTACAGTGTTTGCTGAGTTTGTGTTAGTCGTTGCGCTTTTGTATAGAGTTTGTCTTAGAGTTTGCTGCGCACATTATCTGAGACGTGTAGGCTTTGATTTCCTGCGGACAGGGTTTGTAGGAAGTGAGGGTTAATATTGTGTGAGGTTTCAAGCACCTAGAGATAGAACTGCGCCGAGGATTGACGTGAAATTCCAACGAGGAAGAAGAAGAAGAAGCTGAGGAAGATTTTTTGACAATTAAAGGTATGTGTAGAGATTCTTTTTTTCGACAATTGTTTCATGGTTTTTCTAGTTTGGTGAATTGGTGATTGGTGTTTGGTGTTTCGTGTTTTTTGGTTTGGTGTTTGTTGTATGGTGTTTGGTGTTTGGTGTTTTTTGGTTTGGTGTTTGTTGTATGGTGTTTGCTCTTTTGTGTTTGGTATTTGCTGTGATTGTCTGTTTGTTGTTTTTGTCTTCAGGCATTTGTTGTGCCTGCATTGCTTTTAGTTTCAATTTGTATTAGAATACGTTGTGAGTGCGTGTGTTGATTTGAATGTTCAATGTGCTTCCTTGTGTTTAGATGTGTTGAATTATTGTGTTTATGTTGCGACACATTCAATGTGCATGTTGTTTTTTATTTTGTTTCGGTGCTCAATGCGTGTTGAGTGTGTGTGTTCAGGTTTGGTGTTTTGGGATGGAGTTATTGGTTGGTTGATTGTGTGTGTTTGGGTTCGGCTACTTGTGTTTGTATTGATCATGTAATATTGTTTGTCTTCATGATCGATTAGTTCACAGAGTTTGTGATATAGTTTGTGAGAAGGTTATGCTTCTAATAGTTTGGAATGTAATTCTTCTTGCAAGACGTCAAGTGCCAGCAAAATATTACTGTTGTTAAATTTCATAAGCAATGGCTAAAAGGTAGAATCCATACTCTCGCCCAAGAGCCCTAAACCCAAAGCCTTGAATATCATATGACGGAAGACAAATCTACACAAATATTAATAAAAGCAGCATTTCGGTCAACACACTTTAGCTCGAGCCGAGCTAAAGTGTGGCCAATAGCGCACACTATTGGCTCCACTTTAGCTCAAGTCGAGCTAAAGTGCAGCCAAAGATGCATTTGACGAGTACACTTTTGCTCGACTAGAGCTAAAACGTACAGGACCAATGCATCTTTGTTCGCACTTTAGCTGGACTCGAGCTAAAATGCATCAATTCAGTGCGTCTTTGGTAGGGCTAAAGCCCAACTCGAGCTAAAGTGACGATATTATCTACTCTCAACACAGCCTCTCGAAGAAAATATCCCAAAATTCTCCTGAGACAATACACTTTACCTCGAATCGAGCTAAAGTGTGAAACAAATCACCTAAACCACAACCCAAACACCACTACTTACGAAGCTATAAACTGGCAGAAGATAAATTCACCGATGACACCGATGACACAAAGATATCTGTTGGTGTCTGCTTCTCGTGCAATTTCTAAATTAAGCATGAACTTGCTCACCGGTCCAACTACTTGAGAACCATACTATTAAAGGTTTGTGAGTGCTTGGATTGGTGAATAAGTTGCTGCTCGATTTATAAGATTGCAAGGAAATAAGTACAAGTAGAATCATTGTGTTTATCAATGCTCGTCTCGATCAAAGAGTCAATGTATGCTAATCGGATGATTGCATATCGTAGCAAAACTGTACAACCATACTACGTACTATAGTCACACTTTAGCTTGAGTCGAGCTAAAGATAAAGCATAAGGTTTAGGACAACCATGTTAACCGTGTGTAATCGTAGTCAAGTATCTCAACTCATGTCTACTTCTCGTGCAACTTCCTAAATCTTGCATGAGCTTCAGCACCGTTCCAACCACTTGAGAACCTCGAAGCTTAAGGTTCATAAGTGATTGGATCGGTTCGTAAGCTTTTCCACGGTTTAAGGAGTTGCACGACAAGTAGACGCGAGTTGATTCATTGGGTGTGCTGATGTTCTTAAAATGACTGTATGAACGTAGTTAAATTGAATTGACGAACTAAGTAATTGGTCACACTTTAGCTCGAGTCAAGCTAAAGATGAAGCATCAGCTCAAATACAGCAATGTTTACCTTTGTGTAATCTTAGTCTGATATGTCAGCTCATGTCTACTTTTCGTTCACCTTCCAGAAACGTGCATGAGCTTCAGTCCTGTTCCAACCACTTGAGAACCTCAAAGAGTGAGGTTCGTGAGTGATTGGATCGGTTCGTAAGCTTTTCCACGGTTTTGGGAGTTGAACGAGAAGTAGGCAAGAATTGATAAATAGGGTCTCGGAAAGTTTTCCAAATGACAATATAATGTTGGAAAGTTTTACTGACATGCTTTGTATTTGGGTACACTTTAGCTCAAGTCGAGCTTAAGGATAACCTCTCCTTTTTATTTGGATTATCATTTCAGAGATCTAATATTTGTGCTCGGTTTTGTATGCGTGCAGAAATGAGAGGGACATGATGGTGACTCCACTGCAACACTTCTTCCAGCAAAAGCCTGTCAACCTTGATGATGACGATAGAGCATCAACCACTTGGATTGCTGGGAGCTCAAAGACCCAACAATGTCATTCAAGTGGACGCTTGTGTGGGCCCCGTGGACGGATAATCTAGTGTTTGGTTAGACCTTTACATGCGATGTCGTAGAACCCCAACACATCGACTACACGACTAGGATAACTGATGTAGTCCACGAAGATAACGATCACGTTAAGTTGTCCTGTGTCACAACCACTGAGTTCGTTGAGCCATATATGTTTACTATTGTAGTGAACAATGTTGTATCTCCCTTCTCTATTGACGATTGTGTCGATTCTTTTAGGGGGTCCAAATTTGAAGAAGTAGTGGCTCAATTCGACCACAAAATCTCACTTAAGAAATGGAAGACTAGAAGTTGTCAGCCGCTTAAAGCAAAGGCTACAGCCAATAAACTCCGCGTCATTCTATCCAGAATGAATATCTTTGCTGCTCTAGAGAAGGCAAAGACAATCGCGGATTGGCGCCCGATATCGATTTCGATAATTTCGAGGGCCGCGACCGGAAGTCAGGAGTTGAGCCAAGCTTCAGTACCGGTTAGAACACCAAGCGCAAGAATAAGCAGAAGCATCCTACGCAACACGCTGTTCGCTTCCCTCGTCAAAAAGCGCTTAGCTGCCAAGAAGCCAAAGAGCTCCGGAGGAAGAAGACAAAGCTCGTATTAGAGGAGGAGTTGGCCAATTTGATGGCCTCTGCATTCTTAGAGCTCCCTCAGGCACTCAGGTACGGAGAGACAATCGACTACACCAACGTCCAACAGATTTACCAAAAATTTTGGACAAAGTGTCAAGGCTGCTTCTTCTTCAAAAACAGAGAGAAGAAGTTCGAGCTTGACGTGATGAGGTTGCATAATACACCGCCTGAATGGACAATCCGTGCATTCAAACCTCAGGACATGGAGGAGTTGATGCATTATTTCATCGAAATGCCAGACAAGACGTAGAAGCAGACTCTTTGCGTCATGCCCAAAGTCGATGTTATGCCAACCAAGGTTGAGGACATCAACGACTGCAACTTCTTTATCATCAATAGCCAACATAGCATTGCAGCATCAAAGGCAATGATAAACGGCAACGTTTCAAGGATAATAAGAAAGCACTTCCGAACATGACAATGTTTCATTGTCTAGACGCAAGATCTGGAGAAGTTGAGGAAGATACCCGCGTTTTATAATCGCGTAAATCACTTGGTCCAATTCAAGCCGACATGGGAAACCAATATCCTTGTATCTCGGGCTTTGTGGATCCAAGCTGGGAGACCAATGCCGAAACACTCCGTCGCGGGCATTTGCATGTCCTAGAAGTGAGGTCAGAGAACTACACTGGAGATTGCCAATGACAAGAAGTTTGAGGTAATATTCCTTAACCAAGGTCATGCACGTTAGCTCGACTCGAGCTAACGTGCATGTTTGCTCACTATCTGTATAGTATTGTATATAGATTAAAATCAATTATATTGTATACTCTCAGGTTGCAAGTAAGCTCGACTCGAGCTAACTTGCAATTTTTGAACTCTGCTTGACTTATTAATCATCTACTCTGATGATAAACTGATTCGATCCCATTTTCATTCTGTGGAGCCATTTTTTTTAGCGCTTCGCGAGCACTTCGCAATGATTGACGTTGCGAAGAGCCAAGTAGAGCTCAAGAAGGCCGGAAAGGCGAAGGGTCTCTTGATTACGAACGAGGTGAAGATCATCACCACAACCGATGAGACCTTCAAGCTCCGGTCGGAGGTCATCTCTTTGGCGGCGCACGGTAACCTCATCAACGTCGATTCGACTTTGACGCCCTTGGCAAAGTTCAAGGACGCCAAGTCTTGGCTCCCAGAGAAGGATGGGATGCTGTCGAGAGAGTTCTTCAAGTTTCTTGGCAACATGAACGAGGGCGATCACGCAAAAATGTGTAAGCACATTTTCAATCGATCGGGGCCATCGCGGAAACTGCCTTACTCTAAGGTGGTTTTGAAGCAACCAAATTTTGTGCTTAAGGATTGGTACACCGCCCGAGAGTGGGTGGATCGGAGGAAGAGGAAGGAGGCCGCTCGAATGGAGCTACAAGTCATCAAGCCGGAGCTGGTCTTCTTCAACAACACTGGAGCGTACATTTGGGCCAACTAGCGGAAGTTCAAGAAGGACTACAACGTGAGCAAGGCTTCAAAGCGTGCCCCCTTGGATTCGGGTCCACCGGATTCGTACTACGCCAATACGAGGCAGACGCAGTTTTAAAACTGTAAATGTGAAGATTTCTCTCCGTATGCAAAGTAGTTCTTCAGAGTCTTCCTCAATGTACGATTGCAGTATGTTTCACCACAGGGGGCCTTGCACTTTCATTTGTACAAGGCGCTGTCAAATTCGCTCAGGACGTGGCCCTCGGATTCCAGGCGCAACCAAGGCTGCAACGTGAAGCTAGGAATCATCGACATCCGAAACATCCCTGGCTTCTTTGGGAAGGCAAGGTCCTCGTTGGAGAAGCCCTTCTTCGACGAGTTCATGACAATGTTCACATCGAAACGGCAGCCCTCTCTCACCAACCTTTCAGCCTGGCTATTCATTTGCGGCGACGTCCAGTCGAATTTTCAAGTGAAGGCGTTTGTAGAGGGCCTATCGTTGTGCAATGTGTACGATGTGCTGGAATTGACATATCTTCCCTCCGAGAACGAGCGCTTGGGGGGATTCGCTCCAAAGAGAAACAACGCTCTCGACCCTATTGGCCTCCTCTTCCTCTTCAAGAAAGAGCTCAAGCAGATCCCGGCCGTGAAGAAGACCTACGTAGCTCCGAAGCATGTGTTGCACACAAAGCTTCGCATGTACAACGAGCTAGTGTACATGATGAACATGAACGAGCTGAAGATGGAGTTCTTCATCAAGGTCCTAGAACTCTTTTGCAAGAGGGGGGAGGCAGTTGTCTAACTGTTTGGCGGGACGAAATAACTTACGTCGAACGTGGTAAGTTTACCTGCTGTTTAGCTCGAGTCGAGCTAAACTGTAGATCCCTTCCTGACTTCTGCATGGCTTGTTTTAGAGAGGGCGTTCTTATGCTATTTGTTGAGTAGCACTTTAGCTCGAGTTGAGCTAAAATGTTGGCTTAGACTTGTATGCTTTTGTACAGGTGTCAACAATCGCGTCGTATCCTTTGAAGTTTAAATAGCTAACTTTTAGTATCTGTATACTTCATGTATAGTTCACAGCGGAGGGTGAGGTTTGCGAGGTATACGGTGAAGATGACCATTTTGTTGGCTAGATGCATAATCGTCCTCCCCCTTCAGTTTTGAGTTGGTTGTGATCTTTTTGCTGGCTACTTTGTTGCATTGCCGCCTTGCAATGAAGACAAGCATTCATTTTGGATTGTTGAAGCAATTTCATATCCGAATTCCAATTTGGATAAGCCAATCATCATCCAAATCAAATTCTTTCGTCGTATATAGCGCGATTTGGATGTCTTGAATTTTTATAACGGTTGGAATACAGATGGCAACTATTGTTGGACAAATGAAAAGGGGATAGCCGTAATGTGAGAGAGTACCAATTTAATCTTCAAAGCATGGAAACTTAGTTTTTCAAAGAGGGATGGAAGTCGGAGACAAGATCCAACAACAAAAATTCTAAGGGGGCAAGTAGTGATTATCAAGGCCTCCTTGGAGGCACTTGCTTCGTCCAAATCGTAATAGACTCAGATAAATGAACTTTCTTTTCATTAGATATTAGATTGTGATGCGTAAAACGTCATGTAGTATGATTAGATCCATTGGTGGTGAGATTATAGATATTTGTATTTGAATATTCTTTATTTGACTATTTCTGATCCCAATGATTGCTACAAAGTATTGAACAATTCACCATAAAGTTGATTTGAGCTAAATTTTAGGCATGCTATTCTATAAATTATATTTGCGTATCAGTGAGTGCTATATGTTTTTAATACCTCTTTTACATAAAGACGTGGTAGATTGCCTTCACTATTGGAACCAATAATTTCAGTAATTGCCTTCATGCTTTGTAGTAGAGAGCACATGTTGGTGCACACTTTAGCTCTAGTGGAGCTAAAGTGTGTGCGATTACTCTTTTCAGTTCACTACACCTAGTGATGGGTACATTTTAGTTCTGACCAAGTTGATGTTTGTGCAATGTGTTTTTCCACTTCTTGACACCATCATTTAAAACTTATCACTTCTTTTGTTAGTCATGTATTCCACAAGAAAAAATAATATTCTTTTGAGTTTAAATACAATTTTTAGAATATATTTAGCTAAATCTGTTACAACTGTCTTTTGGTCCATCATGTAGCTAGCTTCAAGCTAAACTTTGAGCATGGTGTTAATTGGAGTTAGTAGCTAGGAGTGAATTTTGTAACTTCTAAGGCTTCACTTTGAAAACTAAGCTATTCATATTCACTACACATATGTAGTTTCAAAGAAATGTCAACCAATATGTTCTTTCAAATATTATACTTTGATTTGTAATGTCATGTCATCCCTAGTGCCTATTGTTCTAGGGATTTCTGTGGTCAAAACTACCTTCCAATATATTGAAAACTCATATCTCTCCATAGTGTAGTGTTAAGATGAGGACTTTAGCTCAAATCCACAACGAGTTTTATTTTGGGAGAAGGTTTGTCTCCCAATTAAACAAATTAGGTGTTAAAGGCAGTGAACAAAGGAAGGAACGAACAGACGATTGGACAGACAAGACGGACAATTCTTTTGGGAGACGGTTGCGTGTGAATTTTTTTACAAATCCTTAATTGAATTTACAACTTACTTCATGGTAAAGCACGTATATTGACACATCATATCCCTACTCACGTCATGTCAAAGGGTCAGGCGCACACCTTTGGGTAGCGAGCGCAGGATTTGACGCCACGCGCTTCCCATTTACGCCCGGATGCGTACCATTGAGGGTCGGGCCATACCTTTAGGATCCAAGCGTGCAACATTTGCGGTTTAACGCAAACCGTTGTGGGTTGCGCGCGCATTTACTAATTGGACGCAAACAATTAGGGTTGGGCGTTTGCTTGCAAGGGACGTGCGCACTTCCAAATGGCTTAGGTGCAACATTTGAAAAAGAATACAATATGGGGATAGGCTTACTTTCAAATTATTTATTTCAATGTGGTGCTCTCACAAATAGGCACTTTCAACTTCAAGTTCATAATTTAAGCAACAGGACTATTGTATGAGGTAATCACCACACTACTAATTGAAGTTGTAACTTATGGTACTTAGGTGTCGGACATCTTTCAATCATTTGAGTTCTATAAATTTCCATTGTGTCTCCTCTTCCGATTTGATCAGTGAACATTTTGGAGGATAGCGAGCCCGCAAAGCACCACCGTATTGTCGCCGAGTACCTTATCGCGATCCTTATTGTCAGCATCATCGCTTAATGATAAGAATTGCTTTGCATGATTTTTTGCAATTGGTGCCACGTACTCTTCTATCTCCGAATTCAAGTTTTGCAATTGTAGCTCGACAATGATGCATCATTTACAAGTTGTTTTACTCGTCCATTCTTCCTCTTGATTGTTACTCCATCCATGTTCTTAGAGCAATTGTCTTTGGCCCCAATGACTCTCTCCGAGGTTTCGCTTGGCCAGGTTCCCGTGAAGAAAGGAAGAGGACCATTGCCCCCACCTCTACGTGTCCCCAAATGGTTGCTCATAGTAGATGAACCAACTCTGGAAGAGGGAAATTGTGGGGTTGGAATCACGCGCTCCACACCACCATTTGAGCCAAGTGCTCTACGATGGAAGGATGGCCGAACTATAGTTGAAAAATTCTTTCTCTTTAGACTTAATAGGGTTCTTCCAATTGAAGCTATACTTTGAGTAGGTGACCGCCGAAACAAATTTTGGATTGGCATGTCTTCCTCTAAGTCCGGTTCTATTGCTTGAGGTTCAAGTTGAAAGCTCCTCAAAACTTCAATGGATTTCGTGGTTGGCATTGTCTCCTCGGATTTATTATTGTCTCCACCACTGCTCACTTCGTTTCCATCATATGGAGATGCATTATGCGCTACATTGCCAATGCCATAACCGTCAAGCTCAAGGCCAAAGCCACTAGAGGGGCCTCAGGTTTCTGAGCCCTTAGAGTTGGTAGAGTGATTCTTCGGAATGTTGTCATCTCAATCAAGATTGCCCTTCAATGCCAATCCATCTTCTTTTGCCATACCTTCTTGGGCACAATTTTCACCCAATAATTCTACTATATAATGAATTCCTACTACCTTGACCTCGTCACACGTGAAAGGATCCAATAGGTTACCGTGGACATTGTGAAATGCTCATGTAGTCCATCTCCATCGTCCTCATTGGATGTTGAGTTGTCCCTAGGCGGACTATGTCCGGACAAAGGGTTGTTGTTGCCGGCAAGGTCTTTTTAATCGCCACCCAACCATATATGACTCCCTTAAGCATATTCCAAGCCCTCATCCCCAGTGTTCAAAGGAAGTCCTCTATCAAGGTCAGGCTTCTACAAATGCACATTCTCATCTTACCATTAAACTTAGTCTAGACAAGCACGTTCTTGGAGCAATCGACTGCTCCTGTAGATGTAAACCAAATCTTTTGCCTTTTTCACTCCCAAACAACTTTGGCTCTTACTATGAACAAAAGAATACTTGCTCCAGTTACCCTATATGACGAGGCCGAGCAGGTTTGTGCTAGCATACGCTTTGCAATTGAGGCAATGATTGCCCGCTGACGCAATTCCAGCACTAGTGTAGCAAAAAATTGTTGATTTCAATCTCTCCAACTTCCAATGGTGAATATGGGGTCTTGGTCGACTAAGCTGGTATGAAAAACCTGTTACAAAGGGTATAGGTAAGCCTTTTTTTGCAACCTAGTGCCAATATAGGTCTGATTTTAGAAATCTCCAAATAGAATGTAATTTCTTTTTTTAATAGCAATATGAAAATCCAAAAAAAATTAGAGTTCCGGCTCATGGTTTGGCACATAGAAGTATATCTTTCATTACTACATACTTGTCATTTGTATCTCAAATCAAACAAAAAAAATTGGAGAGTTTTAGGAGGCAAAAGACTTTGAAAATTTTGGAAGATACTCCTACCATAATGTGCTCCTACATTACAATTGAAAATTCTAGATTCAAAGCTTAATTTGACTTTTATTGGTAGAAAATAAGTTTTTTTTTGAGAAGCCTAAATAAGAAATTATTGTTGATTTTTGCTCCAAATTCTTATCCAACCTTCTCTATAATACAAAATTCTATCTTGATACTTAAAGTGTTTTCAAAAAAACTTTTTGCATCCATTATTTTCTTCAAAACCTAGTTTGTAATGCCTTGATACAACATATATACTGCGTAGTATATTTGGTATATTTTCAGGCTCTGTAGTATGCAATATACTCATCTCGGGAAAGGGTTGGGCCATCTACAAAACGACATGTGTTATGACAACACTAAGTCCAAAAAATCAGCACCTTCTTCAAGAAATTTTTTGTTCACTTGACATTTTATTGGCCATGATTCCTTCACATCTAATCAATAGACGGTTGGCATTTAACAACAATTTAACAAAGAGCTCCAAAACAAATATACTAGAGAGTGTATGTTGTTTTCCCAAAAGTGAGTAACCCTAGTGGACTTCTACCCTTTGGGCCTCGCAATTCTTCATACTCCGTGATTTCAATTATTACTTCCTCAAAGAACATTCTAAGAGGAACAGAGAGCTTGCAAACAACTCTATTTAACGCCCTTTTGGGCTCACCATTGTTTTGAATTTGCAAGTAATTAAATAGAGAAGGATTCAATAAAGCCCCTATTTAATGAAGATAAGTCGTCATCTTCTCCCAACAAGCAAGGAATGATCCTTTTAGGCAACATGTTGAACGGCTCATTGCGTAACTTGAAGACTTTAGCTTGTTCATGGATATCCAAGCCATTTCCATTGCCAAGGTTAGTCCTTCAAAAGTACGCAATGACTTAATATTGGTGCCACTACAAAATCAAAGTTAGTACACCGATGTCAGAAAGTTTGTCTAGGATAGTGGCCCTCAACTGAGATGCCTTTGCATCAGCATGGTATCTGTTCTGCCTATTGAAAAGAGAAGATACATAGGTTATCCATGGCGTGTCTTTCACAAGTATTTCAAAGGCATTCTTCACTTTCAAGAGTCAATGGATCATTATGTAATTGCATACATACCTTGTCGTTGCCGGCCTCAAAAGAGACAATTTTGGCAAATATCATTGAAAAATAATGATGTACACATGGTGGTTCTAGATGTACAATGAAACCTCTTTTGCCTTCTAAACAAGGTCTGCAAATATGTCTTCCTTCCCACAATCCTCAGGGAGGAGGTCCAAGATATGTGCACAACACCCTTGTGTATTTATGTGCGGGTACTTCCCAGTGACCTTCTTCACTGCCCCCAACACGTTTGTTGCATTATTGGTGGACACTTGGACCACATTCAATGGTCCAACCTTTTTGACAAAACTTTTCAATTGGTCTCCTATATATGCTTTAGCTTTCTTCATATCCGTGGTGTCTACAAACCTAAAGAAGATATTATCCATTCAACAAATGAGCATGTTATTCATGAGAGGACGACAAGTAATATTGTCCCACCCATCTGAGCATATTGTTGCCCCATACTTGGCAAAATCTATACGAGTCTTCTTGTCAACAAGCTCTTTCACATTTTTTTTACTGGCTCAACGCGTGTTGTCTTCATCACATTATACAATGGCGGTGTATAATTGAAATTTGCCTTTAAAGTAGCTTGAGTAGCCTTAAGAAAGTAAGGATGTAAAACCACGTTGAATGCAATGTTTGCTTCATAAAAAAATTGTGCCTATAATTCGTCCAATTCTTTTCATTTTTCAAGTTGGGAAGCTCCATTACCGTACAGATCTTTGCGTTGATGATGCTACTTGGCTTAGAGGATTTGTAGATTGCGTGTTCTTTTAATTTCGGGTTTCCAAGACGCTACCTTGTTGGATTGATCAGTTAGAAAAAGGTTTTGGGTAATGTGCCGCCAATGCGCTAGGAAGGCCAACGATCTCCGCCTTGGTCATTCTAGTACAAATAATATTCTGTGAAATGGGCCTTTTTAGGTGCTGGGGCCTTAGTGCACAAAGTCTTTGTCCATTGTGGATACCCATAATGTGACCTGCACCTTCTATGTTTGAAAGCAAACGTGAAATTGCACCAAACACATGTCACTTGATCTTTCTTGATAAATGTGAACCACAAGACCCACTCTCTTGTTTGAGCCCGTTGTTCCAACGACATTACCATAAAATTGGTAAAAAAATTGAGCCAAAAATAGCTCACAAAAAGTATTAGAATTTTATGTGCTAATAGAAAATGTAGACCCAAAGGTCACTTATAAACTCGTAGATTCATGCAAAGAGCCCAATAAGGAGTTTCAAGACGCAAAGCCAAGGATGTGAGGGGGACAAGCATATTGCATATGGCTCGTATATAGTGAGGTGCGGAAGCGTACAATTAGGTCTTGTGTGTACATGGCGCGCTTGCATTCAAGAGCCCTGGCGCGTACAATACTAAAGCCAACGCTGGAGGGCCAGGCGCACTTGTTGGGGGCAAATTATTAAAAGAAGTATGCGGGAAGATAATTATAAAAATTTAAAGGTTAAAGAGGAGATAGGAGCATGCATGTTAAGTCCAAACTTGCAAGCACTACATCATGCAATGACAATGATCATAGTTTAAATGGAGAATAAAAGTAGCTCTTTTATTTTATAATATATGGTGGCCATCACAAAATTGCCGACGGCTCTTTTTCTGAATCGTTTCAAAATTGCCAACAGTACATTTCTAGCACAATAAAAGTTCTAAGACAACCAAATTGCAAACAAGGCGCTACAAGTCTTGGACCACTCGACTTGGTCATTTGGAAGTTCAATCTTGCTTGTTTTTATTCCGAGACCTTCTTCCAAAAACTTCCGTACATACAATATCGTCAATCCAATTACTAGCGCCATCTTGGAGTTCGTTTAAATTTCCATTGTCTTCCAACCAATCGGTACTTCAGGTACCACTTCCGCGTAAACCATCTGTAAATTAGATATATATAATGAGTTGCGGCGCACCTTGGCCTTGTCATAAATATATTGGCATGCATAAATGCAACGCTCCTTGAAAACTTCATTGGTGCAGGAATTTAAGTTGGCCGTATTTGTATGAAGCAGTTGTAAATACCGCAAGTATGGCCACATGTGCCTCATATGACACCATCCAAAATACTTTGCACATTGTACAAATGTCCACGATTTTGAAATAGCCTTCCAATTAATAAATGCCTTCTACCCGTGATTAATCAATATATGAAGGCGTTTCGTTTGCTTATTGCGTACTTGCCGCCTATCACGTTGTCATGTTTAGGGTGTCTTAAGAGTGGTAGAAGGATCCTCTAAATCCATGGTTTGAATTGGCATGAAGAGGTGGAGAAAATAAATGGATGTCAATAGGCACCATGAAACACTTCCCAAAAGTACCAAGCAAGTTGTCGCCAAGTGGCAGTTGCAGGCCAAAGCACCTAGGAATTGCGGGTACAATGGATAAAAATGCATATATATAGTATGGCGCGGATGTTGGCGGGCGCATTCAATTTGGGAGCGCACGTTCAAGAACACGCTGGGCGCGAACAAGAACAAGCTAGGCGTGTACAAGAACAAACTAGGCACATACGAGAACGCGCTTGGCGAGAACATGTGGGCCCGATGCCGGGTCAATAGCGTACTAATAGGGTCGGGCGCAATCCAACAAGGGTAGGGCGCATATAGGCGCGCGCCACATGAAGTCGATCGCGCAGCACGTAGCATTGGGTGCATAACTACTTGAAACGGTGTCAAACGGTGGAATGTTTTAATAAACATCAAATAAAAATATTATAAACACAATACTTATACTTTCTTACCGATGTTTTTCTCGGAGTTAGTACTTCAACTAGCATGGAAAGTGATTTATATGATGAACTTATAATCATTTTAGATAAAAGATGGATAATTTGTATGGTAGAATGCCAACATTTAGCATTTTGAAAGGTTGTAGAAATTAATTTTTTAACTTAAATAATATTCAACCAAAAATAATAATGTTGTATTAATATTGGAGACTTGGATACATCACAAATCATATATTATGCTCATGTACATATTATTCAACCTTTAAAGAGCCAAAGTCCTAAGGTGGGCTTTTGCAAATCTTGTGCAAGCTTTTATGGTTGCAATTTTTATTTTCAATTATTTGAATTTTGTATGAAGATGTTAAGAACGTAGGAGCTATGTGGAAATATAATTTTTATTCTCATCTAACCTATAGAATAAAATTTATGTCATCTTAAGTGATGTTCTTTGATGGTGGGCACTTCAAAAAATTTGAAATGAAAAGTGAGATGTTTTATGCAAGTAAATAACATGAATTTTATTATGTAGTCTTCAATGATTAATTATCTTTGCAATCAAACGTTCAAAATATCCTTGATTGAGACAAAATTGAAGTTCAATTCTTCAATACATGATTTAAAGAAAGAAAAATCATATATGGATAGTTTATAGATACTATTTATATCTATTGTAGTGGATTTTCAACTATATGTTAGAATCTCATATTATTACAATATTGAATTCAATAAATCATAATAAATTGAAGTGAATTTGATTTATTGATTAAAATTACTAAATTTATAATAAAAATAATGATTAAAAAGTCTTACTCTATCAACAATCACTTTTATTAGTCTACATCAAAATATTTTAACAAAAAATGAAATTATTTTTCTTCGTTTCCTACTTTGCTACTTCTATAAAATTAATTAAGATCATTGAAATCAAGGATTCAATGAGCAAAGTGAAAAGAGGAGTGATGCAGTCAATAGTTGCGTCTATTTGGATTTTTATTCTCCTTGCAAATGAATTTCTCCTCTACAACATCATATTCAAGAGTTGCTACAACTCTTTAATTAATGTTATTAGCAAAAAAAGAGGTGACATATTTGGATATAAAATATAAGTGGCAAAATTCAATTGGATGCACCGCTCTTTGAATAGTTTATTGGTGTAGTAATTTAAGTTGCCCTTGTCATAACTCAACGCTGTGAATACCGCAAATGCGACCACATCCTTACCAAATGACACCACGCAATGTACTATGCACACTATGTAAATGTCTACGGACTTGGTACATCCTTCCATCTTCGAAATGCTTTTAGCTCATCATCAATGAATATGCGTAGGCGTTCCTTCTCCTTGTGGTTGCGTACACAACCTGCATCACGCAACCGTTGCTTCATTCTCTTCTTGACATCCTTCATCTTGGAAGAGCCACTTGAATCCATATTTAGAATTGATGTAAAGGGGTGCCATGAGTAAAAGGGTGTCAATAGACACCATATAATACTTTCCAAAAGTGCCAAGCAAGCAGCCGCCATGTTGCAGTTGCGCGCCAAAGCGCCTGGGAAGTAGGCCCATTAAGGTTTACGAACGTACTTATAGAGAGGCGTGCATGCGCCCTTCACCGAGCGCGTACGAGATAAAACATAAGCGTATTAATAATGTTCGATCGTGTACTATCAATATTATCGTGCACGTACAAATCACGATCAAAAGCATACTTACATAGATTGGGCCCTTGCCCCATTTGGTTGGGCGCATGCATTGAGAGTCGCATATGCTCTTGGCAAAGTTGGACGCGCACGTATGCACGCACTTCTGGGCTGATCGCACACGTGTGCGCCGTCCTCTGGGTAGAGCTTGCACGTAGGTGCACGCCTCTAAGTTGTGCGCGACATATCCTATTTTGGTTGCTTGCACGCGCACACTCATGGGGGCCGCGCGCGTTGCATGTTAGCGACTCAAACTATTTGGAATATTGAGTTCTAAAAATTGATGGAATCAAAAGACAAATAATATTTTTGGTGTTTCAAAGTGAGCTGTAGTGAATGGATTTCAAGCTTTTGAGATGTCGTTGTATTACTTTTGACAATGCCACAACATACAATATGTTCATAAATGCTATGCCTTCATCTTTCACTCTGTTTAACTATGCATGCCGGGTCCCTCTCCATGTCAAAGCCGCACAACCTTCTGCATTGCCAGCTCCACTTCCTTCGGCTCCACTAATACTGCTTTTACTTGGATCACCACATGCACTTGTTCTAGGCCCATCACTAAGGAATCTACGTATCGCTTGCGTCCTTCGGTGTCGTTTATCCAAGCTAATCAGAGCACACAACATTTTGGAGTTCCAAAGTGTTTTGAGCGTCCTCATAGTCTTTGGACTATGTTCCTCAAGAATGAAGTCAATTGCTTCTTCCTTCTAGGCCTCCTTCCATTGCAATTTTTCCCATTGCAAGGCATTGAGAAGGTCAAGATCAGTGCCTTCTCCCAAATCAGACACCAAGCATTCCAAATTATTCTAGAGTAAACCATGTGGATGTTGTCCGAATTGGAATCGATTGCGTGCAACATCCCAATAATTACCCATGACTTGATAAAAGAAGTTTCGACTATCAACATCCGCCACATTGGGTCCTGATATGATCTTCTTTCAAACTTGCACAATTTTTTCGTGGTCATTTTTGCAACCAAGTTGCGAGCTTACATTAAACTTCTCTAGTTGGTGCGATGCTGAACGCCAACTTGACACCAGGTCTTCTCCCCACCTATGAGCATGCACCATCCCTAGTGTAGTCTCCGGGTTCAACTTCCAAGTAGGTGGCATGTAGATGGTGAGGCCAAGCAAATCATACAAGTGCTCATGAAATGGTGATCTATACTTTGCAAAAAATCTTTGTGTCAAGAGACCACCTTGGAGGCACATTGGATGGTATAAACACCAGCATGTGCCAACGACATATGTACCTTTTGGCCCAAATACGTTTAAGCAGACTGAGCAATCATCTCTGTTTTGCGTAAAGGTCGCTAAAGTTGGCCAAAACTTGCGTGCCTCCACGTCTCTTCTTCGACAAAAGGCATGAGTAGACATAGCCTCCGCTTGGTTCCACCTCAACTTTTCCCAGTCAATAGATCTACTATCACGCGCTGACAATTCTCTTGGAAACATTTCATCAATGTGTGCCTAAGATGTAAGGCCAAAGTCACGGCGCGTATTGAATGATGTGTATGTATTGTCAATCTTCTTAAACTCTATTGCCATTTGTCTTGCAAGGTCAACATTCAGGATGCATGCCACCTTCTATTGGTAGTATTGTTCGCTCAATGATGCAATCTTTTTTTTAAGGATTTCGTTTGCAGTGCAAAACTTACTACTTCCATGCTTGGATTCGGCGAAGGAAATGAATAAGAATCCTTAATGCTGATGGGATCTACAAAAGGTTGCATTGTTTCATTCACAGGGAGTTAGAACACGGATGAATGAGTGGCGATGCAATCACAGTGTGGTCTCGGCAAGGTATCTAGGAGGCAGCTAGTAATGTTGCCAATAAGATTGTCAATAATGAAGTCATTTAGACTTTGAGCATCACCGCCAACATTTGTGTAGCTTGCAACAGCGGGAAATTAGCCACAAACATTTGTAGCTCCTTCAAAATTTTGCTCAAGACAGGTGTAACGATCATATTGACGAAGTTCTTCTATCACGGGTGCTTGCTTGGCGATTATGTCACTCTTTTGTCTAAATTCCAGCTTGAGGTCTAGAATTTCTTCTTCAAGTTTTCCAATCGTCTCGTCCTTCTTTTTACTGGATTCCAGCTTAAGGTTATAAATCTCTTTTCAAAGACGTTCAATTGTCTTGTCGTTCAAACGCACATTGTCCAACAATTCTAGATGAGCATCCATGGAAGTACTTCCAAACCCTGATGCTTGGTGCCTCAAGTTGAAAAGGATGACTAGAACATCCAACATTGGCATTTTGTCCATAACAGGGATGTGTTCTTCATCTCCAAAATCCTCAACATGTATTATGCGTTCATCATCTCAAGTAGCATTAGCACTTGTCAATTCTTTGTGGCCACTTGCTTGAAGCATGGCAAATATTGCTTGTTGAAGTATTACTTGTTGTCGCTTTTTTCGTAAAGCACGCGCCACTAGAGTCATCCATGAACGCCAATTTTGCTTTCCATTAGACTCCAAATTAGATGATGAATCCAACTCTATTAGAGATACATCTTCTAAGCCATCCACTTTCGGAAGACCTAGTGCCGCAAATGAAGACATTGAGTGTTGTTCTCTAGGCATATGCATTTGCATCCATACCCTTAGATTCTCGATGTTTTTTGCACAATCTTCCAATTCACTTGCTTAATGAGGATGACCTCAATATATACCATGTAGGCAAGATAGACGGAACAATCATTGTGTGGCATGAATTCAAGGTTGTGTGAATGTTGGTGCGCTTGGAGAGCACAAGTTTGGAACTCTTTGTTGGAGCAATACATCAAATTTGCCTTGTTGATGCGACGATTTATCAAATGGCAATGTGGACAATTTTGACAAGTGGCACCACTGGATGTAACCTTTACAAGTGAGGAGAGATCACGACAATGGTTCATCATCCCAACCGTGGATTGCAACCTTTGTTGGATTGTTGAATACGTGCATCCGCTTTTTCTGAAGTTTCTTGCGCCTTCGCCCGTTTTTGTCTTTTTCCCTCTTCCTCTCCGCGCTGATCATTGGTGGCTGCTACTAGGCTTCTGGCTCACTTCCATTTTCCATTGTGCGGAGATTCTAAAAATCTACAAAAATATCTTAAATTACACTAAGCTCTAGCTCAAAAAAAGGAAAAGAAAATTAGAGCTCTAGATTTAGTGTGGAATGGTTGATATATTAGAGTTGTTCCACAAATACATTTGAGTAGGAGAGTGGTACAATTACCGCATTAAATTTCAAAATAATCCAAATTAGTGATATTTTTTAATACAAACCATAAACCAAGGTAGTGAAGATGTGGTGCAATACGTTGTAAATGTGCAAGTAATTAGCTCCTCTTGAAGATCACGCACTCAACCACCTAAAAAAGATAGTTGAAGGCAATGATTTCCAAGTAGATTAATATGAGATGGGCCGGACGCGACCCCAATACTTATCCTTGGGGGTGGCGGAAAACTCAACATGGTGGATTGGGTACATGCCGTAGGGTACCGGGCACATTTGTTGGAGGGCCAAGCGCATACGTCTAATGGTTGCGCGCGTACGGCTTGTAGTCGTTTGTGTAGAATATGGGTGCCGTTTGCGTGGAATTTAAGGCTGCGCTCTTATCGGTGGTTTTTGGGCGTGTAGATAGAGTAGATGCGCACGTTTGTGGAATTTTGCATGTACTCAATCAAGGCGAGCACCTACCAATCTAGGCCGTGGGTGTGACCTCTAGGAGTGCGTGAGCACGGTTATGGGTCGGGCGCATATGGACTTTAAGGGTTGGCTATGTACAGATTCTGAGGTTGAGCGCATGCCAAATGAGCACATGCGCGCGTACGTGCGAGAGGTTGGTAAAGACAACTCCACTACAAAGGGAAGAGAATATTTTCTGAGTTCAATAGGCGCTTCATCTAGGGGATCCTTGTCCTGGAACTATATATACTTTGCTAGGAACTAAGGGGAGGGCCACCACACATTTGCGAGGGGAGAATTTGGGTTTTTTTTATCTTGTTTGTGTAATTTGAAGATTATTGTAAGGCCTAAGATTGTGATACCAGAAAACGCCCTGCCTTTTGTGGGAAGGTGTTCCGGACACTAGTACTAAATCCGAAAAGAAATGGAAGAAAATTAAAAAATTAGGCAGTATGCTTTGTTTTAATTGCATAAATAGGTCCTAGGTAGAAATAAGGTCTCACTGCTAAACCGACATCCTTAAACATGATAGTTTCTATACTTTTTTGGTAGTCCGGAAGCCGAAGTACGGTGGAGTCTGGAATCAATCGTAACAATCCGGACGATATCCGGATCCGGAACCGTCATCATGACCCCAACGGCATTCGTACATCGTGCCAGATGTAAAACGCGTCTGTCAGAGGAGGGCGCCATCAGTTTTGTTTGTCGTTTTTGTGCTCTCTACTCTTTGTTCCCTACTGCAGAAGTAGTTTTTAGAAACGAGGGTCTTTGTGAGGTCAGTGCGCGCAGGTGCTTCTTGAAAGATTGCAAGGCGCAAGCATACCGAGAGGTGGGGCCGGATGGCAAGGAAGACGGGCAAGACTCCAGCTGTCGAAACCCTACTGCTCAAGAAGGTGGCGCCGGAACTGCCAAGTTTGGAGGAGGAGCTTAGGGTTTTGGAGAGTTACTTGGAGCTCATGGGCTACGACGGCCTTTTGGGAGCGCTATGGGCCTTCCAAAGTGAAGCGATGGTGATGGAGCTTGTGGAGAAGCCGCTGAACTAGTACGACGGACGCCTCCAAGCTCATCCGGAAGAGTGGACTGCCACGACCTCGAGGGACACCTACGGCTTTCGGTAGGGGGTAGTGAAGGTGGCAGAGCGCAACGACGACTTGCTGAAGGGGAAGTTCTTGCAGTAAGCCAACCCAAAGGATGGGTACGTCTTCGGTGATCTCAAGGATCCAGATGCCAGATTAGTCATCGCTTTCCTTAGCCCTATTTTCCAACCGGAAAAGCCAAAGAGGGTAGTGGCAAAGCGAACTAGTCTATTCCTGGGGGCAATGAGAGGGAAACATACAGTAGACTGGGCGGCCCTGATAAGAGACCAGGTCGACCAGATGGTCAAGAACCTTCCGAAGGTGAGGAGAACAGCAATGCCTCTCTCCACATATGTGGCGCATCTGTACGCCAAAAAAAAGTTGTTGAGTACGGAGGAATAGGACGAGTTCGACAAGCTTCTCAATGACGGATGAAAGACGGAGGACGAGAAGGAGGACACTGAAGACACGAAGTTTCAAACATCGTCCTCGCTTGTCATCAGGAGATCCCGGAAGCAGAGCAGGTTAGTCTAGGAGACTCAAGAACCCACAGGTCCGAGCCAGCCTCTGAAGGAGAGGGAGACGCAGACCTAGACCGAGTTACCACCCTCTGGAGCGCCATTGGCTGAACCCATCTCCACCGGACCAGAGCCGGGACCGATTTTTTCCTCGGCAATGACGAGCCGCATCTCGGAGGACATCGTGGAACTCTACCAGCATGTGGTCTGGCGTGCAAGGATCCAGGACGGAGGGATCAGAGAGCGAACGGCCATAATAATGGCCATCATGGAAGAGGTGAGGACAAACGACTCTGAGGATCTCCTCCCAGGACTTAAGTAGCTGATGACTAAGGAAGGCTTGCTCTGGCAGCAGGAGTAGCAGCAAACCACCCTCATCCAGACCAATGTCCATCTTTGGAAGCGAGTGGAGCAGGCGAAAGCTGCTGAGGAGGAAGCCCAGTAAGCAAGAGCCGAGGCAGAAGCAAAGATCTTTGCTTCTGCCTCGGCTCTTGCTTACTGGGCTTCCTCCTCAGCAGCTTTCGCCTGCTCCACTCGCTTCCAAAGATGGACATTGGTCTGGATGAGGGTGGTTTGCTGCTACTCCTGCTGCCAGATGGAAGATGGAAGAGACTTGGAGCAAGATGTAGGAGCTGGTGAAAAACCTAACCCGCGCAGCTCCAAAGGCACTCGAGGTTCCAATTCCGGAGGCAACATTTGCGACATCGACAAGAGTCGGGCCATCCGGAACTCCACCTAGACCTGCAGCCGGAACACTACAGACGGCGGCCGAAGGTGTCAATGACCTCATTGGGACTCTAGATTTAGCCTCTCGGATGAGCTGGAGCGAGGTGTCCTTCTCAAGCACAAAGACCCTCCAGGAGTGACAGAGTGTCATGACGGAAGGCCTCTCATAGGAGCCCTCTCTTTCCTTCCGGATTTTGTCGAAGTCTCTCTCCCCGGTTCAACAATGGGCGACTCCTCCACCTCGCAGGCGAGCAGTGACTGACATGGACATCAGTCCTAGTGGAAGTTTTCGAGACCTTTCCGACCCTCGAGTTCGATCACCTTCACCATAGACCGGCGCACCAACAAGAGGAGATCCGGAAACTCCTTTCGGTCTGAAGGACCAGGAGCCCAAGTCTACGCCGAAGCAGCTAGAGTCCACTCCGGAGCAGCCCGAGACTAGTATGGCCGTAGAAGAGGTAACTCCTACAACACCATATTCATTATAGTGGGAGATTTCCAGAGATTTAGGAGGTACAGGCTCTTGAGTAATCCAAATATTTTACCGTAGTGATGAAGCAAAACATGATTAGAATAGAAGTACAACACCATTTTTGTAAGATAATATGAAGATGTATTGGCAAAGAGTACCCAAATTGGAGAATCAAATGAAATAATATCTTTAATTGGAGACTTTATTTATAATATAAAAGAAGTAATCTATATACAAAACATGCATCATCCTTTCCATGCAGAAAAAGGCTTCTACTACAACCCAAAACATACACATTAATTCCTAGTCAATGCACATTCAGGTATAGCCAAGCTGAATGCACACTTGTACCACTCAGATCTTAAATCTACTTGTTCTTCTCCACGTCACCAGAATTAGATTTCCTCAGCTCATCCCTACCCCTCTGAAGTTCATCTTTGCGGCTATAACCGGTATATGGCATTTGACTAGCACATATATGTTCTTGCAGTCGTTGGCGTTGCATTCGTTGATTCCAAGTAACAACAGGGACAGGAAGCAAGTGGTGACGGCAAGAGTGACGCTTCAAGTTTTGGTTTAAACCATGCTTTGGGGAAGCACTTTGACGCTGTGTAGTCGGTTGAAGCACCTAGCAAAAGAGACCACAAAAATCAGCTTAAACCAAGCTGAATATGTAGCCACACATGTCAAAAAAATACAAACACTATGACGTGGAATCCATTCAAATAATTATGTCCAACTAAGGTGTTCGTGAAACATGCAAAATCAAAACAGTGTTGATTTAGAGGAGAAGATACAACACATATTAAACAATAACAAAAAATAGGACCAACCTCAGTAGTAGAATGCGTTATCCCACTTAGAGATTGGAGCTTGTTCTCATCATTTCCGACCATTGCAATAGGCCAACACATATTAGGAATTGAGGGCATTTTCTCTGATGGCACCGTCGTAGGTGGTTGAATTACACCAACAAGTGTTTGAAGCGCGTGATCCTATGACAAAGGGACAAAGGGAGTTACAATGCAACTTGTGCATATTTAGCTCTATTCGAGTTGAATGAGTTGAACAAGCACTTGGTCACCTTTCCCACAAAACCTATCAACACCGGGGGACCCCAAAATTCGACGAGGTTGAAGAATAGAACATGAGGCAACCTTTCGAATGAAAATATTTGGTGGGGGGCTGTTGACTTCATCTTCTTCAATTGGAGCCATTGAAGAGTCCATTAAATAATCAGCTGCTCTAGGGGAGTACAAATCATTCTATTTTCGTGGAATTTGATATCCACAATCTTCTGACTTCAAAACAGAATCCATGGTGGCAATACAACAGTTTACTTGAGAAAATGGTAAACGGCTCTTTTTCAAACATGGAAGCAAAGAGGAAACAAAAACTTACAAATCCAACAATAACAAACAAAAAATTACAAACGAATATCAAAGAATTGGCAAGTGTTACTTGAATTACAAGATATGTACAATATAACACATCAACACAATTATGTTTGATACCAGTGAACTACTAATTTGCGAGCCCATCAGATATCATAATCGCGTGTGTTAATTCCATGCATTCTAAACTATATGGATCCGAGAAAATTGTCGGACGACCAAAGGGATTCTCTTGCCGAAAAGATTGCAAGCCTAACTTTGCACTACTGTGGAGCTTTTGGAGCCACGGTCGCAAGACATTGAGGAAGAACTTATCGTTCCATCCAACCCCTTTGTAAGACCAAGTATCCGCAAGAAGCACATTCTTCGGATCATTAAGGAGGAGCTTGTACGGACTATCATCTAAGATGATGGTATTCTCCTTCGTAAAGGATCCACCCTTTTCAGTAAAAAGGTCTTTCGACAACGTCTTCAGAAATACCTCCTTATCCGAGTTCTTAACCTTCAGATATTGAGGTACATTATGGATCACAGCAGTTACGACTCTCCTACAATGCTCTTGCCCAATTATGACTTTTGGTGAGGCCGCTTTTGGGAAGAGGTAATTGACGATGCTACTCGTGATGTTCTATTTCATCGAACTCTAGACCGACATCAATGCAAACTTGGAAACATCGTCAAAAAATGCCTTGCAGTCTGGACGAACATACACTAGCTTTGGGCCGACCTTGGGTGGAACTTTCACCGAGTGTGGCAGAGAACATGCATTGAAGGCTTGCGCAGCAGACCTCAAGCGGAATTCCTCACACACACACAATATATTGTTCAAGTCAAACACAATGTTTAACCACGGTTTGACCATTCTAGCGGTTGAACAAGGAACATGGACTACGGCGCTATGAACGCTCTCTAGTGGCTCGACCACCTGGAATTTAGATGGAAAAGAGTGGAGGTACATGTTACTAAACATTAGACAATATATAACAATAGAGCACCAAATATGATACGAAGAAGAAAACACTGCAAAAGACAGCACAATCTTTTAGCCATGAAGTGGTGAGAATTAAAGTTATACCTGTGAGTTGATGGCCAAAGTAGCATCCATGGGCTTTGCACCAACGATAGGAAGATGCTCAGAGGAGCCATCATCATCTTTGATTAAATCGAATTCGAGGCTAAGGGCATATGAAATTCAACAAATTTGATTATAGGTTATGAACAAACATGCCCAAAAAATGGAACGATAGTTGATATTAAACATGATCCACATTCATCATCACTCAAACCGATTGTGCAAGTGTATGAGTACTGAACAACACAATGCACACAAGGGAGAGGACTACTTGAATTTCAAAGAGTAATGCATATTCAGC
This sequence comes from Bryoerythrophyllum caledonicum, assembly GCA_963971425.1. Taxonomy (NCBI): domain Eukaryota; kingdom Viridiplantae; phylum Streptophyta; class Bryopsida; order Pottiales; family Pottiaceae; genus Bryoerythrophyllum; species Bryoerythrophyllum caledonicum. The sequence continues at coordinate 17,179,027 of OZ020514.1, forward strand.
TCGACTCAAGCTGATTGTGATGGTGAACGTTTATTGCACAATAGGATGCACACAGGGGGCGAACAACAAGATATACAGAAAGTAATGCATATTTAGCTCGACTCGAGCTGAATATGCAATAGCCGTAACAATGACTTTAGGAGAAGGACCGAACATAAAAAAACACAGAGAGATATACTACAACATATCTGCAGTAGATTTATTTCAATTTAAGTGAAGTCTAAAAAAGAAAAATAAAAGGATCATTGTGGAAACAAAATTAACAAGAACAAGAAATCTCGATATACTAGTCCTCATCGAGAATTCCACCTGAAGAGTGTTCTGGAGATGCTCGAGTGTTGCTCGGTGTGTTGACTTCATTAGCAAATTTTGTCTCTTCCACCGAGATCACATTGATTGTTTCAACACTGGGATCGGCGAAAACCATGGGCTCGGCTCCAACATAGGCTGTCGCTTTTGGCGAAGAACAAGGAGAAGACAAATTCGGATCTGATGTCAGCAAAGACTCTTGGACAGACGCCTCTCCAAACAAGGGGACCGCCACCATAACAGTAGGGCTTGGAGACGATGGTCTTGCAGCCGCCCCAGGAGTGTCATCTAAAATATGCTCCATCGGCTTGGATTGCGGTGGCAACATCTGTTCGAAACTTGCAAACATAGAAGCGATCATTGCTTGTGTGTTCCGCTCCATGTCGGCTCTCTGCGTTGCAAGGAGCTCATCTTGGCACTCTTCCTGCCGTCTTGACAACTCTTGGTTGAGCCTTGTGAAGCATAAAACCGAGATAGTTAAAATAACTATGACTCAGCGAATTTGTCCCTAGGGAATTGAAAGTTATATTTTGCCGTAATATTAGTGTCACTATTATATGTAAGTGTGGTCCGTAACCCTTACGAAGCCTTGATTTAGCACCATAATCCGTTAATAATCCTCCAAGTCAAGTGCCATTAAGTCTTCCATAACATCCTCCACATCCAAGTGCAAGTACTCTGCCCTCCCTATGGCTTCCGTTGTCTTGTACTCACCAAGGTTCCATTCCATTGCTTCTTCTATTGTTATCGGTTCAGCGGGAATTCCGTTCTTCTCCTCTTCCGTTCCGTATCTCATTAATCAGGTGTAACCTTCTTCTCGTAATCTCGCTCCTATCTCCGTTCTTTGATTCGCTTTGATCCGTATGTAAATCTCGTGGTCGATTCTTTCCTTTTCCACCCGGTTTACAATTGTCACTCTTTCCTTATCGCTGTTCAACCATCCATACTTCAAATTCAACCAACACCTGAATGCCTTGAATTTCTCCTCGTCCGTTAGTTCCAATCCTGGCATTACTTCATCTTCATAACCTGATTGTGAATTATGTTCAATTCATAACACACTTTTATTCTGATCATTATTTGATCACTCTATTATTTATCTCCTAAATTATCCCGCAATTGCGGTCCTCAGATTTATTTTCATATCAATTTCTTATGATTTTCTTTCTCTCGATTCTCTCATTTCTCCTTCTCGGTGTCCTTGATTTACTGTCAATTGACTTCATTCACAACGTAATCTTTCTCGATTATTCAATATGCACAACTTCAATTACATTAACTTCCGGAAACAATACAGCAAAGAAAATAAAGAGATAGCACAACGCGTATCTCGGCACTACAACTGATCAACACAATTGGGCCTCGAGCCAGTTCCAAAAACTCCTACTTAAACACCCGCAACTCCCAACTGTCTACCCTTTCACCGCAACCGACACTCTTTCCGATCTCAAGTCCGTTGGAAACCCTGAACTTAAGCTCCTAAACCTGTAACTAACTAACTTTAACTACAAAAAAGGGTTAACTCAAAAAGAAAGACTATTCTACGTTCTACATAGCCCCTCTCCTATTGTGCAGCGTCCTCGCAAACATGGTAGATCTCTGGTCGGTTGTCGCGACGCATGACTTCGATGACATCCTCCTCTGCGTCGATCGGTTCCGTTACGTTCGGCTCCGTCTCGAGAAGGGGTTCGGTCACTCCCTTCTGCTCACGGACAGGTGGTTCATCGTCCTCCGTCTCCGAATCTGAGCCCTCTGCCTCCAGGTCCATGATCTTCTGGGACAACTCATCGTTGAAGTTGCCCAGCTGACGGACCTGATCTTCCAACTCCAGAATGCGTCGGTCCTTCCGTTGCATTCCGTTTGCCTCTGCACTCTCCGTCTGACTGGTAGCAGCCACCACCTGAACAGCACTAGGGTTCCGTAACTGAGTTTCCAGCGACGTTACCTTGTCCGTTAGCGCCTGGTTCTCCACCCGTAAGCTGTGCCGCAACTTCGCCTGCTCCTCCAAGATAGCCGCCTTATCCTTCCGTAAAATGTTGGCCTCCGTCCGTTCCCTTTCCAACGCATCCCGCAAGACTGTCTGCTGCGTATCACCGATGCTCTTGAGGCTCGATACAGTCTTGATCTTTTCCTGCAGATCAACTACCTGCTTCCTGAGTGCGTCGCACTACCCCTCCAACTGCACCTTCTCCTGCAAAGCTACGTTACGACTCCGTGTCGCAAGGCTCGCCATAGCACGGGCATCGGCCAGTGCCTTCTCCATGGCGCCCACATCCGCCATACCCATCACGGTCTCCCTGAACAGCTCTAGCTGCACCATCAACTTCTGTTTCACGTCGTACTCCTCCATGCTCGTCTGCCCCTCCGTACGAGTCCGCTCCTCCAGTAATGTGTCCGATGTTGGCTGCTTCCCCTTATCCGTTTTGACGGGGGTCGTCGCTCTTACGGGAGTCAACTCATCGTCTTCCTCCTCCGTCTCCTCTAGTGATATGACTTGTCGCACCCTCGGTTTCGGAGTTCGCCCTGGAATCGACAGCTGCCGGCTGGGTCGCTTCAGTTCGTTGAGCAACGACCTACGGATGATGTTGCTCACGTAATTGGAGCACAGCAGCGCTCCCATCCTCCCCGATCGCCTCTTCATTCCGAGCTCATTGTGAATGCGATTGTTCACGTACGCCGCCCAGTTCATCTGCATACCTCTGAGCGTCGCCACCACCGCATACAAAATCTTCCGTGGCACGTACGTCGAATGTCGAAGAATGGCCAGCCGCTTCGCCGCGAAGCGCATCCACTCCACCAGCTCTGGTGTCATTGCGTCGGCCGCTCGCCATCCTTGCTTGGGGTCCATTGCGTCCAAGCCCGACTTGAATTGCTCTTCCGGGATGAAATCGTCCGACACCACCGTGCCGTTGTTCACCGCCACCTCGCTGATCGGCAGGTAACAGTGCTCGTGCAATGTCGCTTGATCCACCACGATCTCCACCCCATTCACCTTACTTGTCCCGTCCACCACGTCGTAATTCTGCACATACTCCTTCACCAGCGCCTCGTCTATGTCTGGTAAGGATTGTGAGAACTTCACAAACCCATACATGTCGGCCTGCTTCAACTCTCGCTGAACCTCTCCAGACCAGCAAGCCTCCAGCCGAATTGGCTCCATATTTGTCACTACTACAAATGTCATGGGAGGAATCTCCTCCTTCAGCTTCACATTGCGGCTCTCTCTCACAGGTGTTCTCTTCTGCTTTGCCATGATCTCTACTTGCTCACCGCTCTTTCACTCCTAAACCCTTGTGCACACACTCTCTCGACACACGACACGCTCACGCAAACACACAACAATGTCTGGAAAGCCCCACTCCTAAATATTTGCCCGTGATGAACTTCAGAGTGACGCCTCCTTTTTCCTCCTCTAGCACTCATTGTGTACTCGTTATGATGTTCATGCGTTATGATGTCCACTCACACTCTTTTAATGATGCTACACCGCCATTTAGTCACTCGATTCACCTATGACCTGACTTCTTAAGTATAGTAGGCTACCTACATACCCTCCCCTCCAATCAGCCAAGAACCCGTCCCGGGTTCGGTTGACTATATAATTTTAATCTATTTCCATTAATGCGTGTCGCCAGTTGCTTGCCCTCATAATCTTCTAACTGAACTGAACCGTTCTGGAAAACCTTCGTGATTTTGTACGGTCCATGCCATCGTAATTGAAATTTACCGGGAAAATCCAAATATCTGCTATCATAAAGTAAGACATAATCATTTACAGAAATGGCTTTCTTTTTCAACTTGCTATCATAGTAACCTTTCCGTCGTTTTTGAATGGCTTCCATAACGAGAAATGCATTTGCGCGAGTTTCATCTAATTTTTCCAACTCCGTTAACCGCTGTTGAAGAGACTCCGTATCACCGAGTCGATCCCGTATGGCTATTCGTAAACTGGGTATTTCGAGTTCAATAGGGATAATAGCTTCTGTTCCGTAGACCAGCTGAAATGGAGTTGATTGAGTAGTAACTTTATATGCCGTTCTATAAGCCCATAATGCTGCAAATAATTTAATATCCCAATCCGTACCGGTCCCCATAATAGTTTTGGTCAAGATTTTACACAAAATTCCATTTGTCTTTTCCGTTTGGCCATTAGCCCTTGGGTGATATGGTGTTGTCTTCCGGTGCTTAATATCATATTTATCTGTTAACGCTTGAATAGTACTATTAATAAAGTGAGTGCCTCGATCACTAACCAGTTCTTTAGGGCATCCAAATCGGGTGATAATATTTTCATATAGAAACTTAGCAACAGTGCTAGCGTTATCGTTCCGTACTGCAGATGCCTCTGCCCATTTTGTAACATACTCCGTCGCTACGAGTATATAACGTTTTTGTCCGTTACGGGAGGCAGGTGCGATTGGACCAACAAAGTTGATTCCCCATTTTTCAAACGGTGCTTGTGCTAAAATAGGAACCAAGGGCATAGCTGAGGAACTTGTAGGGCGACCGACCCGTTGACAGGGATCACAATGGCGTGTATACCGGTGAGCATCCTTAAAGAGATTGGGCCACCAATATCGTGAAATCAAGACTTTCCGTGCTGTGGAGTCGCCAGCAAAGTGGCCACCACAACTGTCTTTATGGCATCCGTCTAAAAGCATCTGTACTTCACTTTGAAAAATACAACGCCGTAATACCCCATCTTTACCCTTTTTATATAACACGTCCTCCAACATAGTATATGGTATACTCTTTTCAATCAGATTCTTCTTCATTTTCTTTGTAAAAGTAATAGGAAACTTTTGTGTTGTCAAATATTGAATAAGAACTGCATAATCTGGTGAGACTATATCATTCGCGAATAAATGAGCATCCGGTAAAGCATCTGGGATGGCTTCCGTACCAAGTTCGGTAGTTAGGCGCGATAAGTGGTCGGCATTAGCATGTTTCTTACCTGCCCTAACCTCAATGGTAAATGTAAATTCTTGCAAGAGCAACACCCAACGGGCGATTCGGCCACTCAATTGAGGTTTATTCACCATATACTTAAGCGCATCGTGATCAACATGATAAACAAAAGCGTATTCCAATAAGTAGTGACGGAACTTCTGAACGGAATATATCATGCCCAGTGCTTCCCGTTCTGTAACTGTATAATTCCGTTCAGCCGAATTCAGCTGACGGCTACTATAGTATATTGGGTGATCGTACCCTTTGTCATCCTTCTGGCTTAAAACGGATCCAATTGCCACGTCAGATGCATCGACATAAACATGAAACAACTTATTCCAATCAGGTGGGATCAGAATAGGCAATGTTAACAATTTTTGTTTCAATGTTTCAAAAGCCTCCGTACACTCCTATGTCCATACTGGTCCCGTATCCTGCGTTGGCTTCTTTAGTAAATTCGTTAAAGGTTGACATATACGAGCGAAGAATTCAATATACCTTCTATAGTAATTGACATGTCCAACGAAACCTCTGACTCCTGTGACTGTCACTGGTCTCAGTAAATCTGCAATTCGTCTTACTTTATCGGGGTCCGTTGCAATGCCTTTTGCCGATACAATGTGTCCTAATAATTTGCCATAGGGCACGCCAAAAGTACATTTTTCCGAATTTAAAGATATTCCAAACTCTGCACATTGGAGTAAGCACTTGTCCAACCAATCCAAATAATCGGCCTTACTGCTAAACACGCAAAAATCATCCAAAAAAATCTCCATAGAGATAGGTAGGTATTTTTGAAAAGCTTGAGTCATAATCCGTTGAAAAGTGGCTGGTGCATTACACAACCCGAATGGCATCACCTTATATGCAAAAGTTCCCCAGTCTGTTGTAAACGTAGTTTTTAAACGATCCTCCTTAGCGATTTGCACTTGATTGTAACCTGAAAAGCCATCAAGGAAAGAATAACATTCATGCCCTGCTACCGCATCCAGTATACTATCCGTGAATGGTAATGGAAAGTAATCCTTCAAGGTGACTGCGTTCAGTTGACGATAGTCTTGACAAATGCGTAATTTTCCGTTTTTCTTAGGTACCATAACCATTGAAGAAACCCATTCACTGTACGGTACTGGGTAGATAAAACCCACCCGTAACAGCTTATCCAATTCTTCTTTCACCATCAATGAATACTTTGGATTTAATCGATGTTGTCTTTGTCGGATCGATTTCGTGTTTTCATTAAGATATATCCTATGTTCACCAAGCTCTGGCGGAACTCCCTTCTAGTCTTCATAAGTCCAGGCAAAAGAAGACTTGCGTGCTCTAAAGAAGTCCGTCCATGTTACTAACGTTTGTCTGTTTATTCCTTCATACAACTTAATGGGCTGGTACTTTCCGTTACTTCCGATATCCACAGACCGACAAGCCGGGTTCCCAGTATAAGCTTCCTCTAGTGGTACATCCGCACCTGCGTCTGTTATAAAATCTGATGGATTAGTGTTCTCCAGTTCAGGTTCCATACTACTTACCATTGTGACGTCGTAAGTATTCATCCATTTCGCTATAGCATGATCCGAATTATCGGTATCCAATTGACCTATAGTATATTCTCCCGGTTGTCCACATTGATAAACTAAATTAAATCCTTGTTGTCTTTCAGTACGTTCCTCAAATATTGATTCCAGTTCCTCCAGATCCTCAGATGAATAACCATTGATATCTACTTCAGAGGTGATCTCCGTCAGTGGCACTTGTGATTCCCCATGATACTTTACTGGGTACATCTGCAATACTATCTTCTCACGTCCTCTACTGAGGGTTAAAGTACCCTTTTCCCAATCATTTTTAGCTTTTGCATTGTATAACCAAGGGCGTCCTAATAAGATAGGATAAGATGAAGCCGAACGGGGTAATTTAAATACCACGTAGTCGATATTAAACTCGTGTCCCGCAATAATAGTCAAAATATTTCGGACCACTCCGACGGGTTTCACTCTACTATGATCCGCCATCCTTAGTGTTAAGGTTGTAGGTGATATGGAGGTTAGGCCTAAAGTTTCTGCAGTTTCAGCCGTCATCAGGTTCACACTCGACCCACCGTCCACTTGGACTCCCTTTACCAATACTCCGTCAATAGAGACATCGATCATCGGGGCTCCAGGGTCAGGATTTAAAGCCATTTCATGGATATCCTTATTCCGTATTTGTCTCCGTATTAGCGATGCATTGAGTGCAATTCTACAGTCCGGTGCAATTGCCAACAATTGCCTCATTGAAATACTTGGTCGAATTTCATCCAGATCCTTCATAATATCATAGTGTTGTAAATTTGCAGATATGCCCAGCTGTTTCCTTTTTCTCTTTACTTTATCCGTCTCTCTTTTAGGGATCCATTCCTTTGGTAAGGGTAGTGATGCTGGCAATATGGAGCTTCCCTTCTGTACTTTCATGTCCAGGCAAAAGTCCGTAACCACTTGTGGAGGTTCCGTGAGTACTGGTGCATCGGTGTTTATAGTCCTCTCATTCGACTTTGGTGAGCGTGCGCCGGGTACATCACCCAGTAATATAGGCTCCGTTCCTGGAGGTAATATTCTTGGTAATATTTTCGTGACACATCTAGCCTTCCGTAGAGTCGACCCCTGTTCTATTTCCTGATTTTTGTCCGTATCGTCGGGAAAAATTATCTTCTCCTTGTTACTTCTAGTCTGTACTGTTGCCACCAATTCCACTCTATTAGCGGGTAATCCTTCCATGGGGCCCTTCGATGCCTCTAAAGGATTCGTTGCTTGCATATGTTGGTCCTTATTGTTAAAGTTGAAGGGAGCATTACATTCCGCTGTAGTGTGTCCATTTTGTTTGCAGTTACCACAGAACGTAACGTAATCAACGGTGGCTCTTTCATTTGTGCACTCGCTGGCATAATGTCCCATCTGTCGACATCGAAAACACCTAACTGGTCGTTTAATATTTCCTCCCGGTATATCAGACATAGGTACAGGTATGAAACGGCTTGGTGCGTTCCATGTAGCCTTTGTGAAGGACCCCGGTTGTCCTGTATTTACTCGATTATCCATATTTTGATTCTTCATCCAGTGTTGTGCATTGGCTTCATAATTGTGTCCTTGATTATATCTATATTGATTATTCTGTTGATTGGATTGCTAACTCCCATTATATCGGTTTTGTGCTTGTACTTAATTCACGTCCCATGGTGTTATTGGTATCACTTGCTGACCTATATACATCTGCGATCTGGTCAAATGCCAACAACTTTCCGTAGGGTGGGGCTTCCCACATATTTGACATTGACCCTTCAGGTTCACTGGCGAAGGGCATTCCGTATTCATGTGGCCCTGGCCTTTACAGTTGGTGCACCACACATTGGGTCTGAAGTTCGTTTGTTTTGGTCGCTTTTCTTTATCCTTAGCCATATTGACTGCCAATTCTTCCATTTTCTTCGTTAAATTCAACAACTGTTCATTAGCACCCTCTTGTCCTGTTAGCATAACGCCCAGCTTAGATCCTTCCAACCTCGGGGGTAAATCTTGATACGGCGGATAAACTATGGATGGGGGTATACTTTGTATTGGTGCTGCATTTATTATCCCTGCTGGATATGCCCTTGCGGAATTGGATACCGTCATCGGTTTTCTGTGAGTTCCCAATGCCTCCATCCAACTTGGTCCCTTAACTCCATCTGCAGGTATCATTGTCGATCCTATAGACAAAACGGGGTCGAAATGACACTCTTCCCACAACTTTGCTCTTAGCAATGAGGCTGCTACCGTAACGGGCCGTTCTTCCTTTACAAACATTCTTAGTTCAGGTGGGTACAATCCGTTAACCAAGATTGATAACACAAACGTTTCTGGCAAGTCATTATTTGGCCATCGGCGTATTATATCTGCCACCCTCCCATAATATGACTCCACAGCTTCTCCTGGGATCATTCGACTATTGATCAGTCGTTCTCTTAACCTATCTTCATAACCCACTGGTCTGAAATGCGCCAGAAATGCGGCCCTCAACGTATTCCAGTTCGCAAAGTGACCCACCGCCTATCGATTATACCAATCAAATGCCACTTCCTTCAACGTGGCTGGAAACCATCTTAACCATACATCTTCCGTTCTGCCATTGTTCGCGACACACGCTGTTAGAAATTGAGATAGGTGCTGGTCTGGATCCGCTCCAGGCCAACCACTAAAAGTCGGTAACGGAGCAACGTTCGTAGTGCGATCCGTTGCCGCTCCCATTTGTATTACAATTGGTACCGTTGGAAATCGAGGCGGTGGTGGATTTAGTGGGTCAGCCATATCTTCTTCTTGTTTTTCCTTTTCCTCTTCTTCAAACAATCGTTTTACTATTTGTTCCTCCTCTTGATCTTCGTGATGTTTAGTTCCTGATAGCGCTTGCAGTTTTGCTGCTGCCGAGTCGAATAAAGTACGTAATGCTCCAAATGTGCCCAAGGGGGTTCCCAAACCTTCCGAGATTCCCTCTCCTTGCGCTTGAGTTCGTAGGCCAACTTCTGGATAGCTCCGTCCGTACAACGTTCTCGGGGCTACGGACAATCCCGTCCACAATCGAAATACAGATTCTCTTTCCTCTACTGGGCAAGATAGCGCTCGTCGAAAATCTCTTAACCACGGTATAACCCAACACCTTCTTCGTTGGCTTTTCCGTACTCGATCCTCCCGCTCTCTAATTAGATTTCTTGTTCGCCATCGCCTTTCCCTTCTTGAAATCCAACTATCGACATTCCCTTCAGCATCCACATCTTCGTTGTTCATAATCTTCTCCGAACATTTCCAACATATTACACATAATTTTCTTAATATTTACAATTTTATCAGTTCCCCGGCAGCGGCGCCAAAATGTGAAGCATAAAACCGAGATAGTTAAAATAACTATGACTCAGCAAATTTGTCCCTAGGGAATTGAAAGTTATGTTTTGCCGTAATATTAGTGTCACTATTATATGTAAGTGTGGTCCGTAACCCTTACGAAGCCTTGATTTAGCACCATAATCCGTTAATAATCCTCCAAGTCAAGTGCCATTAAGTCTTCCATAACATCCTCCACATCCAAGTGCAAGTACTCTGCCCTCCCTATGGCTTCCGTTGTCTTGTACTCACCAAGGTTCCATTCCATTGCTTCTTCTATTGTTATCGGTTCAGCGGGAATTCCGTTCTTCTCCTCTTCCGTTCCGTATCTCATTAATCAGGTGTAACCTTCTTCTCGTAATCTCGCTCCTATCTCCGTTCTTTGATTCGCTTTGATCCGTATGTAAATCTCGTGGTCGATTCTTTCCTTTTCCACCCGGTTTACAATTGTCACTCTTTCCTTATCGCTGTTCAACCATCCATACTTCAAATTCAACCAACACCTGAATGCCTTGAATTTCTCCTCGTCCGTTAGTTCCAATCCTGGCATTACTTCATCTTCATAACCTGATTGTGAATTATGTTCAATTCATAACACACTTTTATTCTGATCATTATTTGATCACTCTATTATTTATCTCCTAAATTATCCCGCAATTGCGGTCCTCAGATTTATTTTCATATCAATTTCTTATGATTTTCTTTCTCTCGATTCTCTCATTTCTCCTTCTCGGTGTCCTTGATTTACTGTCAATTGACTTCATTCACAACGTAATCTTTCTCGATTATTCAATATGCACAACTTCAATTACATTAACTTCCGGAAACAATACAGCAAAGAAAATAAAGAGATAGCACAACGCGTATCTCGGCACTACAACTGATCAACACAATTGGGCCTCGAGCCAGTTCCAAAAACTCCTACTTAAACACCCGCAACTCCCAACTGTCTACCCTTTCACCGCAACCGACACTCTTTCCGATCTCAAGTCCGTTGGAAACCCTGAACTTAAGCTCCTAAACCTGTAACTAACTAACTTTAACTACAAAAAAGGGTTAACTCAAAAAGAAAGACTATTCTACGTTCTACAAGCCTCTCTTGCTCCTCGACCTTCTTTAAAAGCATCTCAACTTTCAATGTCATATTGGCTTGTGCAGTGGGAGGGGACGTAGATAGCGCGGGGGAGTTAACCATCACAAGAGTTTGTTGGCGCTTGTGTGGGGGCGTTGATGCACAAGCCATCACTTCAACGTTATCGTCAGTATTTCGATCTGAGGAATCAGCCCTATTCTACGAGCGATGGTTGGATGGACCAACACCATCTGCAATCACACTGGACTGCCGAAGAGCAAGATCCTAATGATCATTCGCACATAATGCACCAATATCTACGCCTTCATTTACGCGAGCAAAAGTGGGGTCTGATGGCTCAGCTACCGCAACATCTGAGCTCGTAACATCCACAACAGGCTGCTCATCATCATCGTCGTCATCAACTCGTCTCTTGCCTTTAACCTTACCATGAGGGGGCTTAACTGGATATTTTGTCTCATCAACTAGATAATCGTTGGCAACGAAATCCGCTTTGCATAGAGACAAAGCCAACTTGGCCTTGCTTTCCTACCGATCACTCTTAGAAGTCTCGCAAATGCAGGCACACCTCAAAGATTCGATCTGCAAGGTACACCAGAGACACTAGAAATCAATTAAACTAACTCAAGCGACATATACTTGCATTCCATGAAACTACATTACTTGCATATTCAGCTCGAGTCGAGCTGAATATGCAAACAAGAGAGCTCAACAAAAATTCTTACCATAGATGCAATAAGAAACTTTGAGCCTCCAAAGGCAGAGAAGACTAAGTCCCCGGGTTTGCACCATTCTTTGAGTGCTTGAAAGTAGAACTCCATCGTGAACTCAATAGTGTTCACACGATACTCCAACTCGTTGTACTTGCGGACCTTGGTGTTTGCAACATGAAGCGGATAGACATACTCCTTTGTAACTAAGTTAGGGCGAGCTAACCGCTTAGGACCTAGCCAAAGAAGTTCCACATAATCTTTCGACAACTTGTTGCCTATCGGCAGATCTTCGAGACGCTCATACTTGCGAGGAATGTATGCGGAACTATATGTCACGTATTTGTCCGCAAACGGGAACTTCTCGGTTAGGGAGAAGACTTGCCTCTCCTCGGTTTTGGTCCCACAAATCCATAGCTAGACATCTGGGTCTATCAGTCCAAGGTTGCCTCCAGTCCGCAATGCCTCCGTGAAGTCCCTGAAGAATGGGTCAGCCACCGTTGATGATGGCTTCAAATCTTGCCCGGGAGCTGATTTGAAATCGATCAATGCTAGCCGAGACTTTTTGCCGCGTGGATCCCATGTGTTTTTGGGCCACACACCCAACGCATCATTGATGATGTTGTACTTTCGAATGTATGCAGATCCGAACGCTTCTTCAAAGTCTTGGCGCTTGTCCAAGAACAATTTAAACCTAGGGTTGTCTATCGTGACATAGTGATAGTGACGTGCCGTCATGACGTGACATGTCGTGACAGACCCTCTCGTCACGACACAATAGAGTCAACCTAGGGTCAAAGTTGAACTTTACCCCTATGTATGGTACATAAGTTACCTCGGCGTCGAGGAGGCTGTCCTATGTGGCAGTGACATCCTACGTGTATTTCACCACTTTTACCTTGTGCTGTATAGTAATAACCTTTGAGTGAAATTCAACTCTGTGGGGGGGTTTTCGGAGGGAGCGGTTTAGGAGCGGACTGCACGCGGACATGCAATGACTGTCCGTAGACATGGCGTGCACTACGTGCGGACACTACAACAGACTGGCTCCGGATACGCAGCGGACTAAACTTGGACCCACGGTCTGAGTGCCGATCCGCGGACTGGCTGCGGATACGCAGCGGACCGTCCGCGGATACTGGGGCGGACTAGCTGCGGATACGTAGCGGACTAGATATGGACCCGTGGATTGGCTGTGTATACGCAACGGACTGGATGGGAACCTGCGAACTCGCCGCGGACGCTGCAGACTGATCGCGGACGCTGCAGACTGATTGCGGACTGGCCGCAGACACTACCGGGGACTGGTTGCGGATACGCAAGAGACTGGATGGGGACCTGCGGACTGGCTGTGGACGCTGCTGCGGACTGATCACGGACTGGCCGCGGACACTGCCGCAGATACGTAGCGGATTGGATGTGGACCCGCGGACTAGCTGCAGATACGCAGCGGACTGGATGGGGACCGGCGGATTGAGTGCAGACCCGCAGACTGGCCGCGGACACTGCCGCGGAGTGGTTGTCAATACGCAACGTACTGATGGGGACCCGCGGACTGGTTGCGGATACGCAACGAGCTGGATGTGGACCCGAGGACTGGGTGTAGATACGCATCGGACTAGATGTAGACCCTCGATTTCAGTGCAGACCTGCGGACTGGCTACGGATACACCGCGGACTAGCTGCGGACACATCTGCGGACGAATCGTGGATACTTCTGCGGACTAATCGCGGACACTGCCGCGGACTGGCCGTGGACTCGCACCGGCCTAGATGTGGGGGCGCCAATGCAACGCGGATTGGGAGTAGGGGAGCGCGGATAGGTAGTTAGGATATTTTTGAATTTTATTATTCCATTTTTATTTTTGAAGATACAAAGGGCGGGATTGGGAGACCAAATCAAAACGATTTGTACAAAGTTGTTATTCATTCAAAATTACAGGGAAGTCCAAAAAGTCAATCTCTTCTTATAAATAACCAAATACAAATTAGACAACACTTTACACCATAGAGAAGATGCTACATACCCTACAATATCTAAGGACTATGAAATCACAATATACTATATACTAGTCATTGCTGAAGAAATCTCATGGTGTACCTAGGTTGTAGGACGGTCCTTTCAACAAGTCTACTACATACGTGACGGTTGATCTCTCTAGTGGATCGGGTTTCAACAACTCGTCCATGGCTTGCTCAAATCGCTTGGACAATGAACTCGGATCTTTGTTCTTTTGGAACAAGCTTGAAGAGCAATCGCGATTGTAAATCCTCCTTGCCAAGTACCCCACCGCATACGCCTTAGATTTATGGTTGTGTTTATGCTTTATTCCCATTGTCCTCGGTGATGGTGGCGTTCCGGGCTTCCCATACACATGGAATAGCTCGGGGGCAACATGACGATACATAACTCAGTAAGCGCCTAGCTCCCTACTAGATGGTCGGCCGTAGTTTGACATCTTGTCTTCGCCGTCCCATGATGCCATTCCCCAATCACACCCCGATGTATACTACATTTTTTTTCTCTGGCGGAAAATGAAACATAACATTGTTGGGGCTCAAGTCGTTGTGCAATAGACGCTAGAAATATATCACATCCATGATGCACATTAGTGCCCATGCTAAATAGGCCCAATTTTTACGATACACGTATAGTTCCATACGAGCCTCAAGGTCAATTCCAACTATTTTTAGAATATCATCCTCGTGTTCCTCGTCATATTTTGAATCGATCCTCCAAATGGATGCTAGGGAGCCACCGTTCCACCATAAAGTATACAACTCGTATGTTCTTCCATCCAAGTACTGAATTTTGATAACCCCTGCATGGTCCACTGGACACGTTAGCACCTCAATTGAACGTTTCTCCCGGTTTTTTTCTTGACTACCCTCTTTCATTGTATTTCCCGCAAAGTCCATGTGTATTGGAATGCAACTTACACCCTCAATACTCACACGACGGACAACTCCAAAGCCTCCTTCATAATTTCTAGTATCCAACGCCTTTACCTCCGCATGCATTAGAAGCCACGCTACACCTTTGCGACCTCTACTCGCAACCCTTGCAACCAAATCTTGATCAATCCAAGGAATAGCGAGGTTAGATCTCCCTTTCGGCTTGGTTGCTTCTACCCCCTCTTTCAGTCTCTCAAACAATACCTTCACATCCATTGCCTGTTTGCTTACATCTTCCTTGTAATAGACATCCCAAATAATCTTCACGGGGTTGTGATCAGCTTGTTTGGCAAACAATATGGGCCATGTGTCCATCGAATGCCTCATTTTATCTTTGCAAAATTCTTCTTCATTGGCAATCTTTTGGATAATGAGTACAAATCTTGCCTCCATAGCTTCTAGCCCTGTAGCGTCGTTACCCAAGTATCGTTTCTCCAACCTGGATAGACCTTTCTCTATTATCCAATATATTATATCTGCTACAACTCTGGCCTTAAATTCCTTGCTCATTGCATCCAAATGGCTTGTCTTTGCTCTTTTCTTATAGGGCTCTGAGTCTTCACAAAAAGATGGTCGTTTACCCCGCCCTCGTCCCGCTCCAACTCAAGGTTCACTTGGAACCAAGGAATTTGTTGCAGATGGTACCGCACCATGTTGAACGGCCCTCAACGATGGCTCTCCTGCTGCAGGCTCATCACTTGATCTGCCTGAACTACGAGCTCCTGGGTTTCGAAATCCGCTCAAACTTTGTGATCCTTGTGACCGCCTAGCTTCATTGATCCCCCGTGTTGATCCTAGTAGAACCCCTTGAGATCCTACTGTACCTCGTGAATGTGATTGCGACCCACGAGAATTATTTCGTCTAAGTGCATGGAATTCTTGGTGCAGTTGTTCCATGCCATGCTTGCAACCCCTGTCACTTTGCCCACTTCCACTACCTTGTCCTCTCGCCAACATACCACCGCTCACACCGTCGGCTGCAGCAGTGGTTGATTGAATTTCCACCTGATGAGCCTCGTGGAGTTGCATGTCTGCATCTTGATAATGCACCCTGCTATCAGCCATTCCTGCAAAATAATTAACTAGTCACTTAAAGTGCAGTGCGAAAGTGAGTGAGTCTGGAAAAAAATGACAAGGGCTCCCCCCGCATTTGTCTCTCCCAACTCCTATACCCTCAAAACCCGTGCAATGGTGCTCGCGCAACAAGGTCTCGGGTTCCTATTGGGCAAGGAAATGGAGGGAAAATAGTGAGGACGTCAATGGCCTATCCGCCCTTATATAGGCTGCAAGGAGTCGGGAACATTGCAGATAGGATTGGGAACCTGGAGAATAGCGCGGTTGGGGAGCG
This sequence comes from Bryoerythrophyllum caledonicum, assembly GCA_963971425.1. Taxonomy (NCBI): domain Eukaryota; kingdom Viridiplantae; phylum Streptophyta; class Bryopsida; order Pottiales; family Pottiaceae; genus Bryoerythrophyllum; species Bryoerythrophyllum caledonicum. The sequence continues at coordinate 17,195,275 of OZ020514.1, forward strand.
GACTAGTCGCGTACTAGGCGCGGACTGGCCGCGGATTAGGTTGGAAGCGTCCGTAGACTGGCAACGGATTGCTCGCAAATTGGCAACGGATTGCCCGCAGACTGCCCGCGGACTAGCCCCCATTGACCGCGGACTGCCTGCGACGTGTCCGCTCAATGGGCGTCGTTTTTCTCCTTTGAATTCCTCTTTGTAATTGTCGTTGCTGTAGGGGTGGGGGTTTAGGGAGACAACAAGGTCGCCGTGTAACTACAAGTTTTGGCAATGTGAGAACGGTAATGTCCAAATTTGCTTTGAACCTCTTTGCAATGGATCTAGGAATATTATTTTTTGGTCATTTCTCCAAGTTAGAAAGGGCACGTAGGATCTCGAGGAACCTCCACTTCACATGCACGTCATTGCTCTGTCTGTACGTCATTGCTTTCGCTGCACAATGTTTAGGGTAGAGCTCCGCAGGCCACCATCTATCGAGATGCGCAAACTTGATGTACTCCATTGCATTGTCGGCTGTCCATGGCTCCCACACTGATTCTCAACCCTCCTTTGCTTGAAGATCATAGTTTGCGTATACCTCAACCTCCAAATCTGCGGGGTTCCTCTTTGTCCTTTTCACTGGAAAACCCTCCTTGCTTGGTTTGTCCACCATCATCCTCCGTGCTCCTTGAACGCCACCTCCACTTTCCATCATAAAATTCTTCTAAAATCTTCTACAAATTCCCATATCACAAAAATTTCTTATAATATTATATATTTACTTTCCCACATTATCTATTATCATACAAGAATTCTAGAACAACTGTTCCATTCCAAAGATCTGAAGACTACTTGCACTTCAAAATAGTGATGCCTAGGCTACAAATTGAAGCATGCACTTCAAAATATTGTTGCCATGCTTGGATAGATTGTCCAAATTCCACCATTAGTATAACCATCGCCTATAATAGTGAAAAATCAGATGCTTTTGAGGACAAACATCTCCCCTTGGGAAAATGAAGGTCCACAAAAGGAGCACTTTCCCCCTTGGAAGCCTCGCACACCGCCGTCAACGTGGAGGCAAGTACGTCAAGGCTTTCTAGGACCAAGAAAGTGTCAAGCCATGGGGACCCCTTCCGCTTTCTATAACATGTGAACCCCGTCCGCGCCCCGTTTGCGGACATTCCCTGCCCAAACCGCGGTCTGCCCGCAAATTGTCCGCGTCTTGTCCGCGAACAGTCCGGGAACAGACCGCGGGCAGTCCGCTCCCAGTTCGCGCCCCATCCGCTCCCAGTTCGCGCCCACTCCTTGATGGGTCCCACTCCTCGCGTCCGCTCCCAGTCCTCGCTCGGTCCGCAACCCGTCAGTGCGCCCAGTTCGAGCCTACTCAACCCTAGTCCGCGCGCCTAGTGCAATAGTCTTCAAGGAAATAAGTACATAAAAAAAAATTAAAAATTAAAAGGCGGATAATGAATACAAAAAAGTAAGCCTTTGAAACAATACTTGCACATCAAATTTCCTTTTTTACAAGGTTGTGTGCTCTAGAAGAACTTAGAAGGTTTTTTGAAGAACACGTAGAGAGGGTTGGACAATGTGCCTCCGGTAGATGGAAGTTCTCTATATTTGTTTATCCAAAATCAAGTAGAAATTTGTACACATGTACACAACATCATTCTTTTCTACTAAATATTTAATTGATTTTGCGACTCTAGGCACCTAAACTATTTGATATCCGCCTCATGAAACACATACGCCGAATTAGTACGCAGTATTTACATTCCATATCTGGAGCGCAACGAGGAGGCACCTTCACCTCCTTCGAATACGGGGCTTTGATTTTGCTCGATCCATTGGCAACTTTTCATTAGGTGGGTCAACCAATGTACTATCGTGCATAAACCACTCCGGCATAGGGTTTCTAGGAATCGATAGCACAGGTAGCTTTGAAGAAAGTGTTGCGCCTAGATGCACGCCAAGGTTACCAAAAATGTACAAAGGTTGATCAAGCGTCGACCAATCAACATGCTTACCCAACTCACATTCCGCGTATATCATTGCTCCAATTCTTCTCGGAATGATATTTGATCGATAACGTGTTTCGTGGGAGATGGCTCGTAAAACCTCTAAAAACCTCCATTTTAACTCTATGGAAGTAATATTCGAATACGTCAATTGTTTTGATCAACAATGGTCCTCGTGTGCTTCTGGAATATACCATCGGTCGAGGTGAGCAAAACCAATGTGTTCATACGCTTGTTGACAAGTCCATGGCTTCGGTAAATCCTCCCATCCTCTATAAGCCAAAAGATTAAGGTCCTCGTAAATATCTAGCTCCAAATCTGCAGCCTTCTTGGCTTTTTTTGAAGGACCCAGGCCCAAATGTGGCACATTTAAACTCTTCCTCCCTCCACCATCTCCACCACCTCCACCACCGCTATGCATGGTGAAAATATTTTAAACAAACCTAAACCACTACGAAATACTTCTAATTGCTATTCTAATACTAACTAACTATTCTAATATGATTATGCCGTCTATAACTAATTGCACTTCAAAATAGTGCTACAATAAATCCCATGCAAGCACTTCAAAATAGTGTTGTTGAGAGATTGTTAAAAAATATTAAATACACTGCTTCGTCAAATCTCTGACAACTTCAACAGCTTCTGTACGTGTGCTGATGCTTTTGAGGACTAAAAATTCCCCTTTAGGGTAATCTCTCTCCTCAAGAGGACCACTTTCCCACTTGAAAACCCCGCACATCGCCATCAATGTGGAGGCAAGTGCCTCAGGGGGGGAATGCTATCTTGCGAGCGGTGAGCGGTGAGACGTGAGCAATGAGCGGTAGGGGTAAATTTTTGAAGTGCGTTCACTTCAAAAATGTTACTGATAGTAAATTGAAAGGAATCTCAAATTCAATAATATGGGAATGAATTTGTTACCCTGAAGAGAAATATAATAAATTTTTAGATATGACTCAAGAAGAAGAGGTCAAAAGGAACCCTATATCTGCAAATGTTGTCCGTTGTGGGAGGCCAAAAAACTGGCCTAGGAACTAAAGTATAAGTTGACACCCGACAAAACCCCTATGATATCCGTTAAAAGAAGTGGGTATTGGAGTGGTAGTAAAGGTCCCTAGAGGGTAGAGTGTCAGAAAAGAGAAGGGAAATTAATAATATTTCGTTCGAATAAAGAACGGGAATGATTATGGGGGTTTAGGGTAGAGCAGAAAATGTAACAAATAATACCAAAAATTGTTGTGATGTCAGGAATTGAAAGAATAATAACTAAGGGAGTTGAAGCAGTGGATTTAGGGTTTAGGATTTAGGGTGGATTTAGCGTGGATTAAGAGTGAAGTAGAAAGTTTAAGAAATGAGAATAAAAGCGTATTACAAACATTCTCGAGGTTGAAGAAAGAAGGTTCATGCTGAGAATATTGTAGTAGAATGGGACATAACTGCAACGAAGGAAGAGAAGCTGAGAATACATGGAACAACAATATTAGTTGAGGGAAAATGCTTGGAGATGCCGTGTCACCAATAAAATTGTAGCAAAGAAATAAGAAGCGCACGAAAAGTATCTAGGGAGAAGAGTTACAATAACTATTTGACGATGAAAGGACAATGTCTCATTCCTCTAAAGCCTCAAGATCAAAAAAGTCGTTGAATGAAAAACAAGAACTGGAGAAAGTGGAAGCAGATGAAGGGGAAAGCACGTTTGCCATCTCATTTGCAGCTTGGCCGGCATACGAAGGGAGTAAGAAATCCCGATCCGGTGAAGCAGCCAACGCCATCAAACTGAAAACAGAAAGCGTCAGCTCAAATTAATATAAGTGAATGAAGAAACTACAGAAGTTCAATAAAAAACAAGACTTACTTACTCAATCGATTTCTCTTTGTGATCTTTCGGATTGGGGGATCTTCATGAATGGTGAGGTCCACGGTGGCCGGCAGAGCGGGAGTGGATCGCGGCGGCTTGGGCATGAAAAGTGGCTTCAACACCGCCTCAAAAACAACCTTATCGGATTTGAAGCCCATGAAATGCCGACCAGCAGCGCGACAGGCGCGAAGGGAATTCCCTAGATGATTAGAAATGATAAGAATTGTTGATAGGGTTTACGCGTAAATGAAATGTAGAAATAAAATGGAATGATAGAAAAACATGAAAATCACAGGATAATAGATGATGAAGCGATACCTGTAGAAGCAAATGCATCAAAAATCACAGCTCCCGGCTTCGTGAGAGCCTCGAAAAGCATCTGGAAAAATCTAACGCCCTTCTCCTGTCCAGCCCTCCATGGAACAGTACCTCGCATAGACTGGGTATTGAGGTCGTTGTGATTGAGAAGGACGTCGGTCTCTTCGACTCCCCAACCTCTCTTTGATAGCTCCACATTAACAATGAATGTGAAGGACTCCAATGGTAACGCTTTCCTCACGTAGAGGAGGATCCGAAAACGGTGGGTCTGAAAAAAAAATGACAATGAAGAGTATCGTTAGTAGGTGGAACATAATAAAAATTAAAGTCTGTCATTGATAAATTATGATTAACCTTCTTTGATGGATCAGTGGGCATCGCCAATGGTAATTCATTTACACCCCACCAATCGCGGAGTAACTTGAAATCGTATGCAGCTGCATATGACCTCACATCGGTGCGGATCTGCACAGACTCTGGAAGGGTAACCATAATGCATCCTTGATCATGGAGGAATGAATCAGCAAACTCAAAGAGGGCCTCAACGATCTGCTCAGAATAAACATTCCATGGTGGGATGTCCTTAGCATCTCGCGAAATTGATGGAACCCACAAGCCCTCCGGAATGTCTCCAAGAACGACATCAAAACCTTGGTGGGGACATGTTCCGCTTCGTGCCGGGTTCGACGTCGGAGGACACACCTGCAAGTAGAACTCACGAACAATAGAATAAGAAATGAAGGAGGAAATACTGATGAATTCATTCAATGGCTGAAGCTTATCAAATTTTCCATTGAGATATCCGGGACTAAAATAAAACTCAGCCTTGTATGAAACACCGAAGTACGGAATTTTAGCGTCGCCAATGGAACTCAACGAAAATTAAAAATAAGACCAAAAGAAGTAACTAAATAAGAAGCAGATTTGGGATCAAGAGTAAAGATAGAATAAATTCACCTTCAGCATGAACTTGTTTAGTCGAATCATGCACGGATGGTCTTTCCCACCATTCATCATATCCTGCAGATACGAAAGCTCCACTCTAATACCCATCTTTGGAGCTGACGCGCTCGGACGAGAGAAGGCGTCTTGAAACACCTTCTAATTCACCACATTCAACGGCTCACGTGGGGGGAAGTCCGGAACCTCGAGAGACGGATGTTCTTCTTGGAAACTCTCACCTGCAGCACGTAATGTGACAGCCGCGGCGACTGATGCTGGAATAAGGACCTCAACATCAGGGTCGCGAGATGATGATCCCCGGGCCTTCTTTGTGGCAGCTTTGCCCATACCCTTCGCTTTGGTTGCCATAGCAACCCCTTCGACAGTAGATTCCACCCTAATCAGCTCGGGTTGAATGCCATCAGGCAGAGAGATGTCGAAGAGAGGAGGTTTCTGAACGGGGCAGTCCAGATACCATCCGCAACGCTCCCAGTGCTGAGGTCCCCAATCCGCTTTGATTCCCTCATATAACATGGTGGATGGGCTCTTCGGATCAAGGTACAATGCGAAGAATGGAGGGTTACGGGTAACAACCCTGGCCGGCATCAGAATAAACTTGAAGTACATGTATAAGGTACGTCGCAACGCAGATGGGAACCCGCACTGATCCGCTAGTTCATAGTTCTTGTGAACGCCTTTGTCCACATTGAACTCTCAAATAAATGCGGTCTCCCACATTTGAATTCTCAGCTCCTCAATGTAGTCAACAATTCTTGTGATTGGATCGCCAACTTCAGGGTCGTAATTCACATCAACGCCAATATCTAGCAGAGATCCTTCCAAAAGCTTCTCGGCTTTGCAAGACAAGTCCCAATAAATGAGACACATTAGAATGATACCTCGAACATTTAATTCAGATAGTTCAAAAAACTTAATAGAGAATACCTGAGCCTACAAACTTCCGCTGCGCCACCGCAGCAGCTTCACCAATCTCTTGTAGTGACAGATTTTACAAACATTAGAATGAAATCAAGACAGATAAGGGAACGTGGAGGAGAAGAGTGCATCAGCATTGAACGGACAAGATTCGGATTGGCATCTCTACTGCTGCCGATAAGTTTCTGAAGAGAACAAATCCTGGGAATCTGGGCACGACTTAGAAATATCTGATGTCAAAAGAAATAGTAAAAGGGGATGTGTCTGCGTTGAGAGCTCCAAAAGATGGGCCGTGATGTGCGCACTCAGAAGTGTGCCGCTCGCGGCACACCCTCTCAGCAACGAGCTTCAACTAAGAAACTTGTCGCTCAGAGGGTGTGCCGCTAGCGGCACACCCCTGAGAGCGCGCACCCCGGTCGATTGTGAAATCGAGGATTGCGCTCTCAAGGGTCTGCCGTTGGCGACACACCCTCTGAGCGACGAGCTTCTTGATTTAAGCTCGTCGCTCAGAGGGTGTGCCACTAGCGGCACACCCCTGAGAGAGCACACCTCGGTTTGACAATCGACCGGAAGTGCGCTCTCAAGGGTGTGCCGTTGGCGGCACACCCTCTAATCGACGAGCTTCAATTTTAGAAACTTGTCGCTCAGAGGGTGTGCCACCAGCAGCACACCCCTGAGTTAGCACACCTCGGTTCGAAAATTGACCGTGACGTGCGCTCACAAGGGTGTGCCGCCTGCGGCACACCCTCTAATCGACGAGCTTCAATTTTAGAAACTTGTCGCTCAGAGGGTGTGCCACCAGCGGCACACCCCTGAGTTAGCACACCTCGGTTCGAAAATTGACCGTGACGTGCGCTCACAAGGGTGTGCCGCCTGCGGCACATCTCTGAGAGCGAATACCTCGGTTCTAAAATAGACCGTGATGTACGCTCTCAACAGTGTGCCGCTGGCGGCACACCCTCTGAGAGACGAGCTTCAATTAAGAAGCTCGTCCCTCAGAGGGTGTGCCGCCAGCGGCACACCCTTGTGAGCGCTCACCTCGGTTCTAGAATCGGTTGTGATGTACGCTCTCACTCAATCTCAATCAAATGTGATACATGGAATATAAGAGAGCAAATAGATATGAAGACTGACCCGATATTGGACACTGTTTAAAGATTTCAATGTCAGCGTGTACCACGTCCGCTTCACAGAGTTTTGCTTCGCTTCAGCTGCCATGATTTCAGCTTTCAAGTCAAGTTTCTCGAAGTAATTTAGAGGCTGCCCTGCCATACCTTGAATGCGGTACAACTTGTGGACAAGATTCGTTGTAACGAAGGACTTCTGGTTTTGCCTGAATCATAGATCAAAAGGCCATTAGGAAACATTGTCAATTCGATGCAAGAGCTAAAGCAGCTTTATCACCAGAAATCCTTACCAGTTTACTTGATGCAGCATGGAAAGGAGAACTGGAACATATCCATTCACATTCAACAGAATGGACTCCACCGCAAAATGCCAACTTCGATCATCACCATGATTTCGGTTTATAATTGGCAACCATGCCTGGAGCCGGTGGTTACCATCCCAGATATGAAACATCTTCTTTGAAAACACTCGCAGGTCTGGATCCGAATTAAGCCTCTGCTCGAACGCCTCGTTCGCTTCAATCCAGGCTGGACTCCAACTCTTCATGACTTCCTCTGAGACATCGATAGACGTTCCCTCGTGGTTCTCAATCGCAACATAGAAAACTCATGAGCCTTCCATGTATCCGTTCTTCAGAATGTGAGATCCTAGCCCCATGACATCGTTCTTCAAGTAAGGTCGAACGATTGGCAGCCCAATCATCCGGCAAAGGGGGATGTCAAGCTTTGATTTCTCCTTGGGCTGAAATCGGAGTCCATCAAGTAAAGTTGTCGTGTTGACTGTTTCTTTAAGAACCAGATCATCCATCTGCTTCTCTAGCTCCGCAGCGGAGAGTGGTTCTGCTGATTTCCGTTCCAATCTTGAAACTTCAACCCCCTCTGCGGGAGAACTTCCTGCCCAAACATTGATGTTTGTGGTGAAATAACAAGTCAAATAAAAATTTCAGCAGATTACCTGATAGGTACATAGCTGAGTTCAATGAGTTGTGAGTGTCTAATTCGGTTTCAGACTGGCTTTGCATCTCTGCAATGCAACGACACAAGATATAAGATTTCATGGAGGAGTGTGACAGAGAAATGATAGTGGAAATGAAGAATATCGGGCAATAATATCCTAGCAAATAGTATTGAAATCAACATGCTAAACGACTATTCATGACGAGTAAAATTTCAAAATTTCAAAGTAGATTCACGGGGACTAACAGCATCAATTGGATCATAAATCCGAGGCCACAACTCAAATTCAAGAATACCATGACTCAGCCCCAAAATAGACACATCCATAGCAACTTCAACATCTATTGCGACTCTAGAAAGCAGTGAGAGACACATCCATTGCAACATCAACCAAACCATCGCCTCGATCCTTCAAAAGTGAAAAACCTTGCGAACTCAAGAACTTCAAAATCTTGCGCGGAAGATGTGCCGCTGCCGGCACTCCATCTGTCAACTTCCAGTCAATGTGGACAGGGACTTGGGCGTATGGAGTGTCGGCAGCGGCACACCTTCTGCGCAGGCTTCCATACTTTAAGAACGCGAAGATCGCAATCAATTCCCATATTTCCTAACTCAGACATTCATCACGATAACTAAGCAAGCAGCAAACCTGTTGATCGCGCCGCGGAACCCGCCTCAACGCAGTCCATGTTCGACAAGTTGCCGCCCCCGCCATCAAGCACTTCGATCTCTCTTGCAACTCCAGCATCCGGGTCAGTAATTAGCTTCCTTCGGATCCTATTCAAACGCTTCCCAAATCGACATGCCAAATCCCGAAAACCCCTAATGCAGTCCTGCCTTACTAAAAGCTTGCGACTATCTCACCTTTTGATTGCGCTGCGGAATCCGCTTCGGCGCCGTCCATCTTCGACAATGTGCCGCCCCCGCCCTCACACACTCCGATCTCACGTGCAACTCCAGCATCCAGTTCTAAAAAACGCTCCCTTTGGATCCTACACATATGCTACGCAAATCGCCATGCCCTATCCCGCCATGCCCTATCCCACCATGCCCTATCCCGCCATGCCCTATCCCACCATGCCCTATCCCGCCATGCCCTATCCTGCCATGCCCTATCCCGCCATGCCCAATCCCGCCATGCCCTATCCCGCCATGCCCTAAGGCAGTCATAAGCCAAAAGACAACAATGCGAACAATACATGTAGACTAGGTTTCTATTCATACGCTACGGAATCGCGCTGCCGAACCCGCCTCGCCTCGCCATATCCCAGAATCATTAATGCAGTCCTCCCTCTCACAAAAAGCGTTCGAACATCACCTTTGAATCGCGCCGCCGAACCCGACTCGCCTCCGTCCTTCAACAATCTGCCGGCTCTAGCCGAACACTCTCCGCTTGCTCCTGTAAACCCAGTTATATGCAGGTCAGAAAGCAACAACTATGTGTGACGTTCATCTAATTGCGATGTCCATATAACTACTTCAGGAATTAGGTCTGTCGCCGTAATATCAATACAAGTTCACTCACTAAAATACTTCTGATTCTTGGACGTCCGCAATTGTGAATGACAGTACAAATTTCGAACAAAGATTATATACTTCAAACGACAGAATCGAAATCACGCTTCACTCTTCAACTCATTTTCAACAAAGTTCACCTTTATCATAAACTCAAGTCACACTTAAGCAATCTCTAATCTCATGTACATCACGAAGTCCGCTCACTTAATCCTTTCTCTCAAGTACTTGATTGAGCTGTCATTTCCCTCACTTCCGGATCTGATTGAGTCCCGTCACTCATTTTTGCATCAGCAATTTCATTGGCTTCCTCCGGCAAATGACGGCTCCCAACGAAACATTCTGGAATTACACTAAGCCTAGTCCTCTCCATACTATCACTAATTTGAACTTCAAAGTCTAATTTCTTTGAAGTTTCAGAGAAGGAATCCTTGGACTTCCCCATCCCAACACCTCTCACTCCTCTACTTCTCATCAATGTTTTCCGATCACTAAAATAGAGCTTCTGCTTTCATCTTTTCATAATAGCAAGTGGCTCATCGGCAAAGATAACCCTCGTAAGTCCATGTGGAATGGATTCAGATATTTTGCCTCGCTTAAAAAGACATAATCTATGTCATCCTGGCTACGTCAGGGTGCCCAGGATTCGTGGAAAAGTGTGCCTACAAAATTTCCTCCCTCCCCTTTTATAGCACTCTGTCCGACCATGTCCACCCATGTCCGGGCCTGTCCGCGGCCGTAGGGTCGCAACTGTCCGCGGACAATCCGCGTCTCATCCGCGCGCTGTCAGCGGGCAGTCCGTGTCTCGTCCGCACGCTATCCGCGGGCAGTCCGCGACTCGTCCGCGCCGTGTCCGCGGGCAGTCTGCGATCAGTCCGCATTTTGTCCGCGGGCAGTCTGCGATCAGTCCGCGTTGCGTCCGCGGGCAGTCTGCGATCAATCTGCGTTTCGTCCGCGACCAGTCTGACGTAGATTCCGCATCCATTGAGTTACTTGTCCGTGCGCCATACAATATTTCCCACGTTCCCTTTACAGTCAGACCTCGAGAAGTGTTAGGGGTTGGAAGCATTCTTTTAGTTAACACTAAGGCCCGCTATTCACTATGGTGGAGAACTCCATCGGCCAAGAATTCAAGGGAAATGGAGCAATAAGATTGGAGTACAAATTGTTCTTCATTGGATTGGGTTTACACTATGGCCAAGACTTGACCGGTGAAGAACTTCAAGCATGGATGAAAAGATGACATGGATGCCTATGTGGCAACACTTTATTGAAGAGTTCCTCTCCTCTGGATTAGTTTCTTGTCCAACCTCAACCCCCGGACAAGAAACCAAACCACTTGAGGAGAACAACTTACTTAAAACATACTTTCCCCCTACAAATTTGCTGAATTTTACTGTAGTTCAAGTTCATGCTTCTTCTTCCACGAGTGTCTATCTTTTAAAAAAATTATTGAATAAATTGCGCATTTTTTTCTAGTTAATGTGGTACAAATTTAAAGTCAGTTTGTTTAGTATTAAGTGAGTTACGTGCATTTTAGTGGAATGGGGTTCTGCATACGGGGCACATTTTTATTGCTATTGATTTTCAATTGTACTTTAATTGTAATGACATGATTGTGGGGTTTGTGTTTAGAGTAGGAGTTTACTACTTGTTACTCTTTCTTAGATTTTCAAAGCTGACGATAGCCCAAAAACTCTATACTAGATTATGTTTTCTATACAAGAAGTAGAGTTAACCCGGTGTAATAAATGGCTCTCAATATTGAATTGTATGTTGAATTCATGTGAGCTTTTTACCACACAAACTAGACAAGTAGAAACATTTTTTCCAACAAGTTTTACTACATTTTTACACTTCATATAAAATGTATAGATTTTGAAAGGTGATTGCGCCCAAAAATGCATGTTGGACCTTACAACATTAAGTAGATGGGAGATATCCATCCTTTGTTCAAAGAAATTAAAAACTATTCTGGAAAATGATTTTTCATCTACAAAGAGTTGGCGCATTGAAGAAATTAGAAGGAAAAGACAAGATGACATGGCAAAAAGCCGGAAGGAAATTTAAAAAACAATTTACATTGATGATACATGATATATTTAGAATATTTTTGTCCTAGTTTGACCTTATATTTGGACATCAATCTTTGCCAAGATATATCTTATCTTTATTTTTATTTTTATACTGACATCTTTTGAAATTTCTTTTACACACTTGTCTAATGTGCAAATATCATTTAATTTCTATTAGTTGGGTCAATTATTTTCCACATAAACAAACAATGTCCTAAAGTTTTATACTAATATTTTTGGCCGAGACTTCTTGATCGGCCGGTGGAGTTTCCCACCGTAGTGTAAAACCCCTCTTAGGCACTGGTAACTCATAACACTTATAAAGGGTGATGTCGATGATTTGTAAAACTTATTAAAAATAACACTTAGAAGAATTAAAAAGGTAAATACATAACATTTGTAGAAATAATGGATGTAATTATGAAACTTTGATTCATTATTCATCTATTCGTGTCACCCTCAATCTTGAACCCCCATTAGGCACTTGATGTCTAGAAAAACTATTAACCAACAAAAGTACTTTATCTTTCTGGGCACTTACCATCCTCTTCTAAAAATATAATATAAATTGTTAAAAAATTGTGTTGTCGTCCATGCTTTTATTTAGCATGGCATTGTATACCTATATTTTCCGGGTTTAGAAAGTGCCTGTATTGAGATACCAAGTGTTTTGATGTCTTCCTTTTTTTTTAAAACCTCTTCACAAATATCCCCTAAGCGCGTCTTCTCCATGACGGGTATAGCCCTTGATATTATATCTCTTCTTGAAATTTTGCACCCATCCATAAGAAAATAGAAGCTCCTTCTTGTTAGCACTTCTAAGAAGTAATGCGCAAAATCTCTTTGCAGCAGCCACCACAAGGTCATCAAATAGAACTACAATATCTCCCTGCATTGTCGTAAACCAAGTAAAAGTGGCTTCCTCCACTTCAGGGCATTGAGACTCTTATAAGCGCTTGGAATCACCGAGGTGCCCAACATTAAGTCAACTAAAGTGTTTTTTTTGCTCTATTGTTCTTCCAATATTAATCTCAGTTACGTTTTCTTGAAAGTGTGCATTGGCCCACGCACTTTATGCTCTATTGGTAATCTTTCCACCAATAGCTAACAGTCTCACGATACTGAATAATCTCTTGTTTATGTGTAACACTTAACACATAACACTTACTAGTCTTAATTTGAAGGGATCAGAAATCTCCATAATACATATAGACTGTTAACACTTATCGAGGTAACCCTTATCGAGGTCTGACTGTACTGGGTACCTTATCGTGTGTTACAATGTCTAGAAATAAAAATGAAACATATGGTAAACATATAGAAAGGGTATAAAATAACACTGAAAAGTAAGAGTATTTTATGAAATATATGAAAAACATAAATAATGGATATCAATATAATTGTTTACCTAGGTTTAGGATTTAGGGTTTAGGTTTTGGATTCATACAGAAGTATATTTCAAGACCTTACGATTGAGAATCCAAAATTTCACTTTAAATATGATATTAATGCCTCTTTATGGGAGTGGTTGATTGAACTAGTCTTTGAGTGAATTTGGCCGTGGTCCCTTAGAGCCTTTTCCCGTCGTCCCATGTGATACCCAACCCAACCAAATTCCTGTAGCTTTTCCTCCATATGAATGTAGAGCGTACCAAATTTAGGCCCTCCCATGACTCCTTCCAGCATTCTATTCGAGAAATCACAAAATCAATTTGCAACAATCAAACCGTTTATGAGACTAGAAAGTGAATAATCAGCCACCCAATATGGCAAGAACTAAAGCCCACCAACACAATATCATTTTGGTTTTGAGTTAGTAAGATGGGAGCTACATTTATTTTGAGGGCCTCCTTCGTTGACTTGTGAAGCCTGTCCAATACTCAAATACCCGTCAGAGTGTTAAGCGGGTTGGGGAATTATTTTGGCCATGGGAGTGACCTGCTCTTGTCAAAGATGGCTCGACGGGCCACGAAAGGGATCTCGCCCTTAGGGATAATAGATCCCTATTAAATTGGAAGGAGAATGAACATGGAACGAAGGACCAAGGGACAATAATGAATAATATCTTAATAAAATTAGAAGGGGAGGGAATGGAAGAGGGTTAATCGTAGATGACTATCTAAACTAAATTAGAATGAGAGGGAGGAGGAGATTTATCACTAAAACATTCAATTAAAATAGAGTGAGAGGGAACCAAAGGAACAAGGTTCTCATTTCAACTTTTTTCAATTTCTTTACATTCTGGTTCAATGAAGCTCTTCATTCGCAACGATTCATTTTCAGGTGTGACATTTCTAACATCGAAAATCATGTATTGTCTATACGAAAGAAGAGCCATTTATGTAATGTCATGGAATTAGGGAAAATGGCACACATTGTTAACCAAGGAATTAATAGAAGGGTTTCATTTCCTAAAAATGTTAAATCTGAATTTGTAATTTGCCAGCCCTCCACTGCTTCCACAAATTTTTGAGATATGCGTTGGCTTTTTCTTTACCTCGTCCAATTTGTTACAATACCTTGGAAATGATGATAACGATGTTATATAGAAAAGTCTTACTTGAATGTTAAACGTACTACCTAAGTTATAGGGAGAGGAATCCAAGCCAAACAAAGATAAAGAAAAAAAGATGAAATATTCTAAGAATTGTCTGTAATAAACAAAAAATACTATCTTTATTGGAATTATTTTTCAGCCATTTCAAGTCTTACCTTCCATGATTTTTTAAAAATAATAAGCGGATAAATAATACAAGAAAATATGATTTTGATATGCAACTTGCACATCAATATTCTTTTTTTACAAAGGTCTACTCCAGAAGAACTTAGAAAGTTTCTAGAAGAACATGTAGCGAGAATTGGAAAATGTGCTTCCGGAAGATGGAAGTTTTCTAAAATTTTTTTCTCAAAATCAAGAAGGAATTTGTACACATGTACATTACATCTCTCTTTTCTACTAAATATTTAATAGATTTTGCAATTCTAGGAACCTAAACTATTCGATATCTGCCTCAAAAAAAAAGTTGAATTAGTTCGCACTATTTATCTTCTATACCCTTCGCGCGACGAGGAGGCACCATCATTACGACACGTTTGAGGTCTATAAGAAGCTCGCGGCACCTCTGTTTCCGGTCTCTGTCTATTCCGTAGACCATCGAAGATAGCCTTGATTTCTGGGGAAACATCGTTCAAGATAAAGTCAAGGGCCAAACTATGTAGCTGGGGTTGATGATACGTTCTTTCCGCAACCAAGTCCACCGTTGCATTGCGTAGCTCTGGGACTTCTTCCACCTCGCGATATAGCCACTCGAATTCCGCACCAGTGAGCGCCAGCTCTCCGGATGAGTTGTAATGTGGTGCAGGCCCAAGGCCATGCAATATTGTCTGTGTCTCATGATCAAAATGCCACCCCATTACATTGTACAAAAACAACTTCAGACCGTAATCTAGTGGTTGGTTAAGATACAACCCCTCCGCTGCTCGCATTATGTTCGTTGGATCTTTTAAGGTGCCAAATGCCTTGTTTGTTGCAACCAAATCTGCTTGTGATACGTTGAATCTCCAGTTCCATTTAAGGGGTTTCCCTTCATCAGTGCCAACGTCAAAATTTGGAAAGTATTCTTGACGATACTCCCAATGTATCGGCATGAAATCTCTCAAGCCAAATTGCAAATATAGACGGGCATGATACGGCGAATGACAGATGATGCATGAGCGACTTTGGATCATATGCTCAATGAGATATTGTAGATGGAATGAATGTCCACATGCTCCGAGCGTATAACACCCTTCCGGGCCCCATGGATATTGACAAATGGGACAAGTTTGACCCTCTATAGTCATTGTCCCCGCAATTGCCCCTATTTTTTGTTGTCCATCTCTGCCCTTCTCATGGATATCAAAACGGTGATCTTCTTCTTGAATGCGCACCCAATCGATGCTACCATTGGCAGTAGTCACTTTTGGGTCCATGTCATCCCACCTACTTGGATACATTTTTTCCGACGTCGGCCATGATGTACGTAAGAAGGCTCTCAGCTTGTGGTTGAATGTCCACTCTTCAGCATTCTTTGTTATCTCAGCCTCACATTGTCTCGCCCGTGATGCCGCCAACACCGTGTCCAACATCATGGTTTCCCGTTCGGTATGGAGTTGGAGTATGTCATTGTGCAATGCAAAAATATTTGCTTCATATTTCGTATTACAATTGCGGGCTTCTTCTAATTCAATCCGCAATTGGGCCATGCCAACAACCATCTCGTTCTTCTCCACTTCCAAGCATTCTGTTTTCAGAGCTGCTTCTTTTGCACGTTCTTCTGCTTCAGCCTTGTACGCATCATACTCCCCGCGTAATTGATCGTGTTGTTGTGCCGTCACATGTCCGATGGTAAGATCCTCCAATCTCGGACTACATTGATAATTCCATATCTCGTCAACAATTTGTAGATCCACATCTTGTTGAACGAGGGCGATCTCGAAAGGATGTTGAACGAGGGCCACATTTTGAGGGCCTTGTTGGTACCTACCATGACTGCGCTTCACCAGCCGGCACATGATTATCTTTGTTCCTTCGAATAACGGGCTTTGGTATCACTTGAACCGCTGGCAACTGTTGGCCTGGTGGATCAACCAAATTACTCTTTTCGCTAAACCACTCCGGCACGGGATTTTTAGGAATTGATAAGATAGGCAATCCCGCTTGTCCAACACACACTCTGTGTATACCATCGCAGCTATTCTTCTAGGAATGGTATTCTTCGCCCAACGTGTTTCGTGGGAGATGGCTCGTAAAATCTCTAAAAACCTCCATTTTATCTCTATGGAAGTAATGTTGGCATACGTCAATTGCTTCGTTCGGCAATGATCCTTGTGAACTTTCGGAGTATACCATCGGTCGAGGTGAGAAAAGCCAATGTGCTCATACGCTTGCTGACATGTCCATGGCTCCGGTAGACTTTCCCATCCAAAGTACGCCAAGAGATTAAGGTCCCCGTAAATATCTAGCTCCAAATCCGCAGCCTTCTTGGCTCTTTTGAAGGACCCGGGCCCAAATCTGGCACATTTAAATTCCTCCTCCCTCTACCATCTCCACCACCGCTATGCATGGTTGCCATGCTTTAAACAACCCTAAACCACTACAAAATACTTCTAATTGCTATTCTAATACTAACTAACTATTCTAATATGATTATGCCGCCTATAACTAATTGCACTTCAAGATAGTGCTATAATTAATCCCATGCGAGCACTTCAAAATAATGTTGATAAGAGATTGTTAAAAAGTATCACATACACGGCTTCGTCAAATCTCTAACAACTTCAACAGCTTCGATACCTGTGCTGATGCTTTTGAGGACTAAAAATTTTCCTTTCGGGTAATCTCCGTCCTCAAAAGGACCACTTTTCCACCTTGAAAACCCCGCACACCGCCGTCAACGGAGAGGCAAGTGCGTCAGGGCGTCCAGGATTCGCGGGAAGGTGTGCAATAAACATTTTCTCCCTCCCCTTTTATACCCCCCTTGTCCGCCCATGTCCGCGCTTGTCCGTGGATGTAGGGTCGCACCTGACGTGCCATGTCCGCGTCATATCCGCGCCTCCTCCGCAGGCAGTTCGCGAGCAGTCCGCGAGCAGTCTGCGGGTAGTTTGCGAGCAATCCGCTCCCTGTCCGCGAGCAGCCCGCGAGCAGTCCGCTCCCTGTCTACGCGCAGTCCGGGGGCAGTCCGTGCCCTATCCGCGGGCAGTCCGCGGGCATTCCGCGGCCAATCCACTACCATTCCACGGGCAGTCCGCGGGCATTCTGCGACCTGTCCGTGCCAGTCCGATGCAATATCTGCGGGCACTTCACTCCATGTCCGCTAACTCCTAAACATTTTTCACATTCTGTTTACTGGGTACCTTATTGTGCGAGATGAATGTCTTGAAAAAAATGACATTAAAAAGAAAGAGTATATTATGAAAAATATGGAAAACATATACAAAGAATATCAATAGACCTCGTCGTATGCATAATGGGGAATTTAATAGACATCCACTTGGATTCAAGATCGCATTCGAACTGTTGTGTCATTCTCTTCTATGCACCTTGGATCCACATCAGATTCATTCGTGCTCTCTTCATCGTCGAACTACGAGCACCGCAAGTGCTAGTGGTCGACGAAGGACTACACGAGGGAGGAAGAGACGTCGAAGGAATCAAGGAATACTAATGCCATTTGTCGGTGAAGCTTACGACCTATCTGATGGAAGGGGTGGAAGGGCGAAAACGTCGAACTGCGATGAGGAGGCTTTGCAATGTGGAAGCGTTGTACCTACATCAACAATTGCATTGATGTCTACATCTAAGGACAAAACTATCCCTCTTCTACTTGTTACAAGCACCCTTCCACCCCTGCGTATAGAATGACCTCGCTCACTTGTTAAAGTGAGAGGTTGCCTTCGAACGGTTGGACTATGAACATTATTCGACCAAATGGATTGCCGACGTTTTCGCCCTTGTCCAATGTTTGGGCGATCGTTTTGAAGTGCTACCAATGAAGCACCGACCCCCCGTGTGGTCGCTTCACCAAATCTCCCCGCAACTACATGACTACGGGTGATCCGCCGATTTTGTATTCCAACTTGGGGAGGTACATCAACCTCCGTGGTTGACACATTCACTACAACGTCGTCAATAGGCGTGGATAACCCTTGAACATTTAAAGTCCTAATACATGGCGGATTGGAATTGCTATTGCAAACCACCTTCAATGGCACAAGAGACGTATCACCCGCCGGTGTAGTGGCCTCCTCATCCCTGTGATCCGGCATATGTTGTCTTTCCCCACCAAATGATAACAAATCACTTTCAGGGTGAGATGGCACGTCAACGTTTGCGTGGACGGCTTGGTGGTGAACGCCCCCTTCATATTCACGCCAGAGTCCTTGTCCTGCACAAAGTTGTCGAAATGACGGCCCATCATCATCCTTACAAAGGGTAGATGGCAATTCAACATGTTGTGGTTCTTTGCCTACATTGAAATCATAAACAACTATATCTCCACTTCTACTAGCACCATCAAAGTGAAGAGCGTCATAATCCGTACCGTTATCCCCATCACGGTGACCCTCACCACCGTCACCATCTAAATCTCCGTTGTCTGAATCAAAAGTACCAGCCTCCATGTCAGAATCACGAAGTCCATCATTGTCAACATGATGTCCTTCATCATTTGCATCATCAAAATCATCTCCATTGCTTTCATCAACAGAATGCAAGCCTTTCAACTCAAGCCACTGGGCAACCCTTGTTCCTCTTTGATGCCTAAGGAGCCTAGAATTGGTGTAAATGTAAACGAGGTCCTCCGCCCAACTATGTTGTAGGCAATTGTGGGATTTATTATGAATATAAAAGTACATGCTCCAATTGCGTTCGCATGCCGGAGCAAAACATACTTGAGCAAGGATGCGTCTTGCTATAATCTGCAATGGCTTTGCCGCGCCTCCCATGGCATCCCACCATTCATGGGACAGTACATTCAACACATTTGGTTGTATGGAATCTGCAAATGTTCCTCTGTTATTAATGAAATCTTGGTACTGATTGAGGACTAAACCTAGATCATCCTCCCTCGTAACTAGGTTTCGAAGAACACCTTTCAAGATTGGTCTCGCAAGATCGTACTTGAGCAACGGGGCCCATCCACGCAAAGAAGGATTCAACATAGCCCCCGCCCAATGAAGGTTAGTAATCATGAGCCTCCACCTTGCGTTAAAGGCGTCTAATGCCCTTGTTGCCAAATCTTGTTCCAAGCAGAACGGGGCATTGCGGAATCCTTGAACGTGGTTCCCCAATTCATGCATGACCTTCCATGCATGACACATAGCGGGAGCATTGCCGTCAAACACACAAAGAGCAGGTACCACCGGCACCACCACGTACTCAAAATTCACACAAATGTCCCAAAATCCATCCGAGCGTATAACGCATCGTGCATAAAGGCCTTTTGCATGTGCCCTTGGTTTTTGAGTCCGCAATCCCGCTAGAAAAGCATGCCATTCTTCATCAACCACCATTCTCTCCAATGCCTAGCGAACTTGGAGGAGGCGTTGTATCATGAGAAAGTTTGTTGCAAACCGTGTCTCATTGGGCAAACGAATAGAAAGATCGGGTGATAACCTTCGAAAGATTGCTTGTGGGGCATGGTGGTTCTTGATGAAAAAACAATCAACCCTTGCCTTCTTAACAATCCTTTCTACCTACGCTTCTTTGCCCCAATCTTCCAATAAAAGATCCAGGCAATGGAGAGCGCATCCTTGAACATAGAGATGTGGAATTTCTTGCATGATGTCACAACATGCAGCCGCTATGACCGGAGCATTGTCCGTGCATATTGGGACAACATTTGCATGTCCAACCATGTGCAGAAACGGTCGGATTTGAGAAGCAACATAAAAGTGGTCTTTATAATTTCCCGATGTATCGATGGTGCCTATGAAAACTTTTGTGCATGACTTAACAACATTTAGCAAAGGTCGGTTCTGAACGTTGTCCCAGCCATCGCTACATATTGTAATGCCATACTTTGATATAGCATTACCCATGGCTACATTGACAGCCGTTTGTACATCAATTTTTTTGTTTGTCAACAACTTCGTACGTACGACATTGTAGGTCGGTGGATGGTAGGCGGGCATTCGTGCGCGTGTAGTTTTCTCAACCGCTTTTACAAACGCAAAGTGCTTAATGATATTGAATGGAATGTTTGCTTCATAGAAAGCACTAGACCAAGCCTTGTCCAAGAGTTGCCTTTTAGAAATGTTGAAGCCCTCAGGCAAGGTCGCTTGACGTAGCTCTCGAGGTTCCCTATCTAAGTGTACGGATTCCACGCCACGACTGCTTTGGGAGTTCAAAATCTGCTCCACGTCGTCCTCCATGGATTGTATCTATAAGTGTTCCACTCCAATTCCATTCTCGTCATCCACACGTTGTTAGGAACAGGGTACATCGTTGGCAGCATCAGGACGATTAGGAACAATCCCATCACAACCTTGAAACAACACACGCACATGTGGAGGCACCATCCTATACAGTTGGACGTCAAGACCTAGATTACAAGGATGACAACACCCCATGTGCGACAACATCCTGTCGCCTCTATAAACCATGGAGTGAGAACAAAACCGACACTTCACTTGTCGTGCTGCTCTTGAAGGAGCATTGCCCATGTCTTCGAACTATAGATCCCATACAAAATTTCGACGTGGCATGGCATCGCACGTGATTCAGAGCCAACTAGAGGTCAGCAATTCCCACCTAAGCAATGGGATTTCAAGCAATACATTCTTGTATAAAGAATCCAAGGTCTTGAAAGCCACTATGCAAGATTAAGTACCATCACCTTGGGACGACACTATTTTATACTGCAATTCAAATGGAGTAGGCACGGTTGGGGCGCGGACTGGCAACGGACGTAGCCGCGGACTGTCCACGAACAACCCCGGACAACCCGCGGACAGCCCGCGAACTGCCGTGGACTGCAAGCGACACTAGTTCCGACTGGCCGAGGACTGAGCGCAGAATGGCCGCGGACTGAGTGCAGAATGGCCACAGACTCAACACTCCTTCAACCCATGCTGAAAATTACAGCGACATGAATTTATCGCAGTTGATGACATGTCTGTACATGTGGCATGCAGATTCCTTTCTGAATCCAACGTGTCTCTCGAGAGGTAAATGTGAAAATTGGATTTTCTGCCGTCAAAATGGCCTCGTCACAGTAAAGTCACAATCCGTCACAATGTCAAGCCGTCATTGTGTCGTGACATCGTGACATTGTGACGGAAATTCTCCCCGTCACGACACAATAGACAACCCTGCTTAAACAAAGCTTTCGAGTACGGCAATAGCTCCTCCGCAGACTTGCTCTTGCTCCGAAGCTATCGCGCTTCAGTGATGAATGCCTCACCGAGTTGATCTTCAAGCACCCTCATGGTTGCGGAAGAGACGTGATATTCAAGCTTAAAACGCTTTCAGTTTCCAGGAACAAAATTTTTGTTGGCATCAAAAAATGCAAGACTAGGCTTTAGTTTCTGCAACTCCCTACGGATGACGTTCTTCCTCTTGCGCCGATCGATCCATTCTAAAGTTGTGTAGTTACTATCTAATACGCTCTTTGGTGTTTTGATGACCACCTTCGGGTAGTGCAGTCGTCGTTTTGGTCCGCTGTGGTTCAAAATGTGGTTCAACAACTTCACATGATCTGCATCAGTGAGGCTACCAAGCCACTTGGAAAACTCTCGATTCAGACCACAATCCTTCGTTGGCGTCGACTTCAGGTTGTCTTTCAATTTGATAAGGGGGTTGGTGTCAACGTCAATCAAGTCCCGTTGAGCACTTGCGGCCATCACATCTCGCTAGAGATTGAAAGTAGAATCAAGCGACGTGATAATCTTAACCCCATTTGTGAGAATCAGCTGAGAAACTTGACTAGATTTGCTAGCATACTGTTGGTTCTTCGCAACGTCAATGAAAGCAAATCGACGTTGAATGGCCTCAATGAATTCCTACACGAGGCGCAACAATTGTGTTAGTAAAAGTGATCAATTGGTGACAAGGGTGTGCATATTCAGCTCGAGTTGAGCTGAATATGCAATCGCAATCAGGATTGGTTACCTTATACGCCTTGTCGTTGGCTCTTGGAGCTCCACGGCCACCCGGCGTATTCTTCTTCTATGGTGGTGTTGGACGACCTAGATTGGTCCATGGTATTCGTGCTAACAGGATGTTGGTCGACCACGTTGGCTTGAAGACGGACAAGTGATTGGCTCGCTTGTAGAATGCCGAGATCTTACGGAGCTTCTCTTTGTCATCAGACCATACGACAAAGCACTTCCACACGCGGAAGTGCCTCACTGTGGTCTCATCAATAGATTCATCTTCTATCATCACTAAGCTTGCCGCCACGCTATGTTGGCCATTTATGATGTAGAACTTCCCCTTTCGAATGTCTTCCCAATCTCCATCAAGCTTCTCCTTTGTTATCGGCATTACGCAAAGCGTCTGCTTGATGGATATATCGGGCATGTGGATGAGGTAATTCATTACCGTGTCTATGCCCTTCTTCTCAAAGGCCCGAATTGTCCAATCCTCTGGTGTTGGTGTTAACTGCCGCACGTCCAAGTCCTTCTTCATGTCAGGGTCGTAGAGGAAGTAGTCTTCGCAATTTGTCCAAAACTTATCGTATACCTCCGATGCATTCCCGTAGTCAATGGCTTCTCTGGGACGCAACTCGTGCGGCAGATTGGTGATCGCAGAGGCGATGCTTGCCTCACCGTCTGGCTTACCAACTTCTTGGTTTTTTGCACTTGATTTTAGTGCTCTTCGAGTTAAAGCCTCCGGAGCAAGTGATCGACGCTGCCTCTTCGGTGGCGTCGGGTTTGTAGACAACGACTTCCTTGGATTTGCCTTGCCAATTCGAGCCGCTGCAGTCCTCTGTCTAGTGTTACCGCCTTGACTAACGTTGCCACTCTTGGTCCTACGAGAGACCTCAACCAGAATCATCTCGGATGAGGTCTGCGAGTTTTGAAGAACCTTTATCGCCATTGCATGGAGGAGATTTGTCAACTTAGATGACAAAGCTTTAGCGCGAAGAGGCCCACCAATGTTGTTCTTCCAATAATCTTTGTCCTGTTGTTTGAGGATGTCTCTTTTTATTGTCTCAAACAATGAGTTCTCAATACTGTCGAGAAAGGACTCAAGGCTGAAGACTTGAGTCATGCAATCGATGAGAACTGTGTACTGAAGATTGCTTTCAGTTGTCGTCTCACATTTAACCACGAGGAACTTCTTGTGGTGGTCAAACTCGATTATCTTCTCATCCGGTGAAACGTGCAAGAATATATCCATGCCTTGATATTTGTGAGACAAAACCAGGCTGTTAGAGTGACCGATATGTTCGAACCCCCACGCCCCATGCCTCTCTGGATCTCAAAGCTGGTAGCAGTTGAGTAACTCGTGCTCCTCTCCGTCGTCGGACTCGATTGCAATACTTGTTGGTTTATAGTATTGCTCCAGGACCTCTTGGTCGTTCATTGGATTTCTGCAATGGAAGCAGTACGTGAAGTTGACTTTTCTATGGGTACTTAATGCGTCACAGTTTTTCCTCGATTGTGCATATTCAGCTCGAGTTGAGCTGAATATGCAATACAACGATTTATTGCACAGATGTGGTTCCGTCAAGAAGTTTTAAGTCTTGTATTACAACCTGCGTGTGTTTGAAGTCATTTTTTTTATCTTCAGAATTGGAATTTCTTATAGATTTTAGATTTTTACCATTTCTAGTGTACATTTAGCTTGACTCGAGCTAAATGTGCACACAAAGCCTGTTTTACCTTGCACATTCAGCTCGAGTCGAGCTGAATGTGCAGAGAAAGCTCCTTAGACTGTGCATATTCAGCTCGAGTCGAACTAAATATGCATACATAGCTGAAATTAAAATGCACATTCAGCTCGTGTAGAGCTGAATGTGCACATAATGATCAATCATTCGCACACACACACCAATGAGCCCGAACTGCATATTCACATCGAGTCGAGCTGAATGTGTACACAAAGCTTATCATACTCTGCACATTTAGCTCGAGTCGAGCTGAATATGCAAATCTACCAAAACTGAACGTATACATTCAGCTCTACACGAGCTGAATATGCACCTCGTGATCAACCAATTGTGCATATTGAGCTCGATTTGAGTTGAATGTGCAGCACGCTCAAGACGTGGATTGCATATTCAGCTCGAGTTGAGCTGAATATGCAGTAATTATATGAATGAAAAATTACATATTCATTCAAATTGCAAGTTCCGTGGGAGTCTGCCTACCTCGTTTCTATTTTTGCAGCCTCTTGATCTTCAACCAAATGGCTTAAAGTATGTCATACAAAGGAGCTGTTTTAGTGACAAAATGTCTCCTCTTTGAATCGCAATCCAATCACTATTAGAAACTCAAAACTGAGATGAGTCGCCAAAACTCTACAACTTGAAAACCTACCAACTCGCACACATCACAACTTACAAAAAATTACATCACAAGGATTTCATCCCGAAGTGAACCCGTATACTGCCTACGCACGAATGAGCACTATCTTGCAACCAAAGAAAGAAGCTTTTATCCTCACCTCCAAGGCTTCAATACTGAACTTTCTCCAGCAACTCTAACTCTGAATGCAACTTCTTCCTGGAGTTTAACGGAAATCTTGGGACTGCTTCAAACGTTGTGCGCACAACACTTGGCAAGAGCTACAAAGTGTAGAGTCAGTATTCACCCCAAGTAAAAGCGCAAGAAGCAACTACATAGTCAGATCATCTTTATCAAGAGAAGCAACCTTTACAGACGGCTATAGGAATGCACAGAAGAAGTACGAACCAAAGTGGACAGAAGAGCAACAAACCAGGTTGAAATCGACACAAGCAACAACTCACCATAGTTCGCACCGTTCAGGGTTGCATTTGCTGCTATCCACTTCATCTCCAACTCTTGATGTCTTGATTCTGAGTCCAGTGTGAAGAAGGTCCCGGTACACGGGGATCATGGACGCCAGAATATCAGACACATTGTATTTGTTGAAAATTGTGTTGCTGAACACCATACAAATCATCATCAACATCGGCATAATCTTCACAACCATTAGTAGTAAGATCGTCAGCCCATCTATTATCCTAAAAATGATGTTTGGGGTATCCACATTAATTGATTTATAAATTAATTAACTCACCACTTTGTGGCGTCCGTGGCGAGGTTATCACATCAAGAGTTGGATCCAGATAAAGTGCGCCTGCATCTGCACCTTGCGCGTTCACTGCTAAACGACCGTCACAGAGTATCAAAATCCCGACCATCATTAATGCGTGCATCGGGAATATTGTGCCAAACACACCGACAAACTTCCAGATCATAGACTTGGCAGCCATCGCTGCCGCTCTGTCCACAACCCAAACCAGACTAAACAAGGGACATGCATGTGACAATAATGACAGTTATGCAGTTTGGTGTGAAGAAAATTACTTGATCAATGAAATTAAGGAGTGTTAACCCCACACAAACTCCTTCAAAGGCAGCAAAAAAAATTACTACACTTACCCGATGTCCCGGCGTCCACTGTCGCCGCACTCCTAATACGCACTCATGGCGCCGCACTCTTAAAACGCATTGTCTGTATCTCCACCCAAAACACTGATCCAACAATGGAACGCCAAACTTCATCTCCCCGCCTCTAGAAATCTACAACCAACCCAAGCAATACAATCATGTCCTCCAATTTCAATGTCAATCTAACCTGCAAAATTAGAAACATTACCACATCTTAGTCAAGCATGATCTGAAAGTTGACTCACTAGACCAGCTTATATACCTTGGTAGTGCAAAAGGTGTGAACAAGAGAAACCCCACTTCCAAGTGGCTGAGGAGCAAAGACCACACTGCACAGAATCGGCAAATACCAGATAATCTTGTTAACGTGGAAGGGCTAATGAAGAAATAAGAGTCAGTTGAGAGGAACAATTACCCGACTCAAGGATATACAAGAATCTTATACACTGCGTATGAGCTTCATGTAGCGTTGTCCGATCCAGAGTGCCACACCAAAATCAAAAACTATAGCATCACTGTTACAAAAAGACACCTGCAATGAAGAGAGTACCACGTCGTGCTCTTATGACCGCCGGGTCATCATCTGGCGTGAGACGGCCGAGAATCAGTGGCACCAGGATCAGGTCCGTGAATTCCAAACCCTAGGCTTTATGTAGATCACGCACCTGGAAACTATCAAGTTGATTAGGGTTTGGTTCAACGTTGCAGAGCCGTTCCCGAAGCTGAAACGCTCGAAAGCAGCGGAAAAAAGAACGGCAAAAGAGTCAATGAGTAAGGAGCAGAGTGAGCAGATGGCGATGAAGGCAGCAGCGCGCGAGAGGGATGGGTTAGAGCGAGCAGGGGTGTTTGCGCCGAGGGCATGAAGCGTAAACCAGGTGCGTCTTGTTGTCTCTCTCCCCTTCTTCCCTCGCCCTTCGTGGGCTCCTACCTCGGGTTGGGTCATGTCGAGTCGGGTCTGGTGACCCGGAGGCCAGCCTTTCCTTGAATTCAATAGAATCACGTCCCACCAAGCAACGGAACACTCCCAAAACATGTCATTTCACCCAATCCAAACGCTATCTACGAGTTATTCTACCTTGATGTACTACATTGTTCCGTGAATATAGTGTAGACTAGACTATTTGAAATTTCCTACACTAATTGAAAATTTAGATGCAATTGTTGATTGACACACACTTGCTTGAGAACAAATTCCCAATTAGAACTTGGCATGCACATGCTTTGGTGGAAATTAGTGTGAGTGATCTACATCAATAATCCCTCTACACTATATTTAGTGTTTAGTGTAGAGTTTTCCTAAAAGTAAAGGGAGGTGACCCCGCATGTCACCCGGAATCGTGGAGTCTTATGTTAGTAAGTGGGTCCACATGCACATGGTGATTTGGCTTGGGAAAGGTGTGGGGGATTCATTAGTCAACTTTTTGGAAACTTGGGGTACTATAGGGGGAGCTTTAGTTTGCATGGGGTAGGGCTTATGTCAAGCATTGATTGTCATTACCACTCATGCATTTCATTGGTGCCAAAAAAAAATGCAATATTTGAGAGTTTTTTGTGGTGCATAAAAAATCTCACCCTATTTGGCACCTCTACCATTCTATCTTTCCTCTTTGGAAAGCACTTTCAAGAAAACTCCACTATATACTGAAAAACGTGTGGAAAATAAATGTCTATAAATAGATATATAGCATTTTTAAATTATGCTTTTAAAAAATACTACCTATTGATAATACTCTTCTTTCTAAAAAATATTTTTTGAAATTTAATTAGCTACTTGGCAATAAAGCATATAATTTGGCTCATGAGTACGATATTTGTAACCCACATTCCAACTTTCTAGGTCAATGGAAATAAGACCACACCCATAGGAAATAGAATTAAGGACCACTTCTTTTCACTCCATCCCAACTTAGTTTGATTCTTTCATGCCTATTTCCACTACAAGTCAAGTCTTTGTAGAACCTTATGAAAAGCTAAACAACAATCATTTAATTGATTTTCAACTGTATCAATAGAGAGGGTCTCCAACCTCTACTTCTGAAATGAATATATATATTAATACAAATGTTATTAATTCCATCATAGTAGAATTTGGAAGATTATGGCTTTGAAGTGATGGTGAAGACTATTTTGGACATGTTATTGAATGGGCCTATTGCAACTTTACATGATGAATGACAATCTTACAATATGAAAAAAAAATTGCCACTATTATATATAATTTGTGTTATATACATTTTGCACCTACTCTATAGGCTTGTATATATCATACTCAAAAACTTCTTGCAGTGAAAGCAGATCAAAGACACTGGGATTATACAATAATTTTTTTTAATTTCTTGTTTTGGGAAGATTTATGATTAAACAATTGAGTTACAATATTCAATCTTCTTCTTTTTGTGATAGCACATATATAAAAACCATAAATATAATTCCAAAGTTTTTATATGTTCAAAACAATTAATATTATTTAAAAGACATGCATAGATTTTGGCCTAATGGCAATATCATGGATAAAAGAGTGAGTTTAAATTAATATCTAAGTAGATTGGAATCTAGTGATTGGATGAGGGGGCTTCAAATTAAAAATCTAATTTTGAAAACTATCAAATATCTTTCATGGATTAAGAATCCTAATCTATGTAAAACGAAACTTCAATAATGAGATTGTATTTTTAAATACATATGCAATAAGTCATTGATTTTGAAATTGAAGGTTCTTCAATCATATCAAACCTACCTCAAATGATCACTGTTTATTCCTAGGATATATCAAATTCCTACGGTTGGACAATAGGATTCCAAATTTATTTGAAATTCAACTATAGATTTCTAAATGGAAAAAATGTGCAATTGATCAAGAATTTATAATCATTGATTACCATTACCGTACCTAGTGGTCGCTTCAACACCTCTAAGTCAAAAGAATTATTTTTCTTTGTCCCAATGATTTGGACACACTGGGTTTCACCTAAGTATTACATGGGTATCACCTATGCATTATAGGGGTAGCACCTTAACATTACATGGATAATCACCTGGACAAAAAGTTTATACTTTCCAAAATTTTGGACAACTCTCCATTTTAAATGAAATATGTACAAAAACAACCACATTACATCGTTTTGGTCAAATTCAACAAATCATTTCCATTATTTGAATTATCTATACCATGATTTTTATTTTATTTCAACACATTTGATTGTACTATTGATAAATGTAAATAAAAATAAAGTCAAACTTGATGTACACTTCTTTTTGAAGGTCATTTTTTAAATCCCAAGAGTCATTAATAATTGCCATTTTGTTAGTTGAATATTTTTACAAAATTAATCATTGAATATCTAAAAATATAGTTTTGAAAATACATTAAAATATTAGAAAAATATAATAGAAGCTTGATCACTAAGTATAAATTCTATGGATTAAATGTTACACATAGAATTGATAGTTATTCGCTTAAGATTTTGGAAATCAACTTAACACTGAATATCTTGAATGAATGATATTAGCCTGATGAACCTCCAAGTATTTAATTTCTATCAATTGACTCTACCAATATTTATAAATTTATATCATATCATAATTTATCTCTATATATAACAATATTCACTATATACTTAATGAAGCCAAAACCTAGATGATACCCACATAGAGTCCCTTGCTAAGACAATGGAGAACAATATTGATACAAAGAACATGTCGATAATTATTGAAGAATTTGGTAGTTTTTTATTCTTTTAATTGCCTTTAGATATTATCAATGAGGTAAAAGCCAAATTTGTATTGAGATACCACCACGGGTGTTGGAGCATTTTGAAATATTAAAATGGACATGTAAGCTTGTCGTTAACATACTAGGTGAACTACATATGGTTGTTGATGAACAAGAACAAAATAAATAAAAATTATTGATGCAAATCTAATACTCAAATTAATTTTGTAAACATGTGTAACACTCTACTATTGAAACAGGGGAGGCCTAAGAGTAAACTCTACCATTGTTTTTCAACCGGAGTACTAGTGGTTTTCAATGGAAAATATTGATACGAGTATAGTTGTAGATAATGAACTTTAGTTTTTTAAACAAATGTTTTTACACATGCATGTGATCTTTGACCCTTATTCATGTCGGAGAAAAGATAGTAGAAAATACTTATATATATTATGTAACGCATGAATTTTGTGTGAAAGAATGCATATGTAACTTGGTAGTACCCTTTGCAATAAGGGGAAGAGTGATGGAACCATTCTTTTACAAGTGCGCAAAGTTACACATCAACTTGCAATATGTTTGAATGACATTAAAAAACATTGTGATCATAACTTTTTTAAGGCACTCAAACTTATGTCCATATTAGCGACAATTGCATAATGTTGCGATCAAAGGATACGGATGCGCTATTAGAGCCGACACCAAAATACTTATAAACTGACTCTATAGGAACTTCCAAAAATTCTTCGATGGGGACTCTTGGGCCTTTGGGGTAAAAAATGATTTGAATTATAAAACACATAAATTAATAATAGCAAGTGAATCAATATCGTATGCGACAATATCATCTTGTAAAGTCAACTCAAAGGAGTAAATATTAATTCATAACAAATGAGATGAAGTAGTGAGTTCTTAAATCTTATCTTTAGATGATATGTAATGAATTTTCTTAAATCAATACCAAGGCACAATTCAATTTTGATACGATAAACAATCTTATAGAAATGACATTTTGATTCAGTGGTAATCTTGATGCTAATCTAAACCCTAATCCTAGATTCCAAACACTAAACTCTAAAACCCTAAACCCTAATCTTTAAATCATTAAACCCAAACAATAAACTATAAATCCTTAACCCTAAAAACTAAACCCTTAAACCTAAACCCTAAATTCTAATCCATAAATCTAATTCTAGAATTGTCTAGTCTGAAACCCTAAACCCTATAATTTACACTTCATACCATGGACTTGCAATCCTAAATCTTAAACCCTAAACCCTCAATGTCAAAATGTCATTTGAATCCTAAACCTAAATCTTTACTTTTATAATCAATATATGGTCTTGATCAATATCCTTAATATGGAAAGAAATGAGTGTAATCAAATACCTATAACCCCAATTGATAACCTTAAATTGATACATAATTCTATACCTTAAATTTAAATTGATTCTTGCAGATTTAAATTGATACCCATAACCCCAATCCATAACCTTAATTGATCATGTAAATAGAAACTTCCATTACGTCGAGATATGAGGAGAAACTTATGTGGTTGATAATTTTTTGGTCAATTTTGGAAGATGCTTTATTTGGAATAGCTCCTCCCAGCCAAACATGATGTCATTCCCTCTTTTTTTCTTAACGACAACTTGTTTAACGTGGTCAATACACCCCAACCTCTTCTCTCTCTCTCTTATTGCACCTTTCTGATACTTGGCAAGCCTTCGTGAATCTATACTGTCTCGAAGTACGCCTTGACATTTAAAAGACTTATTGCATTCGAAGTCAAATTTCTCTGCAAGAAGTGGATACATTATTCTAGGTCTACTTAGTTGTGTTTGGAATTTCTAGAGATGCAGAGGTGTGTCGTCGTGAATGGTGGCTGCGGCCGTGACATCGAGTAGGGTTTTCTCTTCCTTCTTCATTCAAGACATTTTGGTGCACGCAATCGGACCATTTGTAAGTGACTTCTGTCTAAACTTTATGGTGATTTACTTGGATTTTGGTTCGCACATTAGATACTATCATTTTCAATGTAATGAAAAAGTTGTAGGAAGAAGGTGATACTTCGACGTCCACACAATCGCCTCCTTAGTACAGGTTTAGGTATTCGTTTTTTTATTTGTACGTCAGTATGGCATATATGTTCTTGCAACTGTCAAAATGTGTAGTTTTTGTTGGTATGAGTGCTTGAGGTTTTGATTCAATATTCTAGGTTTAAGAAATCATCAATTGTGCCCGATAATGACGCCGTAAGTTTTGGACATAGAATATGTTGTGCACATTCAGCTCGACTCGTGCTAAATGTGCATAGAACATGCTATGTATATTTTTACAAAATATATGCAGTGCACATTCAACTCGACTCGAGCTGAATATGCAGAGCATGTGTTCTACACATTCAGCTCAAGTCGAGCTGAATGTGCTTTGTTTTCACCTAAGTGTGGAGATGAACAATGATGCTATTTTTTTTGTTCATTCTGATTGATGTGGGATGAACCTTGGAATACTATTGTACTACGTCAACTAATTACACTTTCGCCTTAACTTTGCAGTGCCAAGATGGACACTTCAACCGGTGCCTCAATCGACAATGATTTTGGTTTGTTAAGTGACAACTTGTCTTTCCACGATCCAGTAGATGCTGATTTGATGGAATTCGAAGTTCTCCCAAGGCATTCTTGGGTTGGTAAGATAGTCAAAATTAAAAACTTGTCCAGTGTTACAATTGCCATTGGAATACTTCGTAACCTTCACACCACGGCTATTCCTGGGACTGATGCTCCATTAGGTGATACTCACGTTGCCATTCAGGTCTCGAGGACATTAGTTGAAGATGAAGCACCGGACAAATGGCGTTATTGTGTTAAGATTTGGCCTTTTGTCGTACCCCAAATTTTAAAATTTTTGTAATTAGTTATTTGGGAAGGGTATTAGCGTACCACCTTATAAATTTTAGAGGTAAGTAGCCTCCTAGTAGTGACTCTTAGGAAGAATTAGAATAGGAAAGAAATAGGACCCTGGGGAAATGCTAAAGTAGACAAGTAGTGGTTTAATACCAGGTACTAACACCCTAGCCTAGAGGGTAATTAAAAGGCTTGGAGGAGGAGGCTCGGCCGTGTTAAGTTTGCAAGGCCACGGGGGTTGGGAGACCTCATCCCAAAGAGGCCCTACCGGCAACGGGAAGGAAGGTCCACCGGCACCGGCAAGGAAGCCCCACTGGCAACATCAAGGAAGCTCACATAGGCCCTAGTATAAGCAGCCGGGCATTGGAGAGCTCCACATCACACAACAAGGCGGCTAAGAGTAGCTCCGAGCTGGATAGGTCCGAGCTGGAGAAGAGCCTGGTAGGTCTGAGCTCGGAGGGAGCCACCGAGCCGAGTACACCGCACTGCCCCCTCACGCTAGGCAGCCAACAGTCGAGCGGGAGAACATATCGTCACCAACAACAGGTCCGAGCAAGGCTGGTGGCGATCCCGAGCACGAGCTGTGTAGGTCCGAGCACGAGCTGTGCAGGTCCGAGCACGAAGGTGGTGAGTCCGAGCACGAAGGTGGTGAGTCCGAGCACGAGCTGTGCAGGTCCGAGCAAGGGCTGTGTAGGTCCGAGCACGAGCTGTGTAGGTCCGAGCACGAGTTGTATAGGTCCGAGCACGAGCTGTGTAGGTCCGAGCACGAGCTGTGTAGGTCCGAGCACGAAGGTGGCGATCCCAAGCACGAGCTGTGCACGTCCGAGCACGAGCTGTATAAGCACAAGCACGAACTCTGTTCTAGGTCCGAGCCTGGTACAGAACCAAGCCAGGGGTCGTATCACCACCAACGACAAGAATGGTGCGGGGAATCCAAAGGTAAGTGAGGTCCAGGCTGAGAGTACCTCTCTCTACCGAGGAGTACGACCTGGGGCAAGAGAGAAGAAGACCGAGAGAGGAAGTCTTGCCAAAATGACCTCCATCACCAAGGAGGTCTCCCCACGATCCCAAGAGACCTGCTCGAGCTCACTGAATTGAAGGAAGACCTCCTTTGAATGGGTTTCCTCTCGCTCCTAGACTTCTGCTGGAGTTTTTGTGTAGACTCCACGGTGCCAGAGCTACAACAAGATCCGCTACCGGAGCCCGAGGAGAGTAGCATCCGAGCTTGCCCAGATCGTTGGACCATGGGAAGATGGCAGGAGGTGTACGGATTCCCGCGACAGGGGGCGGGCTTCACGAGTTTGAAGAAGGAGGAGTACGCCAAGGGGCTCTTTGGTACCAAGGATGCCAAGAATGGCTATGCATTGCAAGATTGCCAAGATCCTCGGGCAAAGAGGGTTTTCGCTTTCCTCATGCCAATCTTCACCCGGAGAAACCTACCTGAGTCAGGATCACTCTGGCTATCATCCTCTATGGTGCCTATCTGGGAGAGCGGATGGTGAATTGGGCACTTATCATGAAGGAGGTAGTGATGAGGTTGATGAAGAGTGTCAATAGCACGAGGCGCTCCCCCATTTGTCTATACCTCATCCACCTCTATCACCACTTCAAGGAAACCATTCCGAAGGAGGCTATGGCATACGGCACGCAGCTGATGATGAAGAAGTTTGAAAGGATGGAATCAGAGCCTGAGCCTAGATTAGAAGGAGGGAGTAGCTCGTAGCATTCAGAGGAAGAAGCCCTTCCACCTCCCAAGCGCCAACGACCTAGACAGGGAGGAGCACCTTCAACCCGGACTAGAACTGCTGCCCGGGCGGCCGCTACGGGATTAGCACAACTCGGGGGGAAGACTTACCGTGCCTCCGAGTTGGTAGAGGCTCTTCGGGTGTATGTGGACGATGTAGACAAGATCTTGGGCCAGTTGGGCAGCGTGCTCGGCAATACCTCTTACCACGGATTAGTCGCGGAGGCGAAGGAGAAGATAGGAGGAGCCGGTGACCTCCGCCATATGGAACAAAAGGTGAACCGACTCACTTTGGACATGACCAAAATGAAGAGCCGGGCCTTGGAGGCGGAGCGGAGTTGCAAGGAGGCCCTTCTCCAAGCCAATGCATCGACCTCGGCGTTGCAGCTGGTGGAGGAGGCGTTGCACGTTCCAGCGGAGGTAGTGATGAAAGCAAAGATGTTTGATGCGAGGTTGGAGAGGGATGGCCACATTTCAAGCAAGAAGGTAATTGCTTTCATGATGGAACAAACCGTAAAGATCAAAGCGGCGTATGCTAACATGAGGTTGTTGGTAAGCAACCTCACCCATATCCTACCAAAGTTCATAGAGGATTCGGAGGGTTCGGACACAGAGGGCGACTCGGGTTTGGATGCGGATTCGGAGAAGCAAGACTCAGGTGACCAAGGACTTCCGCCACGCAAGGGAGTGATTGACCTCAATAGCCCTGTCCCCCCTTCTCGAATTCCCCCTGTGGAAGTTATCATTTGTCCTTCCCCTTCGGATCTCACCACACAAGTGCAAAGTGGAAGGAAGGATAACTTGGGTGCTACGATGGAGCCTCCACGCACAACCCTCATTCATCAATTTTCCCTTGGAGACCCCATTCGTACCACACCGACTGTTGCTCCTTCACCAGGTATGTCTCCGTTTAGGAAGAGCACGAGTGAGAGTTCGGCCTACTTACACCTTCCAGTACAGGCTGAGGTTAAGTTGGGACACACCTCCATACCGGAGACCTTCATGGGGACCCCGGGCCTCGTACCGACCCTTCCGGCCCGGTCCGAGCCTCATCGAAGCACGACTTCCGTGCTATTAACTCCGGGTGGTCCGGATGTCTCCTTGACTTCGATGGAGGCCCTACCTCGGTCCTCCATGGCTGGATTGGCACCATCTTCATCTACCAATCTGCTTTCACCTCTTGTGACACTCGCAAAGGTTGCGTTGAATCCGGCTTTGAGCAAGAGCGCAAAGAAGCGGAAGAGGAGGGAAGAGAAGAGAAGACTTGAGGAGTTGACCCGGAAATAGGGTCAGAATCATTAGTTGGTAGGTCACTATTCATTCGCGGACTAGGCCCCGCGTTGTCTTTGGATTTTGACTTGGTTTTGCCTTGGGTTTTGTGTAATAAGTGACCTCTGACAGTGCACGTCGTGTGGAGTGGCAGCCACCGCCGCCAAGAGTAGTTAATGTCACCGTTAGAAGGTATTGTTGAGTTTGGACTCTTGTGAGAGTCCTTAGCAGTATAAGAGAGGAGTCTCGTGGCCTCTCTCTTCACTACTTGATGTGTGTATTTGCTTTCAGTTTAATTCTAAACCTACGCTCTGAGAAGACCTTCGATGGTTGGAGAGCTCGGATTGCATACATGACTGAGAGTGCCATTTCAAGTAGTCCACTCCTCAAGTCTATTCTAATTGTCTAATCATTGTTTCCTTGTTCCATCATGTAGATTAGTCCGGGTGGGTGGGAATAACAGGTGAGGTGAGAAGATAGCTAGTAGGGGCGTGACTCCAACTCTAACCGTTACAGTCGTTTCCTTGTTCCATCAAGTAGATTAGTTGGGTGGATGGGAATAACATGTGAGATTGTACGTGTCTAGGGAAGGACGAGGGAGGAGTGACGGATGTATAAGGGTCCTAGCGAGTCTTGAGTGACCTTCCGGCGTACCGGTTGGTGTCGGTTGTGAAGACTCGTATCATTCCCTGAAATATCCTACCTCCAGCCCCATCGGATGTGGAGGGAGACTAAGAGGAGGACGGATAGTGGGCGGGTAGGCCCCTTGCTCACTTACATTAAGCTGCTCGCAGCCTCGAAAACACGGGTCTAATACCTCTTTGGGGGGTCTCAGTGACACCATAACCATCCAAGTGAGTGAGTAGAGTTAGAAAGAGAGAATGGGAGGTAGAATAGCTGTTACTTGTGTCCAACGCTAAAATCTCTGTGAGTCCACGGACTACCGTCCGTGGTGATATAATCTCTATCTCGGTACTCGTGTACTCCGGATGTCTATAGTGTGCATAGTTGTAAAGATAACCCCCCCCTCTCTTAACCGGGGCTAAGTCGAAGTAGGCTCCTACCTGAAGGTCCCTACCTTCCGAGCGAAGTAGGCTCCTACCCGAAGGTCCCTATCTCCGAGCGAAGTAGGCTTCTACCCGGGGGAAAGCACTCGTACGGAGAGCGGGTTGGTGTATGTAGATAACGCTCAGGCGTTGTAATCTAACCCTTTCCCTTTCTTTCCTTTGATGTAATGATTGCGATATAGGTAACATTGTGTACATATAAACTGGTTGTTAGTCGTTGTAGTTCACGGTGATTCTCTGTGGGAACGATAACCTTAAGGGTATCTTTGTGTTAAGATGTGAATAGTTGCCAACACGTACTACGACACCTGTTGGTCAAGTTTTCTATAATAGTGTAAATCTCTTGCATCACCAGCAGCGTGATACTTACAATTCTGTAATGGCAATGAGAACCTAGTCTCTTGGAGAGAGGACTCGCTCTTATGAAAGTTCATCTAGGATCCCTTCAACCATGGTTTCAACAAAATCATCATTTCTCCTCTCTGGCGAATCTATCAACTCTAATGCTGGAAACCGTTGTTGCTCCAGGAGTTGTGTTCAACGCTTCCCACGATTGAATATTAAGGTATTGAGGATGAGGATGTATTTTGGAACCTCCGTTCAATTTAAAAGGCATATGAAGCTAGATGTTCACGGACAGTTTCATGTGGACAATAACGGTAGAAATGTGGCAACCATTGAGGGCATTGATGTGTGCGCAGCTGTCTGGCAGCACATCATGGGCCTCAGTGAAACCTCGTTCTATGAATATGCCAAGGATGCAGCGGCTGGTGTAGTCGTGCAACCGCATGGTAATACTGGGAAACGGAAACCTAGAAATCACACAGTAGTCGCTACCGCAACATTACGTGTCATCCTTAATAGGAATGCTGACCACATGTCCTACAAGTCCCACATCTTGCCTTTGGGTGAGACATCTGTGGCCAAAGTTCTTCGCGCAAATTTCAAGTGGAAAGATCAAATTCCTGCAATTGATGCCCATTTAGTTGATTGCGGGCTTTCCCAAATTTCCATTTCAAGGCTGAGTAAGATCAGGCAGGTCCATTTTTCCGATTACAATGCAAAACAACATGGGGATAACTTTGCACATTGTTCAACGTGTAATAAGTACCATTCCCATCGGAGGTTGCAGCAGCCTAGAAGAGAAGCTGTGCTATTATGGCTGTGGAGGTTGAATCTCCATTTGGATTCAACATGGGCTCATCGAGAGTTGTATTATTCCAACCGTTACCGCTTTCAAGAGTTGCCGGATGAATGTATTACGATTATGCACGACAAGATGGATCACTCGAAGACTGCATCTCCTCTCCTCTCTCACAAGACGAAACATTTGGATGGTCTGATGAAGTTGCCCATCTCTATTATTGGAATGCTTGCACATGGTCATGGCGATGTTCGTTATGCTCATTATGGCTTGGACATTTATCCACATGATGTCAACTATATAGTGGGCTCTTTTGCTAGATTGTTGCGAGATTTAGAACAACCTCCAAAGACATCGTTCCGACAATTATTTTAGGATTCGGGGAGAACTGCATTGTTTCGAGCTATTTTGCAAGGAGCTTCAGATACTTGTGTCCCATTCCTCCGCGCCGCACTTAAGTCTCTAGCTACAACAAAACTTTTGTTGCCTACATTGCATGTGCAAATGGACAATGAGGTGAGTGACAACAAAAATAGATATGTATTCTGCTTTTGCTCTCTTCTTGTTGCAAAGGGTATCTTCCAAGA
Source organism: Bryoerythrophyllum caledonicum (assembly GCA_963971425.1). NCBI lineage: Eukaryota > Viridiplantae > Streptophyta > Bryopsida > Pottiales > Pottiaceae > Bryoerythrophyllum > Bryoerythrophyllum caledonicum. The sequence continues at coordinate 17,233,550 of OZ020514.1, forward strand.
GGTTTATGTTAATTTCATGCTTGTTGGCCACACACATGATGACATTGATGCATTATTTGGTCAATGGAGTATGGCTTTGAAGGAGAGTTTTCCCACGATCCCTTTGCTTATAAGATCATTTATGGAGAACAAAAGTGTGCCAACAATCCCTCACTTGATTGAAGAAGTCCCGGACTTCAAGTCCTTTATTAGTGAAGGTATTGTAGGTGGAGACGAAGCATTGCAGGGCCACACAAAGGCTCACCAATTCAAATTCTTTATTGACTCCAATGGATGTCCCATGATGAAATACAAGATTCTTTTTCATCAAGATGATTGGCTTCCTAGAGAAGGGGGTGGGATCAAATTGTAGAAGGAGGATTCAAATGGGAGGTCTTTGTGGCCACGTGGAGAACCACCTTCATTGCAGCCACATGCAATGCGCAATCTTTCTGAAGTGATTAAAGGTCTTTCTGGATTCATTTCATATTGGGAGCGTCAAGCACGTGAGGATCATACAGGTGAATATTGAAGGCGATATGAGCCTTTGAGCTACTATTGGCGGACAGTGAGAGAGTCACTTAGTCTACCAATGGACTTGCCTACCTTTCTACAGGATGCTTTTGGGCCTTCTAGTTGTATTGATCAGACAATGGAGGACCAATTCACTAGTATGGGCGCTGTTCGTGAGGAGCATGATGAGGATGACCACTTTGTTGGGCAGAGTCGAGATAGGCCAGCCCCTTCTTTTCGGATTAATCGAGACATTTACTCAGGCTATTTTGTTGCATTAAGACCCTGTGATGGAAATGAACGTCCTGTTTGGATTGCACAAGCTCTCTCGGGCCCTAATTCGGATCTGGAAAGGCCTAATTCTATCAAAATATAGTACTTCCGGCCCACTTCACGCGATGCAAATGTCCAAAGATGCTATAATGGATGGGCCTCTTCCAACGGTCTACAATGGACAATTGATGACGAGCAACTTCCGCAATGGGAGGATACGGGATCTCTGTTGACTGCATGGAAGTCTAGAAGTAGGAGTGAATTTCTTGTTGTGAAGATACCTAGAAATCAAGTTCAAATCATTCAAGATTGTTTGATCAGGGATGCCGAGCTGTCTTCTTCGTAATGGTTTTTCAGTACAAAGATGTTGCTCTTATACTAGTATCCAAGAATGTGTGCATAAGATCGAAATATGTTGGCATGATTTAAGCTCGAATCGAGCTAAAAGTGTACACCCATTTCTTGTGGAGATTAATACATTTTAGAATTTTGATATTTTTGTTATTTGCTATGCTGAATGGTTTATCGCATAGGAATTGCTTGGGCACATTCAACTCGACTCGAGGTGAATGTGTATGGCTTTCTTTTTGGAGAGAAATGAATGTTGGGCTTGATGATTTGCCTTTTGATATTTGCTATTCTGAATGTATTATCGCATAGGAATTATTGGGGCACTTTCAGCTCGACTCGAGCTGATAGTTTGCTTCAATTCGATAAATGCATTTTCCTGCCTTGACATTTGATCTTTCGTTTTTGAATGATATTTGGAGTTGTAAGTGTTGCTTGCTTTTAGCTTGACTGAAGCTAAAAATGTACTTCAATTTCTTTCTAGCCTGATTTTAAATTGAAAATAATTCCGCACCTCCCATTTTAGTGGACACCAAACTCGAAGATAGTATTCAAAGGTTACTATGCAAATCACTAAACATTTGCATATTTAGGTTAGCTCAAGCTTTTCATATTATTTTGGAAGGCTCCTAATCTCTCAATATAATGAATATGGTGTTCTACGAGTAGGAGTTGTAGGAAGAAAAGTGGGATCACTCGGTAGTTAGGGTCTTTAGTCAGCTAGGTTTAGTAGCAATTAACGATGGGGCTCAAGGTTGCACCCGGCTACCAAACCCTAGGCTAAATTTTTTTATAAATTGGCATACTAAATAGGAGCGGAAAAATTAGATCTCAGATCCATAAATTTTGGTTATGAGATTTGAAATCCGAATTTTCAGGGATAAGATCTTTTTACTTTTGAGATAAGATTTATCGGATTTCCAGCGGATAAGGTAGGCTTTTAGATTCAGGATTTTGTTAGTACTTAATAGATAAGTTTTAGACAACTCATCATCATGTTTTCTCTGATGAAGATTATTTTCTATCTATCACGTTTTCTCTTTTTCAATTTGTGGTGATTAAGGTTTCTTTCCTATGAGGAAGCGGATCCATTATGGTTGGGGTATTGTGATTTAAGTTCTTATGTGTTGAGTGTAATAAAGGTTGTACTTGGAACAACCGGTTAGGGCTTGCATTGGGATATCGCAAAGAAGAGCTAGAGGAAAGATTAGGTATACACTTGACATTCTGCAGGGACCGGAAGTAGCCAGAAAGGGGAAAGAGACGTACTGTAGGGCCTGGTAGTTCCTAGGGCACAAAATATCCGTGTGAACCCAAATTTTGGTTGAGGCCAGAATTTCCCCTTACGATAGGAAAAAAGCCCGGTGCGTACATCTAGAAGGAAGTTTACTTATAAATTGCAACACTTATTGAGTAGAACCACTATAGTACCAACCGGAATGTCGATGTAGTCCGGATCGACCTTTGTGTGACCGCATCTGGATGGCCATCTGGATGATGTGAGAAGGTGGGTCAGGCCGCAACAATCATCCACCGGTTAGCGGAGTAGAGAGAGTGGGTGTCCAGCCACTATAAATTTTGGGGCAGTGGGTGTCTAGCCACTTAAAGTCACAAGATAGTGGGAAATCCGGCCACTTATTCAAAACATGAACAGTGGCCTTCCGGTCACTGGTTTAAACCATCCGGAAGACTCTCTGAGGAGAAACATAGATAAATCAAACCACCGTCCGGCTATCCGGAAACCAGTTCCGGAAGCTGTATGTAAGAACTCTGGAATGTGAAAGGATCCAAATAGTAGATCAAAAGGATGAATAGGAAAGCTAACCTGTGGAGTAGTGTTTGGTAGTTAGTTACTTTTTACCTATCAATTAGGAAAGAAACAATAGGTCTCTGTGGGAACGAACTTAGAGCGGACACTTTGGATACATTTAGCTACAACTAAGTACTATCCAGAGGAATACATACTCTACAACTCGCAACACGTATGTTGATTAAAATGCTGCAGATGCATCTAAGTTACCTCGTACACCTGTTTCACAATCAAGCATTTATCCCTCCGTTGAACCAAAGGTACTCTCTTGGAGGGCAAAACAGAAAATGTCTACGCATGAAAGGATGCGGAATATTCACCGAAAGAGTACACAACAATTTTTTTGAAGTGTGGCAATACAATATTATCTTTGGTGGTATGAAACAAACGTGGTGCAATTCTGACAAAAGTACTTAGAGAAGAGAGAACCTGGAATCACAAGCATACACGCCCACCACCAATCACAATTTGAGCGCGCTTTAGAGAGTATTGACTTGTACAATGACGCACACACCATGAACCAGTATGCCTCATTCATGAAGAAAATGATCACTCAATGCACGAGTAATGCATCGCATGTATTTGATTGCGAGGTGACAAAACCACAAGGAGGCCAACATTTGCCTCAAGACTTGGAACTCCGCAAGTTCCTCGAGGGTGCAAAGACTTCATTTGGTAGGTTTTAAGCCTCTGGTACAAGAGGCATGCCTTAGAATGAACAAGCAATAAAGTCGGCCATGGAGATGCATATGTAGCACAACTTGCAATTCCTTCGAGAAGATGTCGGTTCTATGGGCTCTTTGAAAATGACACCATGGATTCAGAAGATGCGCATTATAGGTGTAAGAGCAATTTTGGCATACATGGAATTTGTCGTAAATATACCAATGATATCCTATCCAAAAGAGAAATTTAGACAACGGTCTCATAGAGCTATGATAGGTCATGTTGCAAACCCAGGAGTTATGAACTTTTGGGCGGTGAATACAATAAATAAAGAAGTGTACAGATTGTGATGGAGAAATCGAAGCATGGTTCATTTCAAAATTGTTAATTCAACGGCGATTCTAGCGGCTTTAAGCAACCCAATCCTTTCAGCTCCACACATTTCACCAGAGGACATTGCAGAGATCTTAGCCTTTTGAAGGAATAGGGCGAGACTTGCTTGGGCTTTGATGTACACCATGGCCCAAGTCCACAAGGCAAATGTCATTCTCAATCACACCGCTCCCACAAATGTGCTTTTCCACCTCAATTGAGGTTCGAAAGAGCTAGGGAAAGGATTGCACAAGCAAATGAAATACACAAGGTGTTACAAACAATGATTGGAGTAAGATATGGCCTTCTTTCAAAGGCCTTCACTTAGAGTACCAATTGGTAACAATCTTTGCCAATATATATGGGACTACTTTAAATTCCTTTCACCTCTCTCCATTTTCTCTCCTTTACTTTCCCTTCAAAATCTACCTCAACTAATTACAATTTCTTAATAACTATGAGCAACTCTAATCTCTAACACTCCTACTTTGCAAGTAGTTACCTTTTTGTAATTCCATCGCCTTTGGTAACCTTTGATGCTACTCTTTTGCAAGTGCTTTTGTCAACACATCCGCCACCATGTCTTCCGTTGGACAATACTTCAAGCATATCTGGCCACTCTCCAACTTCTCACAAATGAAGTGATGTTGCACATCAATGTGCTTCGTGCATGAGTGGTCTGTGGGGTTCTTTGCAAGAGCTATGCACCCTTGGTTGTCACACATGATGGTCATTGCTCCTTGAATAAATCCCACACCCACTCAAAGCTTGCAAAGCCAAATGGCCTCCTATATACTTTTGCTAGTTGCCATGCACTCCGCCTTCGTCGTGGACGAGGCAATGGTTGGTTGCCTCTTGCAATTCCAACTCCAACAAAGAATACATACCCTGCTATTGAACAATGTTCGTTCACATTTTTGGCCCACTCCGCATTGCATTACCCCCTCACAGCAATGTCCTCACCACCAAGGCCCAATTTGTGGTCTATAGGACCTTGCAAGTATCGCATGATGCGCTTCACGGCACTCCAATATGTCATACCAATCCTAGACATGAATTGGCTCACCATGCTCACAACAAATGCAAGGTCGGGCCGTGTGCCTACCATGGCATACATCAATGACCCAACTCCACTCTTGTATGGCACATGTCGTGGTTACTAGAGTAGGTATTCCTTCGAATAGCAATAAATTGTAGCTAAATGTACCCAAGGTATCCGTTCTAAATTTGTACCCCCAAAGACCTATTGTTCCTTTCCTAACCGATAGGTATAAACTATCTAATTACCAAACACTACTCTCTTGGTTAGCTTTCCTATTCATCCCTTAATCTACCATCCAAATCCTTCCGGATTCCGAAGGTCTCACAATAGTTTCCGGATCCTTTCGGATCTCGGATAACGTCTTACGGATTTAGTTTTGGAGATTTTAAACTAGTGGTCGGGTCCCACTGATCCTATTTTGTATGAGTGGCCGGATGCCCCACTGTCTTGTGACTAAAAGTGGCTAGACACCCACTGCCTTGTAACTTGTAGTGGCTAGACATCCACTCTTCTACTCCGCTAACCAATGAATAGTTGTTACAGCTTGACCTACATTCTCACATCATCCGGATGGCCATCTAGATGCGGTCACACAGAGGTTGATCCGGACTGCAATGACATTCCGATTGGTACTACAATGGTTCTACTGAATGAGTGTTACTCTTTTGTAAGTAAACTTACTTCTAGACATACACATCAGGCTTTTTCCTATCGTAAGGGGAAATTCCGGCCTCAACCAAAAACAGAGTTCACACCGGTATTCCGTGCCCTAGGAACTACCAGGCCCACCCCTGCAATATATTCCTTCTTCCCTCCTGCCTACTTTTGGTCCCTGCAGACAACCAGATCTCTACCTAACCTCTCCTACAGCACTTCCGGGCGGTCTCCTAATGCAAGCCCTAACCGATCGTTCCAAGTACAACCTTTATTACACTCAACACATAAGAACTTAAATCACAATACCCCAACCACAATGGATCCGCTTTTTCACAGGAAAAAAACCTTAATCACCACAAATTGAAGAAGAGAAAACGTGATAGATAGAAAATACTCTTCATGAGAGAAAACAAAATGATGAGTGGACTAAAACTTATCTATTAAGTACTAACTAAATCCTGAATCTAAAAGCCTACCTTATCCGGTGGAAATCCGGGAAATCTTATCTCAAAAGTAAAAAGATCTTATCCCTGAAAATCCGTATTTCAAATCTCGGATCCATAATTTATGGATCTGAGATCCGGTTTGTCTGCTTCTAACTAATAAACCAGTTTAGGGTATTCTTTGGCCTACGCTTTGGTAGCCGGGTGCAACCTTGAGCCCCATTGTTAATTGCTACTAAACCTAGCTGACTAAAGACCGTAACTATGGAGTAACCTGGTTCTTCTTCCTAAGACTCTTACTTCTACTAAATTACCTCTATAGCGGCTGCACTGGCCTGTGGCTGCTCCGGAGTGGACGCTGGCCGCTCCGGCGTAGACTTGGGCTCCTTGTCCTTTTGTCTGGAAGGGGATTCCGGATCCTCCGCTGTTGATGTGCCGGTCTGGGGTGATGGTGACCGGACTCGAAGGTTGGGTAGGTCTCAGAAACTTCCGCTGGGGCTGACATCCATATCAGTCGCCGCTTGGCTGCGAAGGAGAAGGGTCGCCCGTAGTTGAACCGAAGAAGGAGACTCTGACGGAATCTGGAAGAATAGAGGGGTTTCCTGTGAGAGGCCTTCCGTCATGACACTCTGCCACTTCTAGAGGGTCTCTGTGCTTGGGAAGGGCACCCCGCTCCAGCTCATCGGAGAAGCTAAATATGGAGGCCCAATGAGGTCATTGAAACCTCCGGCCAACGTCTGTGGTGTTTCGGCTGCAGGTTCGGGTGGAGTTCTAGATGGCTCGACTCTAGTCGGTGTCGCAAGTGTTGCCTCCGGAACTGGAACCTCGAGTGTCTTTGGAGTTGCAGAGGTCAGGTTCTTCACCAGCTCCACCATCTTGCTCCAAGTCTCCTCCATCTTCCGGTTGTGGTGTAGGAGAAACCGGATGATCTTCCCCCTGTTGAGTTTGTCATCCTTCTCCTGGCTACTGTGTAGAGGAGAGCCCGGTTGATGGTATCTATCGAAAAGTTGAGGACTTCGCAAACTTCGTCAAGGCCTGAGCGGGCATCCCCTTGAGCATCTTTCGCCTTCTCCACGCGCTTCCACAGCCGGACATTGGTCTGGATGAGGGTGGTTTGTTGCTGCTTGAGCTGCTGGATTAAGACTTCCTCGGCCTTCAACTACTAGAGTCGTAGGATGAGATCCAGGGAGTCGTTTGTCTCCACCTCTTCCATGATAGCCATGATCATGGCTGTCCTCTCCTTGATCTCACCTTCTTAGATCCTTACCCGCCAGACTACATGGTGACAGAGCTACGCAACGTCCTCTAGAATGGTGTCGGTCAGTGTCGGGGCAAAAGTTGGCTATGGCTCTTCTCCAGAGTTGTAGGGTTCGGCTCTTTGTTCTCTCGACGGTGGTACCTCGGTCAGGCTCTGGGTCTCCATCTCCTCCAGAGGCTAGCTCGGACCTGCGGGTTCCGGAGTCTTCTGAATTGATCTGCTCCGCTTCTGGAATCTCTTGGTGATGAGCGGGGATGATGATGTCTGCAACTTCAAGTCCTCCAAGGCCTCCTTCTCTTTGTCTTTCTTCCACCCACCATGAGACTGGATGCTCAGTAGTTTGTCGAACTCGTCCTGTTCTTCCGGACTCAACATCTTCTTTTTGGCGTACAAGTGCGCCACGTAAGTTGAGAGAGGTGTTGCGAGGGGCCTTGGAAAGATTCTTGACTATCCGGTGAATCTGGTCTCCCATCAGGTTTGCCCAGTCCATTGTGTGCTTTCCTCTCATCGATCCCATGATCAAACTAGGTAACTTCGCCACTACCTTCTTTGGTTTCTCCGGATGGAAGATGGGGTTTAGGTAGGCGACGACTAATCTGGCGTCCGGATCCGTAAGGTCGCTGAGGACATACCCGTCCTTAGGGTTGGCCTTCTATAGTAACTCCCCCTTCAATAGGTCGTTGTTGCGCTCCGCCACCTTGACTACGTTCTGACGGAAGCCGTAAGTGTCCCTCTAGACCGCTGCAGTCCATTCTTCTAGATGCGCTTGGATGCGTCATTCGTAATGGTTCGGCGGCTTTCCCACGAGCTTTGTCACCATCGCCTCATTGAGGAATGCCCATGGCGCCCCGAGAAGTCCGTTGCAGCCTATCAGCTCTAAAAAAACTCTAAAATCCCAAACTCCTCTTCTGAAGTTGGCCACTCCGGCGCCACCTTCTGCAGCAGTAGGTTTCCGGCGGCCGGAGTCTTGCCCATCTTTCCGGCCATCCGACCCCACCTCTCGGTGTCCTTGCGCCTCGCAATCGTTTCCGAAACCCTACACGCACTGACCTCATAAAGTCCCTCATTTCTAGACTATTTTCGTACTAGAGGATCAGAAGACACAAGGCGTAGAGAAGTAGTAGAGAGCAGAGAGTGCAGGAAACGACGAACAAGAATGATGGCGTCCTCCGCTGGCAGACACGTTATATATTCCCCACAATGTACGGATACCGTTGGGGTCATGATGACAATACCGGATCCGGATATCATCTTATCCAAGACAACCGGTTCCAGATTCCACCATACTTCGATTTCCGGACCTCCGGAAGAGTACCGGAACTGTTATTTTAAAGATGCCAGTTTAGCAGTGAAACCTTATTTCTACCGAGGACCTATTTATGTTAGTAAAACCAAGCTTACTGCCTATTTTTATTTTTTTCTCCCATTTCTTTCCGGATTTAGTGCTAGTGTTTGGAAGCGAGTGGGAACGCCTTCCATCTCACCTTGAATTGCGTCAAACTCTTCCTTCAAAAGCTTCAACAACTTAACATTCTCATCATGAGGGATACCAATGGACTTGCACTCCTCCATGTTGAAGCGTTTGAGCACCTTTTCAACATACTTCTTTTGACTCATGGTAATAGTGCGTGCCTTGCGATCTCTCACAAATTCTACACCAAGACAATACTTTAATTCATCAAGATTGTTCATCTCAAACTCCGTGTTGAGCTTAACTTTAAACCACGCCAACTTAGCCAAAAGGCTAGCCAAGATGATCAAGTCATCCACATAGATGAAGACTATCAACAAGTACTCACTCATTTGCTTAATGTACAGGGATTGGTTCACGTCGAAGCAAAATGGAGTGGCCCATTGGTATCCCTCATGATGTGGTTATCAAGTTGTTGAAGCTTTCGGAGGAAATTCAAGGACGCTTAAACATAGACAAATGCAAGCCCATTGGAAACCCGCTTCATAAGAATGTCAAACTATTGAAGCTCTCCAAAGAAGACTTTGACGCCATTCTAGATGTGATGGAAGACGTGCCATGCAATGGTGGAGTTTGGGCCTTGATGTGTATTAGGGTAGCAACGCGGCTTGACCTTGCATCCGCGGTGAGCATGGTACACCAATTCATGTCTAGGGCAAATCCTTCACATTAGAGTATTGTGAAGCGCATCATGCGGTACTTGCAAGGTACCAAGGACCACAAAATGTGACTTGCAAGTAAAGGCATTGCTTTAAGAGGGTACTATGATGCGGATTGGGCAAGAGATGCAAACAAGCGTCGTTCAACAACGTTGTATGTATTCTTTTCGAGGCGTTGCTCTAAAAGGTTTAGGATCAAGGACGTTCTCCATGTGCCCAAGTTGCAAGCAAACTTGCTCTCAGTGAGCAAATTTGTGACAAGGGTAAAAGCAAGCTACACCGGTATAAAAAACGTGCCACAAGTTGTTTTTGTAGGAGTAACACACATTCTTTTGTCTACCAAACAAGATGTACCTTTGTTTTCAGATTTTTGATGATGGAATGTTGTTCCCAACTTGAATGGCATTAAACAAATGCTAAAAATTTGGTTAGTCGATCAATGATTTCATCTGTATGACTGAATTTGTGGGAGAAATATACTTGTCACAAAATACTAGATTAGTACAAATATATTGTTTTTGAGTGATTTGTGATACGTATGATAATGAAAATTTGCATGCACATTGATAGCGTGACGTGAATCGACTATTCAATAAAAAAATCAAATTTTCAAATCCAATTGGTAGAAAACATGCCGATCGTACATGGTTCAAAATGACTAAGGATTGGGTCGTTTCTTTAATGGATTTTTGTCAAAAATAGTGCTTCATATATAACCCTAGGTCGGCATATGGTGGCTTTCTTTTTAAAAAGTTTTTTTATATCTTTTTTTTGAAAGTTCAATTTAAAATATACTAAATATATACCATGGTCTTTGCCCAAAATAGGGTGGGTGTAGCATGCTTTCACCCACAAGTGGAATGAAGGTGCAATTCAACGTAAATGGATGTGTGTTGAGGGCACCAAACAAAGATGTTTGTATGGAAGCACCTCGTGAAGGCAACTTGTATGAAGCAACTTTCATGAAAGTGTTTGAGGCGGATGCGGCCAACGTGGCACAATCATCAATAGAAAGCGTTGCGTTGGAGCTTTGGCATTGTCGTCTTGGTCATTTAAACGTGAAAAGTGTGCATTTACTTGAACGCATGGTAACTAGCATGACTCTTGGCAAAGATGAATCATCAATGTCATTTCTTTGAAGGGTATGTACAAGGCAAGCACCATTGGGCACCATTTTCGAAGGACGAAGCGGCGCATGCAACAAAGCCTTTGGAGATTGTGCATTTGGATGTGTACGGCCCTATAAAGACCTCTTTTATAGATGGTGCAAGATATTTTGTGACCTTCATTGATACTTTTTGAGGAGGGTGTGGGTGTACATCTTGAAGAGAGAGGGGGAATGCCTTGAAGAGTTCAAGAAGTTCAAGGCCCTTGCAAAGAAGCAATCTGAGCAGAAGATCAAGGTGTTTTTGTCTGACAATGGTCGGCAGTTCATATCCAAAGGCTTTCAAAGTTTCTTGAAGAAGCATGGGATTGAGAGACACAAGTCAACACCTTACTCGCCAGAGCAAAATGGAGTCTTGGAACGTACAAATCGTACCATAGTAGAGATGGCGAGGAGCATGATCCATGCACAACGCCTAAAACTTGAATCTGGGCAAAACCGGTGGTCAATGTGGTCTTCAACCGCAATCAATGTCCAACGAGGTCCTCTCGTCACCATCACACCCCAAGAAGCTTGGAGTGGCATAGAACTGCGGGGAGAATCGAAAGAATGTTTTGCAGCGTTGGGATGCATATGTAGTTTGGTCGATAGATCCTCTGAAGTTGCAGAGGATTTCCAAATTCTACAACGACACCAACTACCAGGACCATGCATAGCCGACATGGGGAAATCAGATCTTGAGTTGCAGAAGAATTTGGCTCAACTCAGAACGACCAAGCTACTAGCAAGGAGAGGGCGCAACTCGCGGCAATGGCGTAGTCTTTGACAAGGAGAAATACACGATAAGTCTTTCTCTAGAATTATCCTCGAGTCGAGGATAATACTTGATAGTTAACAACTTCCATTTTATCCCTTCTCCATGTCTTTTTTAATACCAATGATAATGTTTAGATATTTGACATGGTTGGGTTTCTTGAATTGCAGTTATTCTCCAAACTTATTGTCAACCGCTTCCAGAACATCGACCCCACGAAGTAAGGGAAGCAGGTGAACAAGTCGTCAGATATCACGAATGAGATCAAGGTGATCACATTGCCTGATGACATTTTCAAGCTGTGGGAAAATTTTCTCGAAAAGCACACGAAAGGCGAGATCATCAACCCGGATACGATGGTTATGTATATTGAGGCTAAAAATTTTGAAGCCTCTCCCATTCATCATGAATTCCTCAAGAGGTTGGGCCACCTCTCCGATAAGGACTTACGGGACGTGTTCACCTACCTGGTTGATAGTGAAGGCCCGAATGGGTATCCGAAAGTCATGCTGCGGCGGACAAGTGTTGTTCACGGGTCCTGCTATCACTACGAGGAGTGGGCACTACGAGGAGATTGCCGGAAGAGGAAGCGCATTGTCCTTCAGGAATTGATTGCAATTGATCCTTCTTTGAAGTTTTTGATGCCAGACGGGTCCACAAACAACGAGGTGTGGAAGGTATGGAAGCAAAAACACTACGTGTCTTCTGCGACGTACAATATGCTCTTTGTCTAGCCCGACAAGGAGTTCTTCTCTATGAGGCTCACAAATGCTAGGAAGCTAAAGCGAGCATCTCAGTTGGTGGAGAAGTTTCCAAACGTGTTTCCATTCTTTCGGAAGTTTTTGTACGTGAAGAGCCACATCGACCCCGTTGTTGGACCAGCCAAGCTTCGCGATTTTGATGGGGAGAAAATGGAGTTCTCTGAATATTTTGATCCGCCTGCGGAGGACAGAGAGTGGTCCCTTGGTCTCCTTGACCTTTGACAGGTCCCCCAATGGTCTTCCAAGGAGGACTCATTTGATGAGCTATACTTCTCGGAGTTTCTAAAGACCTTGAAGACACAGAGAAGAAAATCCACCCTTAACTCTCCGACTGTTTGGGTGAGGATAATCTCTTTGGAGCAGCGAGCGGTGCAATTGGAAAGTATGCGCAGAGGAAGATGTCAAAATATGTGTGCCTTCAGTTGAGGTACATGCCATCCGCATACAAGCGGCTGAACTTAGGGACATCGAGGTCGAAGTGTATTGAGGTATACCTTCTACTCCTCATAAGGGACAACCATCTCGATTCTCCTGCGCTACTGAAGAAGATTGATCTGAATTACTCTGCCGCGGATATCCCATACTACGCCGAGAAAAACAGTATTTGGAGGCATGCTTCACTGTTCACAGCTACGAATTGCGTATGGAGTTCTACCTTGAGCTCCTATCGGCCTTCAGCAAGCCCGAGGGCAGAGATTTCAGAGTCTATTGTGGCTCCAAGCTGGTGTTGGCGAGTAAGGTAATTGATCTCCTTCATTACTAAGTTTATCCTCGGGTCGAGGATAAACCTGATGAATCACCCATTCACAATATAATTCTATTTTTGGTTGTTCTGAATCATGCCTCTTCATGTATGGCTTAGTAACTGTTTATCCTCGTCTCGAGGATAACTCTCATGCTCGCCTCTCCATTACTGTTTTCTGTTGGTATCGAGTTTAACTCATTATTTTTTGTCTTCTCTTTTGTAGATGTTTGGAACGTCATTTTACGGTCTGGTGGACAAGGACTATTGCAATTTGTACAAACACAATGCGAAAAAATTGAGAAGTATGACATAAACGACTTCCTCTATAAGGATTGTCCGTATGTTAGTCGTCCCCTGCCGCCGGATTCCGATGCTCCCGAATCCACACCAACACTCAACACTTCAGATCGCAGGCCCTCAAGGATCGTTGCCGCTCGCACAAGTTCTGCACAGAGGACTTTGGAGACTGCAACTGCAACGACCTCAACCTCTGGAACCGAAGCTCCCATTCATCGACCTAGAGCCTAGGCAGCTTCGGGTGTTCGTCCTAGAATCCGTCAGGTTTCAGTCATCATCTACGAAAAACCTGCGGTGGATGCCGACCGTCCACTCTCGTGTAGATTTCCTCCTCCGCCAAATCCCCCAGAAGCTAACGACGAGGATACTCCGGAATGGGATACTTATGGGAGTAATATTGGTGTGAACCTCTTGTCTCTTGGACCCGTGTCGGCTGGGCCATCTTCTCATCATGTTGGTGATGAAGGCGAATTACCGGTGCCATCATCCTTTGGAGTCGACGTTGCGGTGCTCCCCAATAAGGTCCCTTCCTCAGATATTCCTAGTCTTCAAGGGAAAGCCTCTTCTATTTTAGCACCTCCATCTAAGGAGGCACCACAAGCTGAAGGGGGCAAGAAGCGGGATGTTGCCATCATCCTGCTTTGAGATTCTAGTGACGACGAAGGCCCCAAACCTCCGGTGGCTGGCCCATCAAATGTTAAAACTCCTGGAGTTAAACATCCTTTGGAACCGACTATGATTGAGGCTTCCGACTTCTTTATCAACGTTGCTGGAGAAGCCCTACCCCCTGAAAGGTTGTGAAGTATGAACCTCGTGGTGATTTTTATCAGCATCTAGCGTACAAACGCCTAATAGAGGAGAATGATAAGCACGATATGTTGGACCGCTTGGAAGAGTCCAAGCGCAGGGAGGCAGAGATGGAGGCCGCTCTTGAAAAGCAGAGGATGGAGTTTGCTTAAGAAAAGGCGCGGATCGAGGCGACTATCAAGGCTGAGCTTCAGCTTCAAATGAAGGCAGACTTGGCCCAGATGTACGTGAGGAGCCTTGTGAATTCAGAGGCAACATCATCTGGTCCTCCTCCCTCTGAGGTGCCTGTGAACACGAGTAATCCTCGTGTCAAAGATAACTTAGGTTCAGGGCTCTTTACTCCCCTGCATCCTTCGGCTGGATTACCTCAGAGGGAGCCGTATGTTCCTGTTCTTAAAGCTTCATCTACTCATCACCAACAATCAAATCCTGGGCAAGCATTTGCGTTTGCTCCCTCTAAGGAGCCCTCTCCAAGAAGATGCCCTCCTACGGAGTATCCTCGACCCGAGGATACGCCGGGTATCTACCTACACCAAAACCCGCTTCCACTCAGAGCTCCCCTTCAACAGTCAAAGGAGTGTGACGTAGAGTCCCGCGTTGTTGACGTTCTTGTGGTGGCTATGGATGTCAATACGGTGGAAAAGGATCGAGTGGATTACGAGCAGTCACCTTATGGACCTCGAAACGGAGCGTCTGATTCTGACCAGGTTGGCTAGCTCTTTTTTTCCATTTTTTTCGGGCTATTTTACGAGAGCTACAGCCGTGTATTTTTTGAATGACTATTCATAGTCTCCAGTAGGTCTTATATGGGTTTGTTGGACTGTAGGCATCGAATCCATGAGTTTTAATGTACATTAGGCGGAGTGTACATACTTGTAAAAGCATTTGCTTATAAATTATCGAACTGTTTAACAATTCAATTTTCTTCAATTGTTTTCTCAGATGAGAATGGATGATATTGTTCATGGACCTCTTGCATTGAAGCCTCGGATTGGGAATGATTTACAGAAGTCGCTATGTGGGGGAAAATTGATGCAATCTGTGACACTTCCTTTGCATATTGCTCAATGTGCATTTCATTAGGTAATTTCCATTGACTTTAGTGTATTCATTCTGTCCCATGACTGTTTGCGGAGGAGTTTGTCCGTTGTCCCCAACCGGAAGCCACACAAGTGGCTTAATATTGTTCTGGATATTAATGGCATCCTGTACGAAACATAGCATGCCCCTGGGTTGTCTAGAGGCTCAGGGAGTCGGGCAGCGTATTCTTGCACCATCCCTACGTACATAGGTCCGAAAGCTGTATATACTCGCCCTGGAGTTCCTGCGTTTCTGGCGGACGTCCAAAACATCACGAACTCTATTGTCATCTGGATCTCCATGAAGAAGTCCACTTTTGTTGAAATTGCGAAGAATCTTTTTTCGGACATGCCTTCTCCAGCTCTGGTTCTTGGTCAGGAGAGCTATGAAAGAATTGAAACCTCGCCCAATAAGTTCTTGATGGATAAAAATAATTCGAACAAGATGATGTTTTTGAAAACTCTGTAATCAACTTTATTTAGGCAACGACTTGAGTCGATGGTCTTAGATTTGGACAACACCCTTCTCATCAAAGACAGCCCGGAGAAGAGCATTTGTAATCATATGGGAAATGCCATCTTTCTTCGTCCGTGGAGACATGCGGCTTGTAATGACCTGTTCCTTACTCAGGAACTTGTACCTTGGCTGCGACGTTTGGTTTCCGAATGCCCTGTTGGGCAATTACATGATTATGTTAATAACAATCGCATAGGAGTTCCACCGTTGGCGCCTAATAGTCCTTGCGTGAAATATATTGTAGATGGGATGGTGCTCTCAAACAAGAACGTTGGTTTTGTCTATGAAATTCGACATGGTTCTACTTCGTCGGCTTCATAGTTTCATCGGCTTCTATTTTGTAATATAGTAGGCATTTAGTATCGACATTGTAAACACCCTTTTACATTTTGAATATATAAATATTTTTCAACTTCAACAAGTTTTTTTGTAATTTATTGGCATTGTCTCGTGTTTTTCGTTTTCTATATGCTGCTATTTATCTTTCGGTCGGTTTTAGGATTTATCATTGTTTTCAGTATTATTGTTAATCCTCTGGTCGAGCGTATTAATTTTATTATGGATTCAAGGTATACTGTATTCCTTTGGGCTTTCATATTTATCCTCAAGTCGCGCATTTGTTGGATTGTTGTGACTGTTGTGAAATCATCGCTTCTTTTATCTCGTGTGTCTTTTGCAGGTTGTGAAGGCTACCATCCCCCCTCTCTGTAGGAGTGATTGTAGTAAACCACCCTCCAATTGTGGCTTATTTTCTGAGTACTCTGGGTTGCTTCCCGGAGGTTTTTCCCAATCCCACACTATTCAAAGTCGTTTCTTATGTGCACTGCAATCGATGCTGCCTTTGCTATCATGGACTTTTCTACACAAAAGGTCAATGATGGTGTTGTTGATAGCCCTCCTGAGGGGAGGGCTAGAATTCCTTGTGTGGCATCTCCTTCGCCACTCAAGCGGATGTGTGCTTCTGTAGAGCCTGTTGGCGATTGCACTCCTAAACGGCAGCTCTATGTTAATGGTGCAATTGATGTAAACGAGGTGAAGGAGTCTGAGCCTGTCTCTTCCAATTTGATTATTCCGTCTTCGTTTATTCCTGTCCAGCCTTCTGCTACCCCTGCTAAGCGGAGGCGACTTCCTAGTTCAAGATCTGAAGGTATTGTTGGAGTTAGTTATCCTCCCTCTCATTCAACGGGATTGCATACTGAATCTCTTGGTTTTAAATCTAGTTCTTGGAGATCCACATCTTTACAGTTTCGTCGAAATTCACTATGCTTGAGTGGAGGTCGTGGTTCTGGGGCTGATAGTGGTCGGTGCCATCAATCACGTCATTCACCTCTGCAAATCCGTGAATTATTTGGAAGTGGATGATTACTATAAACCCTATTCTCGGAGGAAGGAAATTATGATTGGATATGCGAAAGTGAAAGCGCAGGCGGCCTTGCTTCTCCAGACACAAGGAGATGGTTCAACTATTCCTTCTAGTGAGGGGAGAACTCCTAAGTAGTAACAGTTTTATATGCTTTAGAAGTCCTTCCTTGTTTTGTTGTAGAGACGATAGCATAGATCCTAGACTACCATAAACAAAAATTAACTTGTGGTTACCTTTGTTGGTAAACGATGTCATGAAAATAAAATTTTAGTATTATTATTTTCCATTGTACTCCCCCCTCTTTGACTATGGTAGAATTATATTCTCTATGACTATCTATTAATAGTATGTCTTGTATCATGCAATTATAGAGCGTCGCAATGATGTTGTTTTATTGTTGGATTTGAGATCTTTCTCGAATGTTACATGATGTATGCCTTCGTTTGCAACAACTTTTCATGATCTTTGTGTCCAAAGTAATAGGCTTTTAGTCTCAAATCTCACAGTTTGTCTCATTTTAATGAATATGGTGTTAAGAGCCATATTTTGCCTCGACATGAGATAGAACGTGCCAATGTGGCGTTATTATAGGATCCTATAAACATGTATGAGGCTATGCAATCGGTGGATGCAAGCAATCCTTGTACATCAAGAAAATGAGTGAGTACTTGTTGATAGTACTCATCTATGTGGATGGCTTGATCATCTTGGCTAGCCTTTTGGCTAAGTTGGCATGGTTTAAAGTTAAGCTCAACATGGAGTTTGAGATGAACAATCTTGATGAATTAAAGTATTGTCTTAGTGTAGAATTTGTGAGAGATCGCAAGGCACGCACCATTACCACGAGCCAAAAGAAGTATATTGAAAAGGTGCTCAAGCGCTTCAAGATGGAGGAGTGCAAGCCCATTGTTATCCCTCATGATGTGAATGTCAAGTTAATGAAGCTTGCGAAGGAAGAGTTTGAAGCAATTCAAGGCGAGATGGAAGGCGTGCCATACAAGAGTGGAGTTGGATCATTGATGTATGCCACGGTAGGCACACGGCTTGACCTTGCATTCGTTGTGAGCATGGTGAGCCAATTCATGTCTAGGATTGGTCTGACATATTGGAGTGCCGTGAAGCGCATCATGCGATACTTGCAAGGTCCTATAGACCACAAATTGGGCCTTGGTGGTGAGGACATTGCTGTGAGGGGGTATTGCAATGTGGAGTGGGCGAGAAATGTGAATGAGCGTTGTTCAACAACGGGGTATGTGTTCTTTGTTGGAGTTGGAATTGCAAGAGGCAACCAACCATTGCCTTGTCCACGACGAAGGCGGAGTGCATGGCAACTAGCAAAAGTATATAGGAGGCCATTTGGCTTTGCAAGCTTTGAGTGGGTGTGGGATTTATTTAAGGAGCAGTGACCATCATGTGTGACAACCAAGGGTGCATAGCTCTTGCAAAGAACCCCACAGACCACTCACGCACGAAGCACATTGATGTGCAACATCACTTCATTTGCGAGAAGTTGGAGAGTGGCCAGATATGCTTGAAGTATTGTCCAACGGAAGACATGGTGGCGGATGTGTTGACAAAAGCACTTGCAAAAGAGCGGCATCAAAGGTTACCATAGGTGATGGAATTACGAGAAGGTAACTACTCGCAAAGTAGGAGTGTTAGAGATTAGAGTTGCTCATAGTTATTAAGAAATTGTAATTAGTTGAGGTAGATTTTGAAGGGAAAGTAAAGAAGAGAAAATGGAGAGAGGTGAAAGGAATTTAAAGTAGTCCCATATATATTGGCAAAGGTTGTTACGAATTAGTACTCTAAGTGAAGGCCTTTGAAAGAAGGCCATATCGTACTCCAATCATTGTTTGTAACACCTTGTGTATTTCATTTGCTTGTGCAATCCTTTCCCTAGCTCTTTTAGAACCTGAATTCTTTTAAATATAAAGGCCTTTGAAAGAAGGCATTGTTTCACGCAAAGAATTGTTTGTGCTCCTTTGTGTTTTGCTTTGCTTGTGCAACTATCTTTTCACTCCTTTTCACTTCAGTAATGACCACATCATGCTCAAATACCTCCTGCTGAACCACTAGGACATACTCAATATTCTAAAGTTCATTAAAGTTCAAAATATTGTGGATCAAAACTTAGTGCACTAAACATATTGTATTTCAGTATGTGAGTATTAAGTCTCACAAATAAATATCAATGTCTACTTAAGAAGTATTTAATTAAAAAATGATATAACACTTGAGTCAATTGGACTCGTGACTGTTCTTACCTCGCTGGCCCTTGTCTCCCCACCCTTCCACAATCAGTTCTTGTTGGAGAATTGGATGTCCTAGATGAAGATACATTTTTAAACTTCAAGAATGGTAATGGATTACCTTGGTTGCCGGGTGCCTAATTGTTGTCCTTGCTTTGACATTTGAAGTCGTCTACAATGACATTTGCAGCATTACCCCATTGCATTAAGCTTCCTAATGCATTTGGTATGAGAAAATAACTCATCAATAATACTTGAATGGACTCGTCTTTCTCTCTCTCCTTACAAGAATGCCCAAAAATGTTGGTCACCTAGAGATGAAGAAAGAAAGTAAAAGTGAATGGGATATAACAGATGATTCGGGCAGGCCCATCAGTCTTATAGATACAAGACATACCAGGCCCGTGTGTTGCTCTGTTTGCGCTAATCCTACGAAACTTGACCAATCTTGGAGTTGCACACACCGCTCTGGCATACAATCTACATGGTTGTGCTCAGCTTAGAGAGCCCTATGTTGTCATTGCTTTTACAGTGCCTTCTCTTTCTTTGGATTAGAGTATTGCGTACTTCGTCTCTTCCGTCTACCCTTGCTAGTCATCCTCAGCAGCCGGTCCTATTGATTAATCACCATTTTGCATTCACCATGGCAACTTGCATGTAAAACCAATGAAAGACTTGACAATTTTTCAAAGTTGCATAGCTAAAGTAATTATTCTATTTTGAGCACCTTCAATCGGAATGGCCCATGCAATATAGATATTTTAAGTTATGTAGACAACCTTTGTTTGAACTTAAAATGCGTCGCTAAATCCAAGGTACACCATCTCTATTGTTTGCCTCCGCCGTCACATGCATCATATTCCTGAATTTGTTCTGTGTATTTTTGTAGTAACAACAATATACATGAAATATTACTAAACGATTATCCTTTGGACTTAGGCGGCACTACTGGCAATGTACCCAATTTTTGTATTCCTTACTTTGATATTGTAAAAGAAATTGTTGTATTCATTCTTGAGCCGTCAGAAAGGATGCAAGTAGATCTGGCAGACCATAAAAACACATTTTTGTCCTAATTGGACAACTCGGACTTCCTCACTTAATCACTTAGGTAAGGAGTTGAACTCTTTTTTGATACAGTGGCTTACATTATCAGTGGTTGTTTTAGCTCCTTTGCCGTTGAGAGTCCCTGCCTATGTCGTCGTTGACATCCCAACATGGGGGTGTTCTGCATGTCATGTCCGTTGGTGAGGATGGCACTGTTGATGTTCCCGAGGCACTGCTTTGTATAAGTTTTGGGTTTAGGACTGGAACCGTTCATGTCAAACAAGAGGTATTTGATAGTTCAAAGCTCTGGAACATACTATCTACCAAGTGAAAGATTGGAACAAAACCAAATTTGTGTGGTACGTGTGTCGTGGTACTTTCAAAATATATGGCGTTACGGACGGTCAAATGTCTGCTCATGCGTTGTGTGCCAATATTATTCCTATTTTAGGTGATACGATGCTAGTGCTCAATTTAAGCAAACATTCTAGCCCAACCATTCTGCTTCTTAGTAACACTAAGATTGAGGATGTCTCTAATCTCAGCTTTGAGGAATCATCGTACATCTTCAAATCAGAAGACCTAGTTTGTCCAGATGAGTCAATTCATACACCCATGGTATCCTTGACGTCTCCACTACTTTCCTTTGGAAAGCCCATCTCAAGTCTAAGAGTATCCGTAGTATCATTCCGTATGTCTGCAAGACTTGGTCTGAGAAGGGGTCCTGCTCTTAGTTGACTCGCATTGAATTTGATAGTTTAGAATTTTACGTATGAAGAATCTTCCTTTGAAGTACAATGGAGACATGATGTTGAATTGCCTCTACTTTTGGAAGGCATCTCAACTTAATTTGGAGGCAAGATGGATAGGATGAGTATATAATACAATGGTCACCTATGGTGTGGGACAATGACAAAAAACATCATGAACGACTGTGGTCTCAAATAGCGCAAGTCATCATGAATTTGACATCTTCTATGCCTGGACCTCAATTGTCACTGTAGTTGTATGAACGAGGGTGCACTAATCAAACCAAGTGGAGTGGTCTTGCCATATCCCTGTCTCCTGCCAAAAGCGCTCCATCAGGGAAATCAATCTTGTAATGAAAAATTTGTCAATCCCCGCCAATTTCTCTTGCCCTTTGTGATGTGTGTATTTATTATAAGAGGTCTACTGATTCCGAACGCATCCGTCTTGCCATTCATCTTGGATATCACCATCATTCCATCTCGAAAGGGGTTGACCAAACCGCGATGGACGTGATGCAGGAGTGCGTTGCCAAAGCAGGTCAGCCCACACCGAAAGCGACTAATTCCGCAATCATCATGCTACAAACAAGAATTATTTGTTAGATTTCCCTATCCATCTCGAGTCCGTATCTTTAAACCTTGAAGGAGCATCCATGGATGGTGTCCTAGATGAGCTCAAGACTCTATCATTGCCAAACATACAAAATTTGGTGTCAATATGCAAGTAACTGATATTTAACAAAATGTGGACGAAACGATCAATTGTTGACCAAATTAGATACTTGTGACGACCATAAACACCTACTAGATTGTCCAAAAATATACAATGTGTATGGGTGAAGGATATTTAGAATCTACAGACGATTGATAAAATGTCGCGTGACTTCTCTTCTCGGGGGGCAGCCGACCTGAGGGTGCGTTGACGACCTTAACTCATTGTCTTCCGTAATAATAGTAGCGCTTTGTATCGCAGAGATATAGTAGGAGGAATTCAAATGCAAGTGTCGGCGGGTAATCGTGACGAATTGTCCGAGGATAAGGTGAAACAAACCGTGATGGACGATGGCGTTATGCACAAAGTCCGCGATCATGAGCATAAAATTCTTTTGAATAAAGGGCTCAAATCCTGCGACTAGTGGAGACATGCATTAGATAGGGGAGGGTGGTTTGTAAGCACGAGGAGGCTAGATATGATCAGAAATGAGCTAGATACAAAACAATGAAGTCAACGGTTGACAACACTTTCACAAACAAAAACGATTGCATATATGAGAAACAATCGAAACGTTTGCATATATGAGAAATAGTCAAAACGTTTGCATACGTTGAGCCTAGCGTATAGCCGCAGTCGGCGGGGTGTGGACAAGAATGCTCTCTTCTATACAGAAGGAGACCTCGCCATCTAATAACCAAGAATAGTACATACAGTGCAATCTGACAACAATTGAGTCCTATGATTAGGATTAAACAGAAATTCATCAGCTGGCAGCTGATTGAAATAAGAATCAGCCCTCATCTCCACAATTGACTGAGATGCCACCAACTTCCAGAGTTGCAATTGCAGCGCTCGCTGCCCCAGGCGGAATACGGTGAGAACTAGGAGGGCCATTTTTAGTGTGCGACGGATAGCGGTGCGAGTAAAGAACAATTTTGCAGTTTTGTACCTCTGAAAGACAAGGTTCTCTTTGCCATCTCCTGGTCCAGCATTCCCTTGCAACAATCTTCTTTGATTCCTTCTTCCTTGACATTGGCATCCACCATTCAACTTTGAAATTCCCGTAGCAATCTCCGGGTGTCGGATTAACGCATTCAAGAACTCGGCGCATCCACACAGGAAGGTAATGACCGTTGCTAGGACAGTAGAGGACAAAATCACCAAGTAAAATGTCTCGATATGGATTGAACGACAGCTTTCAACGGCTCAATTCAGGGCCATAGAAAGGATATGCGTCGGGGTCATCCTCAGGGATAATGTCCAGAATTCCAATGACGTCATTGGGCGACGTAAAGCCGCGAGCATGATCACAAATCCAATTTGAAAAAGGCCAGAACCGTTACTGGAGAGACTCGCGGGTTGGTCGTAGTGGACCAGAAATAAGTTGATGGATATGCTCTCAGTACAAAATGTAGGGGGCCATATCCTCCCCATATCTCTTGTCCCGAGACATGCCGGTCTTCCAGAACTCTATATATTTGGCAATTCCGTTCTTGATGAAGGATTGCTTCTTGCTGATTCTAGTGGCCCGAGCAACCTCCTTCTTAAGGTTTCTTTTAATCTGGTTGACTCGGACGTCTCTCCGGAGGGGCTT
This sequence comes from Bryoerythrophyllum caledonicum, assembly GCA_963971425.1. NCBI lineage: Eukaryota > Viridiplantae > Streptophyta > Bryopsida > Pottiales > Pottiaceae > Bryoerythrophyllum > Bryoerythrophyllum caledonicum. Next base: position 17,256,886 of record OZ020514.1, read on the forward strand.
AAATGGGACTGGCTTTAGATCTCCAACAGGAAGGCGTGGATTACTGTGCTCATCCGCGGTCTACATCCTGACAAGCTCACCTAAAGGAGTCCAAGGAGATTCAGTCGCATTAATTGAATGAGAACATGAACTTAAAGCAAAGATGTTTAGGTCCATCGGCGGGCCGCCGGCGGAGAAGGTAAACGACGAAGGTGGCAAAAGTCGAAGGGAGATGAGAATAGGAGCATTTTCGCCTTGAATGGCTTACCTGGAGGAAGCCAAGATGAATCAGTCGCACACTTCTTATATCTCATGACCGGCCATCCAGCGTCATCTCCTTCCTCCTCCACGTAAAACTTGAATAGGTGCATCTCTCCGAGTCCCACAATCTTGTTACTGCCGTCATGATGATATCCAGCAATATAACTCTTAAAATCCGCAACCTCTTGGACAAGTTTTGGAATGAACGCGATAGTCTTTTGCGAGTCCATGAAGGCTTTCATGAGGTCAACCAACAGTAAGTATTCTTCCGTTTGATGAGTTTCAAAAGATATCTAAAACGTGCGTCAATATCCTCATGAGTGTGGCCAAAAATCAAGAATTCCACAGTAACCTCCTTGAAGATTTTTCTAGCTGTGAGAAGCAAACAAAACGCCATGAGGAACTGATTCTTGTTATCCTTGGCGGAGTTATCAAGTTGGAGAAACAACTTCCGAGGAAGCGGGACTTGCGGTCTACCGGGAGGACCATGCGGAAATGGATCTCCTTTAGATTCTGGAATCGAGGACATACATTAGGACTTCCCATGAAGTAAAGCATCAAAGAAAGGATTCAGGGGTGGACACGTGAATAGCTCCTTTGCCTCTCACATGGGGCGCCTCTCTAATGCTCTTAGAACACGGAAAAGTGAAGAGATGGTGAAATTCAAGTCCCCTGGCCATAACAACGTCGAGTAATGAGCCTAGACACCGTCACCGTGTCCATGTGTGAGCATGCCGGTACATGAAATCAAAATCTGACCAAGCCCGGTGGTAGCCTTGGTAATCCTCTGCATTCTAGGAATGGCCGTCTTGGAGGTATCCATCTTGTAATGAAATATGCAAAGGAACTCAGACGGGTATTGAATAGATTGAGTCGACCAGTCGGAATAAACATTTATGCATGCCCTATGGTAGTTTAGGTGCCTGTTTCTGTCATCCGTAAGTCCTTGCTACTCGTCTGACCCGCGAGGATATTTTGCGATAAACTCCACTAGGAAGTCGCACTCTGTGCACCTGGAGAAGTTGTTGCCCACAGACTTTGCTTCTACATTCCTGAAGAACCTCTTCTTCATGTTACTCACCGCGGATTGCGAAATCAGCTTGGCATTGCATTTGACGTTTACCTAGATGAGACATTTTCAAGGATCATTCAATAATATAGAAAGACGATGGTGTCAAAGGTATGCCTAGTAGGCAATGAATGAGTTCCGTCGGCGAGCCGTTGACGGAGCTCGCTAAAGCGACAGAGAAGATAGACCATGCCAAATACAAAGATAGACGAAAGTGAAGACAATACTTACAAAGTTGGCAATGTCACGTAAGTGATTCCAATTCATGGCCGCTTAAAGGACCTTCAACGCGGCGACCCTCTTGTTTCCGATGACACGGAACTCATTTGGCATCCAATCCGCACTATCGTTGATAATGTTGGATATGGTACCACGAGCCTGATAGTGTGAGGCCTAGGCCGCATAATGCGTGCGTTAATGTGGTTGCCATTCGCGCGACCGATCTTTGAATCATATTTGTAGTTGTAGTATGCGGACTTTGACACACCGTGAATGTTGTACCAAGCGACTTCACAAACATGGACACCCATAAGGGTGATGTATAATTTTTGGAATCCAAGAATTTGGTGAAGCTGGTCTGCAACAGCATAGGCCATTTCGCGTTGTTGTTCGAAGCTTGACGCGTAGTACTTCCTTCCAATCTTGCGACTGTCTTCCCAACGAAATAATTGGCAGCATCGTTTCTTACAACACCATTTTGCGCTAACAAGGCGGCACTCATCTGGGTCCTGAAGGCACTAGAACTTGGAGACCGACAAATCAACCTTCGGCAAAAGCTTCCAACAAACACCCTTGTAAGGATCCTTAGGCACACCCTAAGCCCGTCATCCTTGCATGGAGCTTGACTATGCGTTGAGCAGAATGTAAGGTACTCAAAAGAAAGTGGACCACCTTCAAGGCGCTTGTGAGTTAATTGCTAGCGCATCATTGTCATCTGAAGATCTTTGTCCTCTAAGACAAAGAGGACCCCAATATTAGTGTCTCAAAAAATCTTTGAATTGCGTGCCTCATGTGGCAAGCACACTTAGAACATGGCACGCCCAATAAAGGCCAAGTTGTCATCTAGGAGCTGACAGTACTTGTTCCCCCATTGTGGTCGGTCTGGGAATGAATTCGGATCACATAAACCATCGTGGATAGCGGATGGATTCTCAGAAGAGTGATAATTATGTTGTCGGAGGCCGCCGATGAGATATCTTTGTCACTTCCAACGGCCATTTCAGTCTCCGATTCGGATCCCTCCATACAATTATAGGGCCCATGATTATTATTGTTGTTATATACCCTATCGGAACGGTTGTCGTCGTCCGATGCTTTAATGTCAGTATCGCTCAATGTAGAGTCTACCCCCAGGGCATCATCAGAGCCGACATCAAGTGGAAAGGAACGAACCCGATAGCCACTCCATAGGACTAGGTAGCCCATGGAATTGTCGAGAGCGCCGATGGAAAGAATCTCACAATGTGTGGGATGGCCGATGTATTTGGGATTGACAGATTTAACTCTGACATGCAGAAAGAAGCTGTGAGGAATGAAAAATCCCTTCGACATACCCTTCGGTGAGCATTCGTCGATGACTCCAACTCCTGCATAACATCTCTGATTGCAGCTGACATCAAGTAGGACCACCTCTATGCCATTGCAAAGGTCCAGAAACTCTTGGATGGGCTTCAAGTTATGAACTTAGAGAGAAGGTTTCTCCGCAGGCTCCTCGATAAGTTCATCGATGTCAGCGTAAGGCCTAAGATCAGCGGCCTCCCAGTTGATCGACCGACCTTCGTAGTCCCGCAACATGGAAACGCCATCCACAGGAAATGGAATGGGCATCTCCAGTGCATCGGACACTTCAATAACCTTCACACGTATAATCCATGGGTCCCTAAGAACAACCCTCTTGACCATCGCCCTACCTGCAAAGTAGAGGTCGGAATGAGTGAGAGCAACAACACCTCTACGGGGCTTTCATCATCCAGACTTCCAGTTCCTAATGAACAACACCATGGGTTCAGGATCCATGTTGACGTCAGTGATATGAAATCACTTGACACAAAGGATAAGGGAATGGCTCATACAATGATTTTGTTGACAGCCCGCCGAAGAGGGTGGCTCTGAAATCTCAAAGTTGATGAACCTGACGAACAACCACACCAGTCCCTAAATTAGCTTCAGAGTTGTTGGGCAACGGGCCTTGTAAACCATGCGGTCGGCTGCCTGTCGACAACTGAATGTTACACGTAACGTCTAGCATGTGAACGATGTAACAGGCATCCGCCGAGTATATATTATCATCCGCCGACGGACTTTGGAACAGAAAACAAAATTGGTGGACACATAGTTAGTAGTACTTGATTTGTAAAGAGTAATTTAATTTAATTAACTACATGATACATGACAGTGAATAACTAAGCATATTTAGGTGAAGGAGTGAAATAAAAAAAGGACCCATGCTCGACCACTGATAACGGACTTGTGCATGACCAGATATTTGGACTCGTGACGAAAGGACTCTAAGAGAATTAGCACCAATTGCAAGCGTGAGAAGGCAGAGCATTGAATAGGAGGTGTGGGAGTCCTGAAATGACGAGGGAGTCCCAAGGGTCGAGTTCATATCCTCACCATCATGCAAACTTTATGGCGCACGAACTTCAAATTTAAAATTAGCCGCCAAAATCAATCAACAACACCCGCTCAAGGGCTGTCGAGAGCGTGTCAAATTTTGCAGGTACAAAATGGAACAAGGTGTAGAGATGAAATCAAATCAGTCAAAGCGACATCGTAGGTATAGGACCCTATACCCTAGGCCAAATGATAGTTGAGGCGACATTAATGATGTCACTTCAATTCCAGGTATCATGGCCCCAAAACCCTAGTTTCTATATTAATATCTGAGACGACACTTCAAGATGGCATGTCTCTTGGGAATTGATACTTGGATCAGGCTTAACACTCAAGCATGAAGTCTCCGCTGCTTGTCATCCTTCCAATGAAGATTGAACAGCTGCGACGGTCCATCGGATTCGAGTACGAAACCCTGTAGTCACCCAATTTTGGTCATTTGTAATCGTGCTCTTCCTAAATTTGCGTTCTTGCTTAGTTAAGCACGATTACGGCTTTAAGCTTAGAGTTTGAGTCCATCCGCCGATCATCACCAGCCGACGGTTGTCGGAGGCTAGTAGAAGCGTTTCAGCACAAGCCATCAGCCGAGGAGTAATTCCCACCCGCCGTCAAAATGGCAACAATAGAGAGGTACGTATATCATCACCGTCGATGGCCAGCCGACGGATTTCAAGTTCCGTATTAGAGATGCCCTTTTAGTCTATGGTGTTTCGTCGGCGGCCCTCCGATGGATGTTGTATTCAGTGTAGTTAAATTTATTGTTGTATTTGAACTTTCGTACAGAAGTGATCACAAGGGGATGTAGTCAGGTTTTAGAGTGAATACGTCATAGGGTCTTCAAGAATGTAATTTTGTGATACAGATTTGACTGTGTTCGTTGGCGGCCCACTGACAAATGATGAGTTGGTAGAACTCACTGTGGTCGTTGGCAGCCTGCGAACGAAGTCTATGGCAGGTGGTCTGATAAACGTCTTCCTTTATGTCGCGCACGACTGTAATTCCAAATAAGCCGAAGTGGCTCGTCGGTAGTGCTGCGGACCTCGAAGTGGACGTGGGATGGCCGGCTGATAGCAATCCACGAGTCACATGTGAAGTTCACCCACAGTTAACGTCGTGAGGCATCACATGGAGAAAGGAGGTGACTGCCGAGTTGGGTATCAACGGGAACCACAACTCTAAAACGTTTGTGGGTGGGCCTTGTGTCCGTGCTTGACATGAAGGAGGACCTAGAGGACTAGTCAAAAGTGCGACTCCTAATTCAGGTGAAGGTAAAAATGGCTGACAAAACCTGGGCATCATCCCAGTTCAAATTTCATGGCTGACTTGCTGTCAAGAGCTATGCATCACTGCTCAGAAGAGCGGGATGTAGTTCATCGACGTGACTTCTGAAGACATGAAAGATTTGCTTACCTGTTTTGGAGAAGCGAAAGACCTCAGGGACGCGGAGAACTCCAGGGCCGGGATCATGACGGTTTCAAAGTCTAAGACGGTGAGGAAGCCTAGGAACTCCTGGAAAGCGGCTAGCGACGCTCTCACTGAAGTTGCTGGAACTCTCGACACCGGAGAGTCGAGTTTGAAGGTAGTCAAGAAGAGGGCGTCAAAGAAGGAGACAAAGGTGAAATTAAATCATTGATTATGTTTCGTCGACGGGCAGCTGACAACATTGTGATTGAGCTCATGTAAATGTCATCTTTATCATTTTACAGGAGCTCTACAAGGAATACCTTGCAACACTGTTGGAGAAGGACTCCAAGACGGACACGTTGAAGCTGCCGCTTGCCTTTGCACCAGACAAATTTTACAACAAGTGGCAGGAAGTATTCGACGGATGGGATCGGGGCACCTTGATTGGTGAGGATGGGAGGAAGCCCCAAAACATCCTTAGAATTCCTCAACAGGACCTCACCCTCCACGACCTTCAACACATTCTCGCCCTCCGGGACGAGGAATCCATGAAGCTTGCTCATGAAATCCTCGCGAAAAAGGTATACTCGAAGGAAACCGGGGGGCACAACAAGGATGCGGAAGGAGTTTTGCTCAAATCTTGGCGTCAGGATAAGAAGATGGAATACATCATCAAGAACAAGCTCATGTTGATGTACCAGAAGTATCTGTTGAAGAAGGCTGGCGATAACACCTACTCACCTTGGCCGGTTGAAGAATACATGCAGCTAGCTGAGGAGAAGGACATCAGCGACGAAACCATCATGAACATCAGACGCGAGCTGGAGCATAGTGATCCGGGGAAGGCCTACCTCAAAGGGAGGTACAACGGGATTACTCCAAGTACCACCTCAGCTCCAACGGAGTTCCATGCGGCATTATTGAAGTATTCCCTCAACTACAACAATGTCGTAGATGAGTGTACTGTCCATCACGAAGTTCGAGTTGCGCAGGAGCTTGACAACGTCGTGAGCTAGATCGACCAACCCGGACTCTTCATTCTTGAGAAGGCGGCGCTCGAGATGTTCATTGTATTTGGCTTTGATAAGTGCGGGGTTCCGATCTATTGCAACAAAGATCGGCTCAAGGCTGTTGTTGAGAGGGTATTGCGGGGTGAGGGGATGAAAGGGAACTTTTCGCCCCTTCAGTCTTCATCACAAAAGACGAGTCCTATTTTGTTATTGAGACTAAATGTCGTTCGAAGAAGTTGGATTGCGCAGTCCACACTATTCGCTACCTTCCAGACTCCAGCGGTAAATTCACTCCCTCCGCCATGGATGAGAGATCCATTGTGCATGTCGGCATCCTCTTCAACCAGCCCAAAGCTCCATGGGACCGCCTGCGTCAGTTCCAAAAGGTAATTGGATTGACAAAGCCTCTCAGTCCATTCTATGATGACGCTGCCTCGGCCTCGCCTGATAGTTGGGCTAGAGATGAATGCCATCCAAGCTTAGGGTTGCTCTCATCAATTTTGCAACCCACACTAGTGAAGGGCGACTCAAGCTTGACCATCTTCAACACTTGGGGTGGAGGCAACGTGACTGCATTGGCCTTGGTAAGTCACCTCTCCTTCATCCATTCATTCCTTCTTTCCTCCATCTTCTCGTGTCAATCGGCGGCCCTCCGATGAGACAACTTTCATATTGATCATCGACCGAGACTGTTTGCCCAACAGCGACACAAAGCGACAGTGATCGAATTTGTTCGTGAGGAGGCGGAGGTTGTTGTCGCGATAGAGCGAGTGCAGGCTATGTCCTTCTCACCAGAGAGAGGTCACTCACTTGCGCTATCACTTCCAACTAAGCCCACTGTGGAACCCAATGAGATGGTTACATTGACTGACACTGACCAGGATTCAGAGAATGGGACCGAGATGGGTGACGATGCGATGGACGACAACTTTTTCCTCGGAAACGTGCAGAACAATGGGCTGCTCACAACAGCCGACTTAGGTGTTCGTCTCGATGAAGCACACCTGATATGGCCTCAAAAGGGAGGAAAGGCACCAACTGTGGTGCTACCAAAGGTGGAGCCGCAGCGAAATGACTGTCCCCCTGCACCAAGCGGGATGACTGTCCCCTTGTTTGCACAGCTTGTGGATGAAACCGTCGTGCGCTCACAAGGTGCCTTCGTCCCTCCCCAACCTGTGACCTCCATCGACCCTAGAATCGGCGGTCCGCCGAAGCCGCCTGCACCAAGCCAAGTTGTATGTGGTGGGCCTGTACCGCATGAGAATCCTTCGAGTTCTTCACAGCCAAGCGCGTCCACTACTCCAAAATCCGGCGATGTTCTACATCTTGCATCGGTGCCAACAATGGTGAGTAAGAAGAAGAAACCGAATGTGAGGATTATTCCTCCAAATCGGAGTACTACATTGCGGCTTCCGAAATCAGTGGAGGCCATACTCCCTAGAGTTCCGCGCCCACCGAGCCACTGCAAGAGAAGTAACGGAGCCATTTGCAAAACAGCAAGGCATCGTCGGAAGAAGGTGGTGTTTCTTTGCGGGTATTGTCATCGAGGTGCAATTACAAGAACAGCAAGGAGGTGCGATCTCGGAAGCGGTCGCCTCTGCCTCTAAAAAAGGGATTGCGAAAGTCAAAGAAGGGGGGTAGCGGTGGTTCGACCCCAAGAGAACTCTCGGTGTGCCCTGACTCTGCTGATCATCCCAATACGAGGCTTTCGCCTACTGCTTCTTCTATGAGGCAAGATACCGGCAATACATCCGGAGGTTAGTCACGAGATAGTGTAACTAGGAGATTTTACTTGTAGTTTAGCACACTACCTTTCTAATAAATGTACTTTATCACGTGAATTCAAAGCTCCTTTTCCATGGTTGTTCTTCAGAGTTCGCAGTCTATTCTAAGAGTGTGTTTTCATGTTCCACTTCTCAGTTGGCTGGCCGCCGACTGTATATCTTGTTGCTTCCATATTTCTATCAATTAGCAATTCATCCGGATATTCCTCCTGCTGCTCTTTCAACTCCAGCAGTTGACGAAGAAGGAGCGGATCGAGAAACGGAGGCATTTGAGCACAACATTCAGGTGGGCAGATAACCACTCAATAACTATTTCCTTTCCCTCCAAGTAAACGGTTTGTTACACGCCCTGGATATTGACAAGGACGAGTCGTTGTATAGCAAGATCCGGCCACGCATGGTTGAGTTTCTTAACTACTGCGTTACGAACTTTAGTATTGTGATCTGGAGTTCGGAGAATCCAGATAGGCATGCCCATGAAATGAAATCCCTTAGGGATGCATGTCCCTACATTAAAAGGCTTGGTTATATTTTTGATTAGTCGTACTGCGACGTGGCAAGGTTTGGTATTGGGGGTCAGAAACTCTACCTGTAGAGGCTGTCTACGTTTTTCTTGAGTCCCTCGGTGCTAAAAGGAACTGAAGCTAATAGCGGCAACACCCTGTTGATTGACATTTCTCCTTTTACGAATGTCTAGAACAGCCCATATAATGCCATCCATCCGGATTCCTTCACCATGGATTCAGTTGAGACCTCTACGAATGAGTCCTTTGATCTCTTCAAGGTCTCAAAATTCCTTGAAGCCATGAAAGTGTCGGGCATGCTTGTACCCTTGTATACCGCAGTTGCAGCTTGCCTTTCCTTGATGAAAGAATTGGTTGTGCCTTTTAAAAGTCCAAGAAAGATAGGCATTTGCCTCGTAGAAAAAAACAAAATGTCCACTGCCAAGGCCGTCACCCCTAGAATCTTTCGCCTCCTACCAAGTGATTCAAAATGGGAGCAATACATATAGTCGTATCCAAGCAATAGGCATCCACGTCCTGGTACTACTTTGAACTTGTTGTCGGCGGGCAACCAACGCTTGCAAAATCCATGTTGTAATTCACGCTTGTATAAATCTACAAAAATAAAGATTGTCTCCAACAATTCTCTATGGTTCTTATTCAAAATATATGTCTACATAATAATCACAATGTCCAGCGCACATATTTTATACTTATTGTATCTATGTCATCGATTGTTGCCTCTAGGTGCCCCACATTGTCGATGGGTCTCAAGCGGAGGGAGATTCCATCCAGAAGCATCATGAGGTGCCAACTGTGAAGGTCAATCACTACTTCCTTGTCCTAGGTGTAAACGGTTTGTTGATCGCAAAGAATATAGGCAGGGACGGAAAGTGGCATACCAAATTCCGGCCAAAGTTGGCAGAATTTATCAACTCTTGCGTGGATAACTTCCCAGTTGTGCTTTGGAGTAGCAAAAGTCAACCTAAGCTCGCTGCTCAATTGGTAGCCCTTAGAGGCCATTGCCCGGTTCTTAGAGTAGTCAAACACGTATACGATAATTCCTACTGTGATGTAGCTAAGAATCTGGTAGGAAATCGGAAGGTTCACCTTATGAGATTGTCTAAATTGTTTTTTAGCCGAGAGGCAATGTTAGGATTTGGCGCCAATAGTCAGAACACCCTTTTGCTTGACGATGGTTCTTACAGGAATGTCAGGAATAGTCCTCTAAATGCAATGCATCTGATGACATTCACCCTAGAGTCAATGGAGTTGGACAAGAACGTCGTTCTTCCCGGGGTCGTAAAATACCTTTCCGCTTTGTTAGACTCAGGCTTGCCTCTATCCAAATTTAATTGGAGGAATCCTAGCTTTGGATGCCCTCGACTCTCCCCCAATGATTCACAGTGAGGGGACTTTGTTCTGGCGGACTCGAGCAGTAGGCATCCTCCTTGTATGGTTGCATAGTAGTTCGGCGTCGGCGGGCAACCGTTGCCGAAATTGCCCAATTTTGCCAGGCTTTGACATTCATGTCTGTAACACCATTTTCCTACGGAATAAAATCCCTCACAATAATCACCGCCTCCCTTGCACATGGCTCATTACTTATTGTATGCATTTGAATCGACTTTTTCCTTCAAGTGGAATGTCTTGACGAGCACATGGAGGAGCTGGTTCGGATTGCTAAGAACCTGGTCATTCTATTACTGGATGACAACTCACTAGAGAGACCAAGTCGTCACCCGATCGACGGCTCGTAGTCAACGGCTTCCGTCCCCAAAATTCGTCCTACCCACCACTTGGGTATGGAAGATGACGATCGAGACTTTGCACCATCACCGCTGGAGGAGGTGGGGCCCGAATGTGTGCACCGTGTTCTTATCGAATCCGTCGCGGACCACGGTATCAACGAAGTAGACAACAACCAAGCGTTTGCCTCTGCCAGAGCTTAGCCTCGAGCGATCAGAGTAGTCGGCGGACTGCTGTCGTACCACGAATTTTTTAATTTTGTTAGTTAGTTAGTTAGTTAGGGATCTTAAATATGACTAGTTAGATAGATATAGGAATTAGCCCTAGAGGGTAGAAGTCAGCTAGGGTTACTCACTTTTGGGCCAAAAAAATATACCCGAAAGTATATTTTTTTGGACAAAAAAACTTTATTTTGCCCAATTTGATGGGAAGAAAAGGTTTTTCTTCAAAAAAAAGTATGTTTCAGGATAGATCTATGCTTGATGTATGTGATTGGATAAGAAATCAAAGAAAAAATCAACATTGAGTCCTATTTTGGGAGCCTTGAAGAAATATTTTGTTTTTTAGCAATATAAGTGTAAATAAGTTTCCGATCTAGAATTTTCAACTATAATATATGAACACATTATGGCGTGGATGTGTCCCAAAACTTTTGAAGTATTTGACTTCTTAGAATACTCAAAACATGTATATTTGGCAAATGTCATATACTTGTGACAGGTATGTACTGATGATAGATATACCTATATTGGCCAAACCGTAAGTCAGAACTCAACATTTTTGGAGTTCCTAGACTTTAAATTAAGGCAACTATCACATTCCATCAATAGAATTCCAAGATCAATCCCACATTTGCACTATGCAGCAAAAGAAGGTTCGTGACTCTTTCTAAAACCATTTGTGACACTATAAATATACCACCTTAGTGGACTTTCACCCTAGACTAGTATTAACCTTTAAGGTAGATTAGAGTTAAGAAAGTTAGAAGGTATTTCAAAACCCTTAGAGTGGATAAAAAGTAGTCTAGGACCCAATCCTAGCCGGAGTGGAATAAGGAGCCCGGGAGGGGAAAACTCGAAGCTCAATAGTTGGAGCGGAGTGCAAGAAGCCCGGAGAAAAATAACTTGAAGCTCAACAGCTGGAGGGGAGTATGAGGAGCTCGGAGGGAAAGAACTCGGAGATAACAACTGAAGCCTGAAGGAAACTTCTACGGCCCAAGCCTGGACTTCTTATAGGATTAAAACCTGGAGAGTGAACAACACCAGCCGAGCCCGAAGGCCAGCACCAGCAGAGCTCAGAGACTAGCACCAATACGAGCTTGGAGGCCATCACCAGTAGAGTCCGGAGGTCAGCACCAGCAGAGCTCGGAGGCCAACACGAGTAGAGCCCGGAGGTCAGCACCAGCGGAGCTAGGAGGCCAGTAGTAGCCGGAGCCTGCAGGCAAGCACCAACGGAGCTCGGAGGTCAACATCAATACGAACCCGGAGGCCAGCACCACCAGAGCGCGAGGAGGAGGTCCGAGCAGGTAGCCCAAATAGGAAGTTGCTCACGAGCTCTACCCAAGCTAGAGGCCGGTACAAGAACAAGCAGCGGAGCAGGAGGAGGTCCAAGTAGGCAACCCAAGCACCTGAGCACGAGGAAGGAGGAAATCCGAGTAGGCAACCCAAGTACCGGAGCATGAGGAAGGAAGAGAGCCGAGTAAGCAGCCCAAGCACTAGAGCGCGAGGAGATCCGAGCAGACAACACTCGAGCACCAAAGACGACGAGGATTCTGAGCATGCGATAAGCGCGAAGGAACTCAGCCCGGAGGCGAGGATCACCACGGAGCACGCGAGGAGTAGGACTTCAAGGGAGAAGAAGAACTCCGTAAGGACGACAACAAGGAACATGAGCAAGCAGGCGGGAGGAACATCATCAACTCCATGAGCAGCGCAACAAGGAGCACACGTGGACTAAGCGGACATAAGGATCGCCATCATCACGAGAATAGGAAGGCGAAGGCAAAGACAGAACCGTGAAGGCAACCATCACCAAGAGGACTCGGAACGGACTCGGACTAAGACCACCATAGCACGGATCGAGCTTGGAGGCGAACAAGTAAAGGAAGAGGACCGCAAGCAGAAAAGCGTTAAGCAAGTGCGGCGCAAGCTGAATATAAGTGAGCCCGGAAATCTGGCCCGGAAATCTGGCCTGGAAATCTGGCCCCGAAAACTGTCCCGGGAGTCCCAAACCTTGAGAGAGGCATAACTCCCTCAATAATTGTCCAAATGGGACAAATGATGAGTCTATCGGCATCTACGCGACAAGGAAATATCAATCAAGTGGTCGATTGTCCCGTTTGGATACGGAACAAGGAAGATACACGGCCCGGAAAGTTGGCCCGGAAGGCTGGCCCGGAAAACTGTCCCGGGAGTCTTGAACCTTGGGAGAGGCATAACTCCCTTGATACTTGTCCAAGTGGGATGATTGAGGAGTTTATCGGCATCTACGCAACAAGGAAATGTCAAAAACGTGGTCAATTGGCACGTTCAGATGCAAAATATAGAAGATATGCTGCCTAGAAGGTTCAGCTTGGATGAGAGCTTGGAAGGGAGCTCGGATATGCAGAAGAGGACGACCACCACCGCCACGGCAAGGAAGGCAAGCTCGGATAGGCAAGGGAGAAGGACCACCACCACAAAGGAGAAGAAAATGAGCCTGGAACGGGAAGGAGAGGACAAGATCGAACCAGGGAGGAGAGGACGTCCGGGCCAGCCCGGACTCTTAGAGATCAAGACGAGGAGCTCCATTGCTGGAGAAGTGGTCCGGGCCAGCCCGGACTCGTGGGGATCAAGACAAAGAGCACTTGCGGCAGCCGCACCCACCCCGACTTCAAGCCAAAGTTCCACGAAGCGCAAGAGGAGAGAGGAGCGGAAGAAACTCGAGGAGCTGGCCCGGAAGTAGGCCAGGATCTTGGTTTGTAGGTCACTGTTCAGTCCGGGATTTGGCCCCCGATTGACTTTGATTTTGACTTGGTTTTGCCTTGGAACTTGTATAATAAGTGACCTCTGATGGTGCACATCGTGGGGAGTGGCAGCACCGCCGCCAAGAGTAGTTAATGTCACTGTTTTTAGTTAGAAGGTATTGTTTGAGTTTGGACTCTTGTGTGAGTCCTTGGCAGTATAAGAGAGGAGTCTCGTGGCCTCTGTCTTCACTGCTTGATGTGTGTACTTGCTTTTAGTTTAATTCTAAACCTACTCTCTCAGAAAACCTTCGACGGTTGGAGAGCTCGGATTCTATATGACTGAGTACCATCTCAAGTAGTCCACTCCTCAAGTCCATACTAACCGTCGAGTCATTGTTTCCTTGTTCCATCAAGTAGAGTTAGTCCGGGTGGATGGGAATAACTGGTGAGATGGTTAGATTGTTAGTTTGGGCGTGACTCTAACTCTGACCCCTTATGATTGTTTCCTTGTTCCATCAAGTAGAGTTAGTCCGGGTGGATGGGAATAACATGTGAGATTATAACTGGTTAGGGGAGGACGAGGGGGGAGTGATGGGTGCGGAAGGAGTCTTGATATGTCTTGCATGACCGGTCGGCGGCAGGATGTCATTGATTATGAAGATGTACCCTGGATCCCGGATGCATCAACCTTTGGTCGGATAGGTTGATCCATAGGAGCATTACACACCATCAACCCTTCATGTTGAGGACGGAGTAGACTGGCTTGACCCAAGGGCAGTAAGCCCAGACCGACTCTAACAGCTCGGATTATCTTGAGAGAAGAAAGGAGATCCAACTAACCCCTTTGCGAGGTGAACATCGGAGTAATATGAGGAGGACTTTGTTCCCTGAAGAAAAGGAGTAGGAATCGGGTATCCCCAAGGCTAATAGCTAGGCGAGCCGACTACGTACTATTCCTTTAGCTGATTCTGAGGTGAAGGAAGGTCTAACAACTTGGATGGTAGTTAAACCCTGTACTTGCCACAAGAGTAGTATTTGTCCTTAAGGCCCAAGCCTTATCCCCTCTTACGGGGGAAACCCAGTGACACCACAACCCTCCCAAGTTAGCGAGTAGGAGTGATTGAAGAAACTGTGAGAAAGAAGTGTCGTTTACTAAAATCTATTTGAGTCCGTGAACCGTCGTTCATGGTGATAAAACACTCTCCGGATACGTAAGTATCTCGGATGTCTATAATGTACATAGTTGTAAAGTCCATGTGGGATCCGGGCCGTGTAGGATCCGGGCCATGTAGGATCCAGGCCATGTAGGATCCGGGCCATGTACGATCCGGGCCATGTAGGATCCGGGCCATGTAAGATCCGGACCATGTAGGATCCGAGCCATGTACGATCCGGGCCATGTAAAGCACTTGGGTGGGGCGGTTGGTGTAATTACCATTCACACCCTGTGATCTAAACCCTTCTCTCCTTTCTTTTGATGTATCTATTGTATATTTGACATTGTACAGATCGTGGCTTGTTGTTAGTCGTAGTTCTCGGTGACTCTCTGTGGGAACGATTACCTTAAGGGTATCTTTGTGTTAAGATGTGAATACTTGCTAACGCGTACTACGACAACTGCCGACCGCTACATCTACCCCATACCCGGCTGCTAGCGTGAGCTCCAAAGTTGTTCCAAGGAACATTTAGGTAGATCCTTCAAGATACTACCTTGTCCTAGAAGTTAGAGAGCTTCTAATGGTTGAACGATATGATTATCAAGGGAAAAGATAAGAAGCCCCATTATCATCACAAACCTAGGTCGGGTCTTCTTGAATTCTTGACGTTCTGCCAGTCCAACTTCGGATTGGCATTCTCGTCCACCGAGAAACACAAGCCCATGATCAAACACATGGGTTACTTGCGCAAGGTGTACCCTGACCTACGTAAGGACATCCGAGAGATGACCAATGCCTATTGTGATATCTTTGCCTCGGTGAATCCCAAAACAATGAAGCGTGACATTTTGATGAAGCGGCTTGCTCGCCTTTTTTGAGATAGACGCTATCTTATCGGGCCAGACGCTAATAAACGGAATACACTTCTGATCGATCATTATCCCTTCCGAAATATCCTCAACGATCCTTTTAATGCAGTTGTGGGAAGTTGTTCCCACAGGGTTCCGGAAGTTAACCTTAAAATCCGGCATAAACAAAAAAAATTAGTATTAAAAGATTAGTAAAATAGACTAATGTAGTACGAAAGTAGAAACTAGAAGATAAGATAAGTGAGGAACCGGTTAGGTCCTTAATAGCCCTAACGGAATGCGTAATCCGGAAGGCCGGGCACGACAGTATCCGGCCATAACCGAAGCACCTCGGATAAATCCAGAACCGGAAGAAGAATGCAGATGATACCCGGAAGGAAAACCGTCATAATGACGTCTTCAATAGTGACGTCAGAGCCGTTATAAAACATCGTACTTTGTGGCCGTTATAAAAAGAGGCAACCGACGGGAATACCGAAAACAATTATCTTATCTCCTTCTTTCCTTTTCTCTCTTTTCTCTCTTTTCTCTATTCCTTTCCCTTCCTCCCTCTACTGGTATCTAAGTCGGTTGCTCTTCAAGCATCCGGTAGTAATTCGAGAGCTTTTTTGAGGTCAGTTCGTGCAGTACGACCGGAGAATTGAAGGGTGAGCGCCATGGCAGGAGAGCGAGTCAGGAAATCGGAGAGAGTGAAGAGCACTGCCACCGGACGACCGCCCATTGTGAGGGTGATACCAGAGTACCCGACGGAAGACAAACACCTTCACGTCTTGTTCCACTTTCTGGACAACATAGGATGCTCCGGTCTGATGACGGCACCATGGGGAACTAAAGACAAGAAGATCGTGACGGAGTTGATCGGCACTTCAAACAACCAGTACAATGTAAGCCTTCGAGCTCATCCAGAGAAGTGGACCCGGTCAGAGTGGAAGCGGACCTACGCCTTTGAGGATGGGGACATCAAGGTGGCGGAGCGGAAGGACGACCTCGCGGACGGAGAATTCCTTGGACCACCTGACCCAAAGGAAGAATACACGATCCGTAACCTAAATGACCCACAGGCCTAGATCGTGATGGGGTTTCTAAACCCTATCTTCCACCCGGAGAAACCCAAGCGCCTGGTATTAAAGTGGGCAACGACCTTCTTGGGAGCCATGCGGGGCAAGATCACCGTAGACTAGGCATCTCTCAAGCAAGACCTGGTGGAGCGGCTGATCAAGAACCTTCACCGAAACCGGAAGGCGGGGTCACCCCTGTCAATTTACCTCTACCACCGGCACGAGCTGCTGAAGTCGGAGGAATACAACGAATATGAAGAGCTTCTGACCATTCAGAAGTACCAAGGGGTCGAGACCGATTTGGAGGATGAAGAAGATACGGAGCCACCTCCGGCGGAAATGCCCCCAATACAGAAGAGGAGTCGCTCGGTGCAACCGGAACATGCACCTGTGAAATCTCCACCCACATGTCTGGACCCGACCCCAAAAGATCAGAAGAGGGCGGGAACTTCAAAGCGATAGGATCGATGCCCGACTCCGGATCTTCTGACCCTTACAGGAAGATACAAGGAGAACATCATGGAGTTGCTCCAACATGTGGCAAGGAGGGCCACCCGGATTAACCAGCATCAGGGTAGTCATATTGGACGGACGTCCGGTTCGCCCGTCCGGTAGAGCTCTCGCCTGTCCAATACAGTCAACATAGGGTTGACCTACCCGCAAGGTATTAAACAGGCGAAGTGGCAGCAACGTATGAACTAAAGTGCTGCCACGTAGGATACAAACTAAAAAAATGAAAAGTTGACTATATAAAATAGTATATTAAGCGCAAGGACATGTCCGCCCCTAAATGGTAGGGGCAAAGACGTCACCGCCCCTCCCCGCCCAATTTTGGAATCAGGATCTTTGAATGGCCATATCTCACTCAAAAATAGTCCAAATTAAGCGTATGATATGTTTTTTGGCATCTAAAAATAATTTAGATGTCAAAACACACCTCACAAGCTTGATTTGGGCTATTTTTGAGTGAATTATGTCCATTCAAACATTCTGACTCCAAATTTAGGCGGGGAAGAGGCGGGGACGTTAGGGGCGGGGACGTGAGGGCGAGGACTCAACCCTTTGAAGGTTGTAGAAGAATAAAGTTGGGCAAACTCCATTCTCGCCTTGGCAAAGGCCTTCCTCCTTTCCATGCATTGATATTTTTGTAATGTAAATTTAGTTTCCTTCCAACTTCTAGGGAATGACATGATTGACGTGATGATTGAAGAATGCAAAGATCTTGTCGGAACCAAATATAGCGGCTCTTTGCTTTAAATGGGGCCATTGGACTTACGAAGATGAAGATGAAGAAGAAGAAGAAGAATTGGGTGGACTATCGTGGTACTTGAATTAGAATGTTATATTACACTTTAAACAACAAATTCTATTTAACATTTTCAAAGAAGGTAATATTCTTTGCACAAGTGAAACCTCCTTTATTATCGACAGACAAATACCATTGAGCAATGTAGTTTTAATGTAAAGATGTGTTCTTAAATGACTC
This sequence comes from Bryoerythrophyllum caledonicum, assembly GCA_963971425.1. NCBI lineage: Eukaryota > Viridiplantae > Streptophyta > Bryopsida > Pottiales > Pottiaceae > Bryoerythrophyllum > Bryoerythrophyllum caledonicum. The sequence goes on from OZ020514.1 coordinate 17,274,775, forward strand.
ATCTTAAGGTCATATTCAAATTTATGAAGCATAATGTCGAATCATCCAATGTCCATATATCCCTTGTGTAATAACCCTTTAACTTTACTTTACAAAGGAATTACGCAACTGAACTTTACAAAGGAATTATTTAAACATGCAATGAGAGGGAAATATATAAATCCCCAAACATAAGGGGTAGTGTAAACTTCTAACCACGGAGGAAATGTACAAGTTACCCAACAATAAAATGTTGCATGAGTGCCCCACAATAAATACCCCTTTTTCATCCATTGAGAAATAGTGAGAACCTAAATCACTAGAATCTACCATTCAAATTTTGTACTTGTTTTTTCCATGATATTTGGTATGTACCAATTACATAGTTCTTTGATATTATATCTAATTATATATTACTTATAACCATATTTCACACTTTCAAAGCAATGTATGTTACATGTACTTTCTTTATAAAATTTATCCTAAGTGAATATATTTGCCCCTATTTCATTATCGTAAGTAGTTTCTACAATTTTTGCCAGTGGCCCCTTCCAGATTACTTTTTTTTCCCAATTTCCCCAAAAAGTCTAAACGTGCTTTACTCGGATTAAAATGTATTTTTACAACAAAGAAAATACTTTTTTTTGGAATCTTAAAAGAAGGTAATACTCTTTATACATAAGTATTCTACAATTGAATCCAATGTTAAAAAGGGGCATGGAAAGATAAACAAAAAAGTTAAGAAACATATAAATAGTTTGCATGTGTTAGAGAAAATGTAATAGTTTCCATGTGAATATAAAGAAATTGACATTCCCAATTTATAAATATGGCATATATATATATATTACAAAACAACGTCAAAATTATATTTTTTTAGGAAAAGAATTTCATACAAACCATACAAAGTTCTTCGTTATTGTATATAGACATGAGTTCAAGAAAGAAGTTAATAGTTATGTTCTATTTTGCTAGAATTTTTACTAGAGCGTCTATTGACATTTATATTTTTTGTACATCTATATGTATACTAAAAGGCATTTGGTCGTGTGTCTCTCCTCTACATCCATTGCTTTTACAATAGACATGTTTAATGTGACCTTTTGAAGGTGTCACCCTTAGAAGCAAAGCCTTTTGGAGTTTCATCTAACCTTTGCAAGGTTTAATCAATTTAAAGTTAAATTGACACCATTTGGTAAGAAATGTTGTAAGAGAACCACTTTACCTTCTTTGAAAATGTTAAAAAGAATTTGTTGTTAAAAGCGTAATACAACATTCTAATTCAAGTACCACCATAGTCCACCCAATTATGGTGGAAGGTCCCACGGCCTCGATGTATGGGGACCCACAAAGCCCTTGGGGGAGATGACATGTCGGTTATCTTTAATGCGATTAGTGTAGGAAAGCACTTAGTGTAGAAAAGTGTTTACCCTCGAGAGGGGGAAGTAGTTCTTTATACACTAGCCTATGTCCTGTGGCCATATGCATAGTAAAGAGAATGAACAAACACTACATTCACTCCGGTCCCATTATTAGACCGTAGTTCTACTTCCTCTCCAAACTCAAGTCCAATAGATTCATTTGGAGCAAAGAGCCGCTATATTTGGTTCCGACAAGATCTTTGCATTCCTCAATCATCACGGCAATTATGTCATTCCCTAGAAGTTGGAAGGAAAACTAAATTTACATAAAAAAATTGTTTCTCCAACGCATGGAAAGGAGGAAGGCCTTTGCCAAGGCGAGAATGGAGTTTTCCCAACTTTGTTCCTCTACAACCTTCAAAGGGTTGAGTCCTCGCCCTCACGTCTCCGCCCCTGAACTCCCCGCCCCTTCCCCGCCTAAATTTGGAGTCAGAATGTTTGAATGGGTATAACTCACTCAAAAATAGCCCAAATTCAAGTAGTTCACTTCCTATCAAGCATGATCAAAGACGGGCACATCTGGAAAAGATCTAGCCATAGACACGCTTTTCGTATTTTGATGGCTTTTTGTGAGATACTCAGCTCGCAATTCCCCAATCACAAACGCCAATGAAGACAGACCTTGGTTTCTCTAGAAGAAAATAGAGAAGCAAGTTTGTGGGACCGATGTCATTGTGAATGACATTTGTCTTGTGAACTTGGGCCATGATGCACATCAAAGCCCAAACAAGTCTTGCTCTATTCTTCCGAAAGGCTAAAATTTGTACAGTATCCTCTGCCAAAATGTATGGAGCTGAAACCATTGAGTTGCTCAAAGCCGCCGGATTTGCCTTCGAATCGATGGTTTTGAAATGGGCCCAGCTACCACCATTCCACCACAATGTGTGCGCCTCCATATTCTTCGTATTCACCTTCCAAAATTTTATAACTCCTGGATGTTGTAAACCGGAAAATTCACATTTGCAAAACACCCAAGATTAATACAAGTCTCCCCATGATTCTAAATTCTTCCCAAGATGGTCTAACGTCAAATGTTAAGTAATTTTTCTTTAATTGTAGATCAAAAGCTATCTTTCAATTGAATTACTTAAGTTTATGCACTCGTTTTTAGGGAATTAAGCCTTAAAATGCCTCACACTTAGCATTCCACTCTTAAGGTGTTAATCCCAAGGATTAATGTGCTTAGGTAGAACCATGCTCCTCTATAGAGCCTCGTTCTTGATTTAAATATGAATATGCATGTTAGTTAGTTTCCTATAATTTTGCCATCTTCGGCTTTTGGATACTATCCATTGCACTCATGGTTAGTTCTTTAATTAACTCCATTAGAATTCACAAATTTACCTCGTGCGATTCGCTCCACTTCTCACGTACGTCCCACGGTTCACGCACTCACGTACTCATAACAAGTGTTAGACTCAAACAATACACAAGTTAGATTAAGCCTCTAAGTAATTCTACTCTAAGTCCTGACTTAAGTCTAACCTATCTATTAGTCCTTAACACTTAAATGCAAAAAGAGTATCTTCACTCTTACATTTGTATGACTTAAGTTCTATAACTCAGACTTAAGTTCAATCATTTATACTTAAGTTCTCCCTCACTGTATACTTAAGTTTTCTTATTTAGACATCCATAAGACTCCCGTTTTAGGTCTTAATACTTTAAGTTTCCACACTTAAACTCAAGTCTTACATCAACTACTTATGCATTCTTCACATTAATGCATTAAGTTTCTTACTCCAAATTAGTTCCAAAATGCCTTACATACACTTAGAATTATTATTTTAATATCCACAATGTCACTTTGACATAGTTAGGGTCTTTCCTTAACTTAATCTCTTGCTCATCCTCTTCGTGTTTGTGTTTGTCTTGCGCTCTACTCTTGCTGCGCTTGTGTTTGTGGTACGCTCGTGTTCGTGTTGCGCTCGTGCTTTTGTTGCACGTTGTTCGTGTAGAGTACTCGTGAGTTTGTGATTGTAATGGCACTGTTGATAGAGTTTCTGTTAGGGTTTGTTGCGCACGTTCTCCGAAACGTGTAGGCTTAGGTTTTCTACTGATAGGGTTTGTAGGAAGTGAGAGTTAGAATTGTGTGAGGTTTCAAGCACGTAGAGATAGAAACGCGTGATGTTGTGAAGGATTGACGTGAATTTTGAAGAGGAGGAAGAACAAGAAGCCGAAGAAGACTTTCGACACTTGTAGGTATGTGTACAGATTTTGTTCTTCTACCACTGTTTCATGATTTTTCTAGTTTGGTGAATTATGTTTGTTCTTTTGTGTTTTCTGGTTTTCTGTTTGTTGAAATTATGGTGTTTTGGTGTTTGGTGTTTGGTGTTTGGTGTTTGGTGTTTGGTGTGATTGTATGATTTTTTTCCCTTTTCTTCAGGCATTTGTTGTGTCTCAATCTCTTAGTTTCTGTTTGTATTGGGAGTGCGTGTGTTGATTGTTATTTTGTGGAATTGGTGTTAAGATCTGTCGTAGTGTTAATACCAGTTCGGTTTTTTCTAAAAAAATTGGTTTCAATGTGCTGCTTTGAATGTGCTGGTTTGTGTTGAATGTGCTGATTTCAATGTGTTGAATGTTGAATGTGTTGAAACATTGAAAGTGTTGAATGTTCAATGTATTGCATTATGTTTAGGTTTTTCAGTGGTTCAGCATTCTGATTGCTTCTGTGTGGTTGTATTTTCTGTCTGCATGTTGTAGTTTTTGATTTTGGGATAGAGTGATTAGTTGATTGATTGTGTGTGTGGGTTTGTTATTGTTCTTGTAGGACGTCTAGTGCTAGCAGAGAAGTACTGGGATAACATTTCATTATCAATGGCTGAAAGGTAAAATATACATTGTCACCCATGAGCCCTTAACCCTACGCCTTAAATATCACAAGACGGAAGACAATTCTGCACAAACTCTAATAAAACCAGCATTCACTCAGTTGAAGTGTGGCCAATAGATCACACTGTTGGCCCCACTTTAGCTCGAGCTTAAGTGCTGCCAATAGAGCGCATTATTGGTCGCAGTTTAGCTCGAGTCGAGCTTAAGTGGGGCTAGCAGTGTGCAATGTTGGCTCACTATAACTCGACTCCAGATAAAGTGCGACCAATAATGCGCTCTATTGGCCGCACTTTAGCTCGAGTTGAGCTAATGTGCAGACAAAGATGCACTGGTCCAGTACACTTCAGCTCAAGTAGAGCTAAAATGTACAGGAAGAGTGCATCTTTGACTGCACTTTAGCTCGACTCGAGCTAATGTGCAGCCAACTCAGTGCGTCAATGGTTGCGCTAAAGCCCGAATCAAGTTAAGTTGATGATATTAACAACTCTTAAATCCAATGTACTCAATAAAGATGAACTTAAGAATCATCAAAGCCAACAAGCTTTACCTCGAATTGAGCTAAAGTGTAAAACAAATGACCTTAATTACAACTCAAACACAACTACTTTAAAGAACCTTAAAACATTCAAACTAAAGTTTACCTATGATATCGATGACCCAACTCATGTCCACTTCTCGTTCACCTCTCAGAAATTGTGCATGAGCTTAAGTCTCGCTCCAACCACTTGAGAACCTTACTAGTGAGCTTCGTGAGTGATTGGATCGGTTCGTAAGCTTTTTCACAGTTTCGGGACTTGAACAAGAAGTAGTCATGAATTGAATAAACAGATCTAGGAAAGACTTCTCAAGGAATATTGAATGCTTTAGAGTTACATTGATATGCATTCTTTGTTATAACACTTTAGCTCGACTCGAGCTAAAGTTGAAGCATTAGCTTAAAAACAACAATGTTACCATCGTGTAGCTGGAGCCTTGTATCTCAACTCATGTCTACTTCTCGTTCACCTCTCATAAATCGTGCATGAGCTTTAGTCCCGCGCCAACCACTTGCGAACCTCTAAGAGTGAGGTTCGTGAGTGATTGGATCGGTTCGTAAGCTTTTCCACGGTTTTGGAAGTTGAACGAGAAGTATTCTGAATTGATTGAAAGGGTCTAAGAAAATGTTCCAATTGACTAGATTTTGTTGCAGAGTATTATTCACATACTTATTTTTGGTTACACTTTAGCTCGAGTCGAGCTAAAGTTTAACCTCGCCGTCCTAATTGGATGATCGATTAAGCAATCTAATATTTGTGCTTTGTCTCGTGTATGTGCAGATCTGAGAGGGACAGGATGGTGACTCAGCTGGAGCACTTCTTCCAGCCAAAGCCCATCAACATTGATGATGACGATGGAGACGACAACAACCACTTGGATTGCTGGGAGCTGAAGGACCCATCAATGACATTAAAGTGGACGCTTGTGTGGGCGACCTATACGGATCATTTAGTGTTTGGTCAGACCTTCGCTGGTGATATCGTCGAACCCCAGCACATCGACTTCACCACTAAAATTACTAATGTAGTCCACGAAGATAATGAGCACGTTAAATTGTCGTGTGTATCGACCATTGAGTCCGTAGAGCCTTATATGTTCACTATTGTAGTGAATAATGTTTCATCACCCTTCTGAATCTAGGATTTAGTCGGTTCTCTTAGGTCGTCCAAATTTGATGAAATAGTGACTCAGGTCGAGCATGAAATCTCTCTAAAGAAATGGGAGACAAGTAGCAGTCAGCCGCTGAAAGCAAAGGCTGTAGCTAATAAACTCCGCGTCATTCTATCGAGAATGAGTACCTTTGCCGCTCTAGATAAGGCAAAAAATATCGTGGCAAGACGCCCGACAAAAATTTCAATGGTTTTGGGGGCCGTGATCGATAGCCTGGATATGAGTCAAGCGTCGGTACCGGTTAGAACACCGGGTGCAAGAACAAGTCGAAGTACCCTGCGGAGCACGCTGTCCGCTTCTCCCGTCAAGAAGCGTTCAGCTGCCAAGAAGCTGGAGACCTCTTCGAGAAAGAAGACGAAGCTCGTATCAGAGGAGGAGTTAGCCAATTCGATGGCCTCTGCACTCTCCGAGCTCCCTCAGGTGCTCGGGTTGGGAGAGACAATCGACTACAACAACGTTCAACAGATTTACTAAAAATTCTGGACAGAGTGTCAGAGCTGCTTCTTCCAAGGAGACAGAGAGATGAAGATCGAGCTTGACGTGATGAGGTTGCATAATGCACCGCCGGAGTGGACGATCCGTGCATTCGAACCTCGGGGTATGGAGGAGTTGAAGCATTACCACCTCCAAATGCCCGACAAGACGTAAAAGCAGACTCTCTGCGTCATGCCGAAGCTGGATGCTATGCCAACGACGGTTGAGGAGCTCAGCGACTGCAACTACTACATCATCAACGGCCAGCACAACGTTGCTGCCTCAAAGGAAATGATAAACAACAACGTGCCGGAGGTGATGAGAAGGCACTTCTGAACATGGCAGTGTTACATTGTCTTGACGCAGGATCCGGAGAAGCTGAGGAAGATATCCGCGTATTATAATCGCGTGAATCACTTGGTCCAATTCAAGCCAACGTGGGCAACCAATATCCTCGGCTCTCGTGCTTTGTGGATCCAAGATGGTAGACCAATGCCGAAGCACTCCGCCGCGGGCATTCGCAGTTTTCACAAGTCAGGACGGAGAACGCCATTGGAGATTGCCAATGATAAGAGGTTTGAGGTGATATATCATAACCAAGGTCATGCACTTTAGCTCGAGTTGAGCTAAAGTACATGTTTGCTCACTATCTGTATTATGTTGTATAGAGATTAAATTCGCTTACATTGTATACTCTAAGGTTGCAACTTAGCTCGACTCGAGCTAACTTGTAGTTGTTGGACCCTACTGAATATGTTTATATTTCTGCTTTAATTGTAAACTCAATCGACCTTGTTTATGTTTTGCGTAGCCATTTCTTAACGCAATTCGTGAGCGTTTCGCAATGATTGACATTGCAAAGAGCTAGGCAACGCTTAAGAAAGCCGGAAAGGCGAAGGAGCTCTCGATTACAAACGAGGTGAAGATCATCACCTCGATCGATGAGACCTTCAAGCTCTGGTCAGATGTCATCTCTTCGGCGGCGCATGGCGACCTCATCGACGTTGATTTGACTTGGATGCCCTTGGCAAAGTTCAAGGACGCCAAGTCTTGGGTGCCTAAGAAGGATGGGGTCCTGATGCGCGAGTTCTTTAAGTTTCTCGGCAACATGACTGAAGCCAATCACGCGAAAATGTCCAAGCACATTGTCAATTGATCAAGGCCATCTCAAAAATTGCCCTACCCTCAGGTGGTTATAAAGCAGTCGACTTCTGTGCTGGAGGATTGCTACACCGCCCGGGACTGGGTGGATTGGAGGAAGAGGAAGGAGGTTGCTCGAATGGAGCTTCAAGTGATTAGACCGGAGCTAGCCTTCTTCAACAGCTCTGGAGCGTATAGTCGTTCCAACTAGCGGAAGTTCAAGAAGAACTACAATGTCAGCAAGGCCTCAAAGCGTGCCCTCTAGGATTGGGGTCCACCGGATTCATACTACAAGGATTCGAGGCAGACGCAATTTTGCAACTGCAAATGTAAAGATCTCTCTCCGTATGCTATGCAGTTCTTCAGAGTCTTCATCGATGTGCGGTCGCGGTTTGTTCGACCTCAGGGGGCCTTGGACTTTCATTTGTACAAGGCGGCAACGAATTCGCTTGGGACGTGGCCTTCGGATTTGTGGGGCAACCTGGGCTGCAACATGAAGCTCGGCATTATCGACTTCCGGAATATCCCTGGTTTCTCTGAGAAGGCAGCGTCGTTGTTGGAGAGGCCCTTCTTTGACGAGTTCATGACGATGTTGGCATCAAAAGGGCAACCTCCTCTCACCGATCTTCCAGCCTGGCTCTTCATTTGCGGCGACGAGCAGTCGCACCTTCAAGTGACAACGTTTGCTGAGGGCTTGTCATTGTGCCATGCGTACGATGTGCTGCAGTCGAAGTATCTTCCCTCCGAGAACGAGCGCTTGGGAGGATTTGCGCCGAAGAGCAACAACACTCTTGACCCTGTTGGCCTCCTCTTTCTCTTCAAGAAAGAGCTCACGCAGATCCCTGCTGTGAAGAAGACCTACGCAGCTCTGGAGCATGTGTTATACACCAAGCTGCGCAAGTACAATGAGCTGGCGTACTCGATGAACATGAACGAGCTGAGGATGGAGTTCTTCATCAAGATCCTGGAGCTGTTCTGCAAGAAGGAGGAGGCAGTTGTCCAGCTGTTTGGCGGGACGAAATTATTGATTGCGAGTGTGGTAAGTTTTCCTACAGTTTAGCTCGAGTTGAGCTAAACTGTTGATACCCTCTCTCTCTGTGCATGGATTGTTTCAGAGAAGTCGTCGCTTATGCTTTTGTAGCGTGGCACTTTAGCTCAACTCGAGCTAAAGTGTCGGCTTATACTTAAGTGATTTTCTAGCCGTCATCAATCGTGTCGTATCCTTTCAAGTTTAACAGCTGAGTTTTAATAGCAGTGTTACTTTGTATTCACTTTAGCTCCATTCGACCTAAAGTATAACTCGTTCAATCCGTTGGTGTGCAGATGTTGGATTTGGAGGCATTGTGCATATCCCACGACACTGATGAGCCGGACCTCGACGACGCCATGGAGGTCGCATTGGTGTTGGATCGGGCCAATTTTGTTATTGGTTAGTATCACGTCAACGCGGAGATCTCCCCCGAGCTTAACACGGCAGTTGCCAAGGGAAAGGGAAAAGCAATTATTGACCTTGGCAATGAGGAGGAAGATGAGGACTCGAGCGCCCTGGTTGCGTGCCCGAGCTCGAGCACTGCCACTCCGGATGATGAGTCTCATGACGATTTCGTTGACGCCACTCCGCCGGAGTTTCAGAGTGTCTCTCAATCTGAAGCAGGAGACACAATCGATTCCTCGCGGCAACGACTCGACTTCCTGGAGTTGTATTCGCTGGAGATTTTGGACAGGCCTCATTCAGCTCCCACCTTGGGCGGGTCATCCGCTCGGCCCGCGGCCAAGAAGAGGAAGGTCGCCAGCGCGAGCAGACGCTCTCTGTTGGCTATGGCGAGTAGCGCTCAGGATGACAGCAGGTTGATCTCCCTCGAGAAGAAGCCCGAAGAGGAGGCCACCCAGATGAGGTTGATGGAAGAGCGACTGATAGAGCGTGACCAAGAGCTCAGGGATCTACAGTGGAGGCGTAACGAAGAAATGAAGAGAGACCAAGATCAGAGGCATGCTGACATGATGCTCATGATGCAGAGATTCATGTCGACTAATTTTCCTGCCACCGCCACGACACCACGCGCAGCTGCATTCTCCCAGCCTCCCCCCTCAGCAGAAGGCGGGTCTAGGAGTCTGCCCCGCGATTCGCTGCTGCCGTCTTTGGCGGGTTCCTCTCCTGTCTCCATTGGGGGTCAATCGCTTCATGTTCCCCCATCCCCGTCGGCCCGCCCCTCTTCTCCTTCAAAGTCGCCCGCTCGGGACGTATCTATCGTTGATGTCCCCAGCTCATCGTCAGGTTAGTGTAATGTAGTTGCGAGTGTAAAGGGGCAGAACATTTTGTAAATGTCCAATTTTGTACTCCAGTTATTTCTGTTAATATTACAGTGCTCAGCGAGCACTTCAGCTCGACTTGAGCTAAACTGCTTGACATCTGACAACTCTGACTTGTATCACTGTCCTATGTGTGCATCAGCTAATTAGTTGAAGTTGCCGAATTTTTTCAGATCTAAGTTTCGGTGATGGCGCGATCGCTCGCCCTGTCATAGATGAGGTCGTCCAAACTGCAGTCCCAGTTGTAGAAGAGGTCGTCGAAGCTTCGGTCGTGCTCGTAGGCGAGATCAATCATGATTCTGCTGTCCCGGAGGCACCTCTTCTTGTCTCTGAACCGAGCCCCCAAATGGTTGTGGGGCACTCGGAACCCTTGACACCATGTAGGGTTCGTTGGGATCGATGGGGGTCCGAGACAAAATGCAACACGACGATGAAGTTCTTGAGGTACTCTTTCTAACATTTTTCACACTCCACTTTTCCTTCCCATGACGCCTCTCCCCCGTTTGCCTCTTTCGTTCTACATTTTGTTGACCCGTCGTTGTTAATGAATCTTCAGTAATGTTGTTCGTTCTCATGGCATTTCCGAACCAGGTCTGCGAGGCATCAATAAATGGTGCCAATAATCTAGAAGAAACAGCTAGAGTCCTATCAGATTTTGAGGGCAGGTGGTTGAATGTTGTGCTGGACCTCAATGGGATTCTATGCACGTGTGAGCCTTCGTGGCAAGCCAGGGGATCGAGGAACTCTAACTCGTCCATTCACTTAGCTTCGCATCTGGCCGAAGTAGGCCCTAAACTAGTACGAGTGCGTCCTGGTTGTGCTGAATTCCTCACGAAGTTGTCTACGATTGCCACCATCACGATCTAGAGTTCGATGATGGAATCCACAACTCGTCAGATATGTAAATATCTTTTTCAGCATAGTTCTTCGTACCCTCTCAGGATCTTTGGTCAGGAGAGTTGCAATAGGGTGTCCGATTGTAGAATCGATAGCAGATTAATCTACATGAAGGAATCTGGCACACAAAAGGACATCTTCTTGAAGACCTTATCGAACCATCTCTTCAATAGATTGGGTCGTGAGTATACTCCGGCGAATACCCTTGTCATTGACGACAGCCCGATTAAGCATATGCTCAATTTGTCGGAGAATGTCCTTCTTCCATCATGGTCGCACAAACATGATGGCGCGAGACATGATGCTGTACTGCTGGAGGAATTGCTGCCATATCTCTCTGACCTTCTTATGTTTCCGGGTGGCCTAGCGTAGTACCGGGCCGAACATCCCTCGGGCCGGGAGATGTTCTATAATGATCAGAAGACGTGTGGTCAGTCTGCGAGTATCTGGAACGCAATCCAAGCCTATTAGAATCTCCGCTCTTAATGCCATTGAAAACGCTTAGATCCGTATTACACTTTAGGTTGGATAGAGCTAAACTGTATCGATTGACTGCAACGCCATTTTGTAAATTTTGTCGGACCATTTTTTGTGTATATATTTTTTTTATTAATGAACCCGAGATGTTTTACCGCTTTGTTTTGTTTTCCGGAATGGATACCTACTACTAATGGAATGTTGTGATGTTTTGAATGTTTGGAATTTTCGTCAATTGTTTTGAGGTATGTGAGCGTCACTTTGGTTGAACTTTCTTCAAGATTGTGATTGTCGGGCGTTCGTGGATTCCTTGCTGGGCCCAGAGGAGTTCGCCCTTTCCCTTCGGAGTAAAGGGCTTTTGTTGCACTCTGCTGCAACCGCGCAGTCAACCATGGATTATTCGACCATGGCAGTGGACGACGGAGTTGTTGAAAGCCCTATTGCGCGGGAGCCAATTCATGAGAGGAACAACTCACCTTCGCCGCAGTGGCCTCGTTCAGTTCCAGGGTCCGCGCGTCTAAATTTCAGATAATTGTACTCTGGCAAAGCGTATACTCTATGACAATTTAAGGGATGCTACTTCCCAACGCTCGCTCGCTGTGCGTGTTATGCTGACCTCCAAGTTATTGCACTATTGAGTCGTTCTTGCCTAGACAATCTTGGTTTGTTGTTGAGCTACATTATACTCATGTAGTTTTGTTCCAGTTGAGCTTGTTTTTATTCGTTGGATGTTATATGTGCTCTGTAAATTTTCCCGTCAGCATTTCAGCTCCATTCGAGCTAAAGTGCACTAGGATGGACCTTATTGATACAGTTTTCATGTGTGCCGTGTAGGAGTATTCGACCTAAAGTGTATTTGTTGGGATTGTATGTGGCGCCTATTGTGCAGGACCCATCTGGTAAATGTCTTCGTCCCCGTATTCTCTCAGGAAATGTTGCTAGAAACAAATGCTCTCCTTCCGCTTCCACCCGCCGACACTCGCTGCCCAAATCAAACACTAATGAGGTGCGTAGGCGGGGTTTGCAGCGTCTTTTAGAGAGTCCGTTAATGCAAGAGAATGCTGCAACATGGACTAGGCAAAGTCAGAGGGCTTTTCTGAAGACGCATAAAGAGGCTTATGGAGGAACTCCCTAGACCATTTGATTAGTGATAGGACGATTGTGTTTTGCCTCAGGGTAAATGGGTGTTTTGTGTGACTTTTTTTCATAAAGTTTTGAATAAAGCTTGAATTAATGGTATATGCTTCCTTTGCTGTTATCTTTTTTTGGACATTCGGCTAATTTAGTCCATCCATGGAATGAAATATAGTATTGTTGGTGCATTGTCTTTATGCTTTGCACCTACAAGTGTCTATATATATAGATACCTCAAAGATCATATATCTTCAAAGTCATGGAAATTTCCCAATATAACGAATATGGTGTTTATATAAGCGCGAATTCCAGAGTGAATCATAGACTTCTTATCCAACGCTTTTGCACCCTTCTCTTTGGCCTTGACTTGGTTGCCACGTTTGGAAGGCTCGTCGTCTCCCCACAACTGCCTGAAAGGCACTAGCGTTGGCATACCAGAAGGTATCATGGGTCTCCCGTCAACATCTTCCCTCCGAAGCCGAACTCTAGGTTGGTTTCTAGGGAGCCAATGTGCATCAACTGCATTTTCCTTATACCGCATGATGGGCCATCCGTCTTCATCTACGTAGAACTTAAAGAGGTGTTGATCTTTCGTGCCAACGAGTCTATCACCATGATCACGTATATAGCCCTCCACAAATGATTTGAAATCGGCAACCTCTTGAACAAACTTGGGCATGAAACTCAAATTCTGCGACTTCATGAAGGACGACATCAAATCAACAACTACATAGGTATTTTCTGTCTTCAACTTCTTGGACAAGTGGCTGAAGTAAGCATCTATATCCTCATGGGTGTGTCCTACCAACAAGAATCCAACCTAGATTTCCTTGAAAACCCCCCAATAAGTCAACATGGATAAAAACGCGAAGAGATACTGGTTCTTATTATCCTTTGCTGAGTTGTCCACCTGCAAGTACAAATTTGTTGGAAGAGGGACCGCCTGAGTGGAGTGGTCGGTATCCACTCGAGGTAGGAGGTCCATACATCTAGACTTCCCTCTTAGCATTGTAGCAAACATCGAGTTTGCCGGCTCGTAAGGCAAAAGTTTGTCTATTACACGAATGGGTGGTTCTTCCAGACGCCGAAGCAATTTTGCAATGGATGAAATAGTGTAGTTTGAGTCTCCTGGCCACAAGTCAGTGGAGTAATGAGCATACGCGCCATCCCCATGACCATGAGTAACCATGCCAGTGACCTTCATTGGAAGTTGTTGTTGCAGTTCGTAGAGACAGTATCCCTCCGGAATGCACCCAATTGTCACTAAGTGTTTTCCAAAGTAACCGCTCCGGTTTCGTTCCCACAGAGACCTAATGTTATTTTCCAAATACTCCGGAATACTAAAAACACCATATTTATTAAAATGAGACAAAATGTGAAAATTGAGACAAATACCCTAATATTTCGGAATAAAAACAAACGAAAAGTTATTGTAAACCTCAAGCATACAACATACAACATAAGTGAAAACATCACAAATCCATCATATCAACAACATGATCAACCCAACACTCCACAATAGCATTAAACACATATACTTGTAAAAGATAAGTACATTGACTGGAATAATATGTTATTTCTCAGGGACTGGATCTAGTACGCAACCGAATCACTCAAAATATAATTCAAGTCATTGTTCACCTAATAAATAAGGATAAATCACTACCTAATAATAGAATTAAAATATAATACTAATTTGTTCATAAGTAAGGGGAGAATTACCCAAGCGACTTCTATAAGACATCCAAAATTACACTATAACTATTACTAAGACTTGGACAAATTTGATCCAACTCCACGTGCCTTCAAAAGCAACGCCTCTTGCGCTTTCACCTTTGCATATCCAATCATAATTTCTTTCCTCCGAGAGTAAGGTTTATACCAATCATCAATTTCCATGTACTTCACCTTCGTCGAAAGAGGTGATGGGGGACACTGATAACTATCGAGCCCAATACCATCAACTACATGGGACGATATAGACTTCCGACGATATTGTGCAGATGTTGAACTCAGACATCTTGGCTTAACACCCAATGATTGAGTTTCCAACTCGCTTGGAGGAATAGAAGGTTTTCTAACTCCAAAAGCACCTTGAAATTGAGTACACTCAAGCCGCCGTTGCTTAACAGGGGGGCAGGAAGGCTGAAGAGGCGTACAAGAAGACAAAATAGGATCAGAAGTATTATGCACAACTTTGTTCACCCGGTTTCCTTCAACAGCTTAATCCACATATAGCTGCCATTGAGAAGCACAATCTACTTTAGGCTCTATAGAAGAGCACATCCGCTTGAGAGGAGAAGGGGATGCTATAGGAGTTATGCCAGCCCTACGCTCTGGAGGGCTATCCACGACACCATCATCGACCATTTTCTTGGAGAAGGCCATGATAGCAGAGGCAACATCAGTTGCAGTGCACATAAGATACGGCTTCGATTGATAGGACATGGCAATACCACCGTGAAGAGACCCTGAGTACTCAGAGAACGAGCCAACGTTGGAGGGTAGTATACTACAACCACTCTTGCATGGAGTAGGAGTAATGCTGGCCTGCACAACCTGCAATGAGAATGACATGACAAAAGAAACAATAAGAATGACAAATTTGCGTTCAGGAAGAAAGCAATCCAACTAATGCTCGACCTGAGGATAATATACATGATCCAACGATAACTTCTCTACTCGATCCACCGAAATATATTAGCCTCGACTCAACCATATCTAGGAAGCCCGAAACCACTGTCAATAATATGCTCGACACAAAAATAACTAAGAAGCCCTAAACCACATTCAATAGTATGCTAGATCCAACATTGAATAAACATCTCCACGGCTGAAACGAAGAGCATGTGAAAGGCCAATAGAAGACAAGACGGTAACAGTAAAAACAAAAAAGACATCTACTTATTCACTGATGAAAAATATATATACAAATTTCACAAAGGAGTATTGTTCGTCATTATAGAGTGCCTTTTGACGTACATAAAAATACACTGCTACAACCTAGCAGATGATGCCGCATAATCTGGAATCTCAAACTCCACACCAAGGTTCTTAGAGGAGAGGGCCATTCCATTCGTGATATACTTCATCGAAGGACTATTAGGACTCAATGGACGATTGCCTATACGTTTGTTATTCACGTAATCCTTCAACTGCCCGACACGGCATTCAGATGTCAAACGTCGGAGCCAAGGCAAGAGTTCTTGAATCAAAAACTTATCATACTTAGCTCCGCGCCGCCATGTATGGAGGAAAATAACATTGCCAGAAGGATTACAGACACTCTTTTCCAGGTTGTCGTCCAAAAGTAGAGTGTTGTCGGAGTTCATGATACCGAAGTCATCTCGACGATTATACAACGAAGAAGACAACGTTTTTAAAAAGATCATCTTCTTCGAATTATATTGAGACATCAAAAATGTATTCTACGACGTCTCAATCTTCCCACAACTCTCTTGACCAAGAATGAAATTTGGAGGAGACAGATCACAAAAGAGGTAATTTGCGATCTCCTCAACGGTGGACTTCATCATTGAGCTCTAGATGACAACAGAGTTTGAGAGATCTCTGATGGTTGCCACAAACTCACGGACGCTAGGGTGAGTATATACAACTTTAGGACCTAAATATGCGGGGATGGTGGGCGAAAACTCCACCTGACTCCCGGAGGACCTCAACGAGGCAGGTGCAAATGCTGCCTCGCACAAGATACCATTCAAATCCAAAACAATATTCAGCCACTTTTGGGGCCGAATGTTCTGGGCAATAGACACACTCCTAGAAGGACAATCCTGATACATGACCAACACAAAAAAGAGTCAATAAAAGGAAACATATGAATTTACCTGATAAAATGCAGATTGAGCAACATGAGACGAAACTGTCACTGATTGCATGATTTCCACTCCACAAAGCGACTGCAGGAAAACATTTCCAATCCGAGGCTTCAGTGCAATAGGACGGTGGACAATGTCATCCAAAGTGATCTGAGGAAACAATTGAGTAAAATTGAATTGTTAAACAATTCTATAGATTGATGAAAAAAACGTTTTACAAAATTTTTGTACATTTCTTCTAGTGTACATCAAAAACTGTAAGGAATCGACACCTGCAAGCCACCACGAAGAGAGATAAGACCTACTGTGCGGTGACAATAGTCATTAGAAAAAGGCAGGGCCAAATAACATCATGAAAATCGTATAAAAATTCCGAAAAGGCTAGCCAACCTTATTTTCCTTTGCCGCGTTCTGCCCAGGACCTTCTGGAGATGGCTCGTAGTCCACTCGATCTTCATCCACGATGAGGACGTCATCTTGTTCCGAAGGCACATCCACCCTACAGGACTCTCCGGCGCACTCCTCAGATCGTTGGACGCGAGCAGGTAATGGCTGTGGCGACGACCCCGGAGCTGAAGGAGCCCCATGTTCAGCTCCTACTGAGACCGCCGGAATATGTAGTACGCGACCGGGACTTCTATCTTCAGATCGAGGATACTCCACTGATCCTCTTGCCGATGACGAGGGTTCTACCGGAGCAACCAATACATCTTGATGGCCGGACGAGGTAGGATGGTAAAGATCTCTGAGGGAAGGGACCGTAGTCGGATCAGAAGACGAGCACCGCAGTAAAGCAGACGACGAAGGGACTGCAGGACAAAGAACAAAGGCAGAACTATCCTCGATGCGAGGATATATTGAGGTCTGAGGAATTGTGGACAACGATGGACCGGATGAGGTTGACTGACTGAGTTGAACGGTTTGGGAAAACATTAAAGCCAACTCCGCTTTCATTTGAGCTTGAAGCTCAGCTCGAAGTTCAGCCGCCATTTGGTCCTTCTCCAGAGCAGACTCTTCTCTCTGCTTCTCTAGTGCAGCCACCATCTCCACCTGCCTTTGCTTGGACGCTTCCAACTGGTCCAAAATGTCCTCCTTCTCCTTCTGCTCCTGAAGGCGCTTGTTGAGAATATGCCTGAAGTAGTCACCTCCAAGTTCATACTTTACAGGCTCTCTAGGGGCAGGGGCTTCTCCGGTTGCGTTGAAAAAGAACGGATCGTCCGATCCGGAAGCGTCCTCCAACCCCATTTCCACCAAAAGATCGTTATGAGCCGGATTTGACGTCCAACTGGCTCGAATGGGGTCTCTTCTACCTTCGTCGTCACTCGAGTCCGACAGCAGAATGATGGAATCATCTGGCACATTGGGTGCTGGACCCACGGGAGTCTCTAGAGCCGTTTGAGACTCAACCCCAACATAGTCACGAGGTATACTAGGAATACGTGAGGGCTCGGTTTCATCACATCTTTGCATATCCACATCTCTAGCACTAGGAGAGAGTGATCAAGATGATTCATTACTGTCCTCGAGCGCAGGGCGAGATGGGCCAGCATCATCACCGCGAAGGATCGAAAGATCCACACCCTCATTCGTACCATATGGATTAAAATCCAGTTCGTCCTCCGGGGCACTCTGATTTGTTGGGGTCGGTGAATGGGGGGTAGGCCGTGGTGGAGGGGACTCCATGGTCTCATCCTGCTGGGGCTGAGTCGTCTCTGCAACCAATTGGGGAGTGGGGGCAGTGCCAGGTTGATCGCCAGTTCTGCGGCTACCAGAACGAATTGGTGCAGTTAGCGAGGCCGAGGTAGTTTGTGCTACTGTCTGCGTGGTCCGTAAGTTTGAACTACTCCGGAGTGCTGCGGTCCGGGAGTTCCTGCGAATTGAGGTGTCGCAAGGTTCTGCGGATTGCGGAATTCCGATCACAGAAGGCATCGGCCCAGCGTACGCACAATCCTTATGAATGAAATCATTCATGTCATACTTACATATCATCCTGGACTTGAACTTGTATGACAACCGGTAGTCTTTGTCAATGACACCGTAGAACAAGGTTCCAAACATCTACAATATATAGAAAACAAATTGTGCATGAGGTAAATGAGACAAACGGATTAAATCGGCGTCGAATATTATGGGTTTATCCTCAACCCGAGGATAATGAACAAGATTTCTAAGTACTTTTGCAAATGTGCCACAGAATAAGCAACGTCGATTACAAAATTTAGTAAGGACGTAAGATACGTCATGAATCCATAGTACAGAGTCGAATAAAGTTTATCCTTGACCCGAGGATAAACTGAAATAATGAAGAGAGAATCAATTACCTTGCTGGCCAACACAAACTTTGAGCCACAATATACACCGAATACACGATCTCCGTAATTGCAGAATTGCCAAATGAGATCGAGGTAGAACTCCATCCGCAATTCAGAGCCGTGGACGGCGTAGCATGCCTCCAAGTACTTATTTTTCTCCGTGTAATAAGGTGAATCCACGGCAGAGTAGCTTGGCATCACATTCTCAACAAGAGATCTGGCTTCTGGATGGTCACGTCGATTGAGGAAGAGCAAGTAGACCTCAGAACACTTGTACCTCGACGTCCCGGGGTTGAGTCGCTCGTACGCTGATGGCATGTACGCCGCAGAAATCGGGATGTACTTCTTCATCCATTTCTCTGCATACTTTAGAGCATGCATCGCTCTGTCCTTAGAAGAAGTGATCCAAACCCAAACGGCAGGAGTGTTTAGAGTTGCGACCTTCTTTTGGGACAACAATGTCTTTAGAAATGTGGAGAAGTATGGCTCCTCCGCAGAGTTGTCCTTGGACGACCACCTAGGGACCTGACGAAGGTCAAGCAGTCCAAGAGGCCACGGTCTGTCCTCAGGCGGTGGCTCGAAATACGCACCGAATTTCATTACTTCACCATCAAAGTCCCGAAGCTTGGATGGACCATCATGATGAGAGAACTGGCTCTTTACGAAGAGAAACTTCGTGAAGAACGGAAAAATGTTGGGGAACTTCTCCACCAAGTGGGAAGCCCGCTTCAACTTCCTCGCATTCGTTAACCGCATGGAGAAGAACTCCTTGTCATGACGACAAAGGAGCATGTTGTAAGTTGCAGAAGACACGCGATGATTTGCCTTCCATGACTTCCACACAACGCCGTCAACGAATCCGTCTGAAAGTAAAAACTTCAACGTCGGGTCAATTGCAATCAACTCCTGCATGACTATGCGCTTCTTCTTCCGGCGATCAACCCAGTCCTCGTAATGGAAGCAAGAGCCATGAACAACTGCCGTTATTTGTAGAGTGACTTTTGGGTACTCGTACGCTCAATCGTTGTCTACCAGGTAGGTGAACAAATCTCTCAAGTCGTTATCGGAAAGGTGACCCAACCTCTTGAAGAATTCTCGATGGATCGATGAAACTCTGCTTCCCCTGGCTTCGTTGTATGGAGTCATGGTGTCAGGGTTGATAATCTCACCCCTGCTGTGCATGTCAAGGAAATCCTCCCACAATTTGAAGATGTCATCAGGAAGTGAGATAACCTTGATCTCATTTGTGAGGTCTGATGACTTGCTAACTTGCTTCCCTTCCTTTGTGGGATCAATATTTTGGAAGCGGTTGACAATGAGCTTGGAAAACAACTGCAATCAAGAAACATGATTTGTCACGACATTTTTAGACTGAAGAATCACACAACTCTCAAAAAATTGAATCTTAACACTTTTCATACATCGCATTGCAAACGAGTATCCTCGACTCAAGGATAAACCTCAGGCGGACCACTTACCAGGTACTTCTCAGTGTCAAAGACAACGCCATTTATCCGAGTTGACCCTTCTTCTTGCTGGTAACTTGGATGTCCGGAGTTAAGCCAAATTCGCCGGCAACTTGCGATCTGATTATCCCAGGTTGGTTGCGCATGGTCGAGGTAGTTGGTGTCATTGTAGAACTTTGAAATTCTTTGCAGCTTTAGAGGATCTCTTGACCAGACCACATACGCATCCCATTGCTGCAGGTCCCTCTTCCGAGATACTCTGCAATTTGCATTGTCTTGCAGTCTCTTGGATGCCTCAACGTTATGTTGTCCGTTAATGAGCATGAACTTGCCATCTTTGATGGCATCCCATGAGATGGGCACAACCAAAATCGGCTCACCATGCTCACCGATTGAACAGATGCAGATTTTTTGATGTTGATTGACGTCACCAAGCTGCACGAGGAAATCCATCGTGCTCAACACAATGGCTTCCTCCATCCCCCTGATCACGAACTGTACCTTCGCGACAACACACTGCTGAATTCGCACTGAATACGATGACTCTAATGGAAAGCAGCCTCTGCATTCCTCCCAAAACAGTCGTTGTGATTCCGTGATCTTCTGAAAGTCCACTTGCAGGTCATTTTTGGCTTTCTTTGGGGTCGTGGACCTCGTCACTGTGGATGAAGAGCTACCGCCGGCTATGGACTTCCTCTTCTTGCTTGAAGGTTCCCCGGGCGTCATAGGCGCAGTTGAAGGCGGCCTAGGAGGAGCACGACTTGAGGTACGGAGTGCGGTTGAACCCGACGGATTTCCCTGGGCAGTTGTTTTTCCTCGTGCTAGACGACGTGCACTGGCTTCGACTTGAATTGGTCGAGCCTTGGTGAATTCGTGCTAATCGTCTATTTAGTTTTTCAGCATCCACGTTTGTCCAAGGCTCATACTTTTCAAATGCCTCCTTCAGTGATCCTTGTCCGTTTCCCGCGACACTTTCAAGCAATTCGGAGAAGTCGAACTGACCAAGAGAAGGCCCAACTTTCACGACAATGGAGTGGCAATGTGGGAGATCCACTCTAGCTCCATCAAACGCCTGAATTTCAAGAACTATGAAGTCTTGTCGCTGCTGCTCAACAAACGTAACTCTCTTGTTCCTGTTGAGTGGGACATAAGGGATTTCATCGTTCACCTTGATGGTTATGTGAACAAACTTCCCAAACTTCGAGAACGACCAGCTCTTTACATTATTCTGGAACACCCATAGAGTCCCATAGTTCTCAACGACATCGTCAATGAACGGGGATGGTGCGAGAGGATTCTCAAATCTCTGAATGAATATCTCGGAACCAAAATAATCGTAGGTATCCTCTTCTAGTTGAAGTGAAGATGCCATCTACAGATGTCACCATTTTGCACTGATTAGTACCATATTTTCACGCGTATCTTTGTGTTGAGGATAACTGGTGTCTTCTAATCTTCTCTTTGATTGACCACGGTTGAGTTTTTTATTCTCAAGTCGAGAATAGCTTTCCTTTCATTGCTGACGGTTTTAAGACTGTAACTAGCAAAAGCAAATATTTGACCTAGGTATTTGTAGGATTATAAAAGATGAAGTAGAATGATACCATAACTATGATTAGCGGTATATGACTGTCAGCTCAACTTATTAGGAAGTATTGAATTACGTAAAGTATACCCGACTTGCGGATAATTTGGGATGTTAGACTTGTTAGGTGGTATTTTTAGGCGTTTCAAGGTAGCAAATTTGAAAAACAAACGGTTTATCCTCGACTCGAGGATAAATTGCGCCTGCGGTATGGTTGTATACTGAAAGACACACTTCAAAACCCCTGATTCTATATTATGCACAATATTAGATGTTCAGCACTGGCCACTACAGTTAGATTTATAATAGGTGGATTCCTCACCTGTGAATTACCAACAAGTTTGTGGGTATGATATACAATTCAATGTGTTTCGAAGCGCCCTGGAAAGCAAGTTGAAGTGGAGAACATCAGTTTCATGAGCAAATCTTAACACAACCAGACGCACACATATAAATGTAGAGAGACCTTCGACCACAAAGGCATAAAACATCACATACATACTCATACTTTCGATAAAGAATCTAAAAAGAAAAACTTAGTTGAAGTCGATTACTTACTAGATGTGTATAAAGAATATCAATCGACAAGCTCCTCCACAATACAACGGCAGTATATTAAATCCGACTTACAATTCCTATCACTCACCAAATCTAGGTACCCAGAAGCTTCGCAACACTAGAAGCACTATCTCCTGATTTGGTGAGACCTTCTGCAAAACCCTCGCAACACTCTACGCGATCTGGAAACCCTGAAAACTTGTATAAAACTCCTTCCAAATCAAACCCTAAGCTTGTACTTACTAATCACCTTCATTCTTACAATGACAGCCGTAATCGGACCTCACAAAACCTTGGCAACACTCTATCACACAGTGCTCAACGCAACCACAATTGACAACGTATGTGTAGCACGCGCACTCACAAACCAGCACTCACTCTCACGCACTCACATACATACACTCACTCTCACGCACTCACAAACAAACGCTTACCCTAACGCACACACACCAACACACGACACACAATGACACACACAAAAACCTAACGGACCCTCACGCACCCTCACACAAAACTCACCCTCACGCACCCTCACACAAAAACTCACCCTCACGCACCCTCACACAGAAACTCACCTCACGCACCCTCACACAGATACTCACCTTCACGCACATACAAGCACTCACAACTCGAACAAACAGGAGGAGTGATAAAGGCGGTGGCGGTTTTAGGTCAAGGTTTGTACCTCGTTCGCCCATGACCGCGCAATAGATATCATCCGTCGATCAATGGTTGCGACGGATGGATGACGAATTACATTAAGTTCAGAAGTTTCATGGAAATGGTGCATCGGTTTGTTTAACACTTTGTAATTTTATTTTATATGTTCATCTTTTATCTTCATTTTCTTGCCTTTCCTTACAACTTTAGTTAATACCTACGGTACTGTACTAAGAGTTTGACGCCAATTCCCTTCAAACTTATTGGATTCTATTGCTAAGAAAAATGAAGGAGACGAAAACTTTTATTTCTAGTTTTGACCGTAGGATCTCAATTAATCCCTAAAGGACCACTACCATTGTCGCTCTAATACCAGTCCAAACTGGCACTGCCAAAATGAGACATGAAAATCACATTTGAATGTGAATTTCTGATTTTCAACCGTAAGATCTTAAAATAGACTCGTACATAAACAAGCCATTGAATTTTGGTTGCAATTCACCGCGCGGATTGATAGATTTAGTGTTTAAAGTCAAAACAATTGTTCATTTTCTTTGAGTAGATAAGCAGACTTTTACTTCATTTTGCATCAAATTTTTGCATTGTACAAGGTCTAAATCTTTTACCATTGTCTTAAGCATGATGTTATTTCCCATTTCACCATTTTTTAGAGGTAAAAAAGCGGTGTAGTATATTCAGAACAAGTGTGCAAGGAGTGGAGGTTCAAAAATTGCCATTTCACGATTTTTTTTTTGTGAACTACATTTGTATTGAATGATAATCCAAACTTTCAAGAAGAAGGTTTTCACATTTTATTCTACATAAAACCTAGAGATCCACATATTGTTGTTGGATTATAAAAAGTGAAAAATATGTAGATCTCTAGGTTTTATGTAGAAAAGATGAATATTTTTTCCCCCCTTGCCCGACAATGTTTGAAAATGTTTGACTTGGAATAAAATGCCTTTTAACACTAAAGACAAGAATTTTTTTTTAAACAATTCGAAAGAAGGAAATATTCTTTATTTGTGGGAAAAATCTCAATGTCAATAGAAATCACCGCATGGATTGAAAGATGATAGTGTTTCAATTCAATCAAATGGTTCATTTTCTCCACAGCGTTTACTGCAGCTGCACAATTCGACTTCACTTGGTGTCAACTTTTTGCAGTACACAACATCTAAATCCATTACCATCTTGTTAACCCCTAAAGGACCAAAGTCTCCTTCGGGGGGTTTTTTTTATTTTTGGGCAGGTTCCTAAAATTTGAAAAAAAATCAATTTTCTCTGAAATTTTTATACTAGATTGCCTTTTATAAGAGGTTCGTGGTCATATTTTTATTTTATTTTTTGGATTTGTGGTTTGAAAGTTAGTACCACTTATAGTTTTTGAGGGAAATTGTCAAGGAACTTTAGGGGTTCATCATGATGTTAGTTCCTTTTACACCGAATTTTAGATGTAGAAGGCGGGTGTAGCATATTCAAAACAATTCTGCAACGACTAGAGGTTCAAATTTGGCAAATCCACGCTTTAATCCTTCAAAACTTAAAATGTTAGAGATTGATAATCCAAATGGTCAAAATGAAGGGTTACACCACATATTGATATGAAGAAATTAAATAGTGAAACTATAAAGATCTCTAGGTTTGATGATGAAAAGAAGAAGTATTTTTTTATATCTCGCCCGACAATGAGTGACGATGACTGAAAATGTTTCCCTTAGTTCTACCCTATTTCTCAATCAAGTCGCAATCTTTTTTTTGATACTAAGAAGGAAAATAATAGTACTTGCGAGTATTGAAATTCTCACATTCACTACAGTGTCCTACCAAAGGTTTTTCGAGAAGCTTGAGTTGCCTGCACTCCCCATGTGAAATCAAAAATCCTTTAGTTGTCTCATCAAATCTCTAATTCAAAAACAAAAAAATCTCTCACTAAGGTTTTTGTAATGCCCTTATAAAGGAAAAAATTTAATGAGAAATGTTGAAAAGTGACACCATAGGAATTCTTCGTGAATTTTAAAACAACCCATTTTTTACACTTTGTCATGTACGATAACATAATGAATATTCTCCGATGTGAATAACATCCAACATTATGGCAAATTCACATCCATTCTACACGATTTAGCAAGAATGGTTCATTCACAACCAATTATTGCACCTTGTTGCATTAAGGATATATTTTGGAAAATTACCAAATTTAGGATGAAATTGAGTGTAATATCATGGATATCTAAGTAGTTTATAATGTCTCTCAAATGTAATACATATAAATCACACTTCAAATATATTTTGAATGTCAATCTCCAAATCCAAAAAGCATTTTGTCTTCGATGAAGTAATCAAAAATTTCTCTAAATTTAACTTAACATTTAGTCAACTCATCGATTCATTGTAAATTGCCTCTCAATTTATTAACATTCTAGAAAAAAATTATAATCTACTTGACAATAAAAATTTATCATTTTATAATATTGATCTCCAAACTCCAAAAATGAATTTGAGAACAATGAAAAATGTAAAGTTGAATACATTTTCATTAACAAATTTTTTTGTATAAACACTTCTAGATTTTTCTGCTCTACAAAAAAATGTAGAAAAGTAAAATAATATTCATTTTACCATTTTGAACCATGTGATCTTCACGTATACTACTTAATATCCTCTAATCTTACAAATTTTTTTACCACTCGAGGGCAGAAGATTATAGTGTTAAATGTGAAGAAGATGCTATAATGCCAAAACACTAGTTATACCCTCCACCTATTATTTGTATCATTAATATAAAAGAACCACTTTGATTTGAAATGAAATGCATTTTAATATAGATAGGGATACAAATTTCAGAATTATCATAAGTAATTATTTTTTTTAAAGGTTGAAATAATGGGAAATTATTTGTTACAACCAAAAATCTCCCAACACTACAAAAAGTTAATTCTACATAGAAATTCTTAGCAGACCAATTAAGAATTTCATTTGTTGCATGAAACCACAAACAAAAAAAATTAGTTCTTTTCAACATCTTGGAATTAATTGATAATATATTTAAACCTTTATCTCTAAAAGAAGAAGGTGAAATATATTTAAAATTCATGCAGTTTTTACGAAAGTGAAATATCATCTTGGGGTATGCACCAGCAAAAGTTGTAGAAATCACGTGTGATTAAAAGTACGGTCTAATTTATTCCTTACATTGGATAAATATTGTAACAAAAGCACATATTTAAGACATTGCTATTTCATTATGAAACATGGTTATAAGTAGAATAACAAACTTTGATTCAATACTAAGGATTAATGTAATCAACTGTAAAGAAGAAGAAGAAGAACGTCGGTCTCCGAAGGATGCCGATGTGCATAAAGTGTCTGTTCGTTCCACTACTAAGACCATGCCCATCGGATTGGGAATTAGTGATCCACTGTACATATTAAATATTATGGAAAAATGGGGCATAGGGAGTGAATGATAGACTCTTATGAATATTGTTTGTCTACATTTCTAGAGCTTAAGCAGCTACATGTATAGTTTTTATGAATGTTGCATGTGTTAGATGCTTTGCAAATTTGAAATTTTTATACTCCTAGAATATATGCATCTTTGGTTGCACACTTTTCTAAAGTATTTAAGAGAACAATATGCTTTGATTTCTCCCAAAAACTCGTGGTTCTTGACTACGAAGACTTTTTAGAGTCTTGGAATCTGTTTTTTCAACGCAGATTCATGTTTTTGTAGTGTTTGCAATGTGTGGATTTGTTTTAGCATTCAGTATCTTGTCTTTCTTTTGTTATATTTCTTCAATTGCTATGGACTTGCACTATTACGTTCAAGTGGTAAGAAGATTATATAAACAATAATAGTTACTTTTTTTATGACCCAATAAAGAAATGATGAATACCTATGTGGTACAAAACTTCACTATGATAAACAACCTTTATTTAAAAAAATACAATGCTATGTTATCTTTTCTAGTAGGTAAATAGTCCT
Organism: Bryoerythrophyllum caledonicum; assembly: GCA_963971425.1. NCBI lineage: Eukaryota > Viridiplantae > Streptophyta > Bryopsida > Pottiales > Pottiaceae > Bryoerythrophyllum > Bryoerythrophyllum caledonicum. Next base: position 17,301,557 of record OZ020514.1, read on the forward strand.
CCAATAAGACTGCATTACTGCAGGTGTATACAAATTTGAAGGAGGAGTGCCCCCCCTCCAGAATATTATTTTTTTGGTCTTGTACATAGAAAGACACAAGTGAAAATGTATTTGTAGTTCTTTCAAAAAAATTATCCGTTTTGTAATTTCTATTTCCATTGACAATTTGTTTGATGATTGTCAGTTTCCAAGAGTGGCTATTGATTTAGACTTTTATTTTATTTTATTATTTTAGTATAAATTTTTTAGATAAAGTTAAATAATTTCAATTTTATTTGAATATTTTTTAAAACGTGTGCTCAAACTAGCCATTAAGTTAATTTTGATTTGATATATTTTTAAATATTTGACTTTTTGGTTTGTAAAAATTTATTGCTATTTATATATTTCCCTTGACTACATTTCAATTTAAAAAAATTCGGAAGTCTTCCTACTTTTGGCAAATTCTAACGGAAATATATGTGTGAGACACAAGAAGTTTATTCCCTTCATTAAAGTTGTTTGCATATTCAAGAGTAATTGAAATTGTGAAAGTTGTAATGAATTTAGGTAGTTTCTATCTTGAATGAAAATTAGATTTTGTTCAATGTTTAATTCACAAAGAATATTAAAACGAATAAATAAGATAAAATCTTCTGAAATTCTAATTATTTTTTATTCAAATTATTTTAATTTACATAAAGTCAATTTTAGAGTTAATTCAATATATTTTTTCCCCTAATTTAGCAATTTCAGATATATTTTTTATCGATATTTAAATAATCGTTTTTGTTTATTTTTAATTACTTTTAATCATGAGAATTGATATATTTGCTTTGTATTTTTGTTTTTTGTTGAATTTTTATTTAAATAAGAATATTAAAACGATTAAAAAAGTTATTTTATTTTAAAATTACAATTATTTGTTATTTAAATTATTTTAAATTACATAAAGACAATTTTAGAATTCATTTAGTTTCTTTTATACTCTAATTTAGTAATTTTAAAAGTATTTTCTATTGTTATTTTAATAATCATTATTTTTTTTCAATTCTTAAAAAAAAAATTTATCATAAGAAGTTTTTCTTTGCTTTGTATTTTTGTTTTTTTTTGGAACACAAATGATAAAGATCTGTAGCTAACTTTAATTTGTTTTATTCGGGTTGGTGGCTTTCTAAATTAGTGTGACCCTGATATCGAGAAACGCTCTTCGTCAGTTGAAAAGTAGTGACACTAATAAAGTATAATTTTTTTCCCTCCAAAAAATGTTGCCGTTGAAAATTCCATGCCTCATTTAACTAAATCTAGACTTTGAATAGTCCAGAATGGTTAAAGTCTAGATTTAGTCATCAAGAGAATGTGCAAAAAATATGGCACAAAGGTGCATCGGGAGATCTATCGAAGGAATCGAAGATGGTGAAATTCTTATGAAAGGAAGGAACTTTATGGAAGAAGCATTGGAAACATTAACGTCAAAATACCTTAAACCGACACTTTAGTGATTCTGTGTTTCAAAAGTTGAGATTTAATTGCAAAAAAAAATGCTTGGGTAGAGAAATAAGGTTCTGATTTGTGAGAGAAAAAAATTTGAAAACAACCTTGTAGATTGTGAGAAAAAAGAAAGAAAGTGGGTTTCCTCCAATCAACCCTAAAGCGACCAGGTTTAGTGACAAAACCAAACCTTAAAAGCACATTAAACTGTCACCTCTATCCCACCAAACCGCCAGCTCCATCCACCTCCATCCTTGCATTCATTGGTGGGCTTGGAATAGACTTGGAATATTTCTGACAGAAATTATGACAACAAAAGAGAGGAAGAAATCGGTTCTGACGAGGTATGTAGGGTCGCTTCAGGGTTGAGTGTCGGTTTAAGGTATTTTGACGTTAATGGGTGTGAAATGGTACCATGTGCCCTTGCATTCACATATAGGAGGATCTTCCAATGTGACCAACTGTACCTAGAGAACTTGGAAGTGAATCCCTCAAAAATATGAGGAAAGAATAACTGATGATAAATAAGGGTGAATGGATCCTTTAAAACACAACTGTTGATGTTCCAAAGCATATCAAGGGGGACATGCTAGTAGTACATGCGAGAACAATCCGGTAGGAAACAAATGTGGCATACAGTCGGATCCAGTAGACACAACAAGCAATTTATAAAAAGGCCGAGACATTAAAGATAAATCATGACAGCAACACGCAAATCAGTAATAGAATAAATTGAGATGTAGAAATCTAACACATGCTGGTATAGGAGGGATAGATAGATCTTCCTATCTCTTGGACTGATTCACTGAAGACAATTTATGACAGCAATAGGCAAATTCATAACCGAATGTATTAAGATACGCAAATCAGACACATGCTTGTATAGGTGCAATCGATAGATCTTCCTATCTCCTACACTCAAAAGCACCCAACAAATGTAACATACAATCGGTCCCAGTAGGCACAAAAGGCTTTTCCAAAGAGGATTGATTTACTAAAGAATTTTTATCACAACAATAGGCGATTCAATATCGTATGTATTAGGATGTGAAATCTTACACATTCAGATAGAGTAGGGATCGATAGATCTTCCAATCTTCTAGACTTAGGGTCGATATAGGATATCGCCTGAGGATCGATAGGTCGTCTAGTCTTTGAACTCAAGGATCCGCCGCGTTTGCAGCTTCAAGGTTTGTCATTGTTGCTATTCGGTCCCTCCGTGGAATTGTTCGAGTCTGAGGGTTCAATGTACTTGACCAAGAAGAAAATACGACGGAATCAACATGAACGTGCACCGGACGTCGTTTCTCCGGAACCCACGTCGCCGACCAACAATCCTCGTACTTCTTCTTGTGGTTCTTGAACGCATTTCTTGGCTCCCAGAATTGGATAATAAACATTCCATATTGCTCATCACCAACTACTCTATTGACTGCTGATTGCGCTCTCCCTAACCAGACAGGATAAATCTCAGGGTCAGATGGACGGAGAAGGACCCAAGATCCGGAAACGATGTCTCTCCATGGATTCAAAGCGACCTTTGGTCTGCTTGAACGTGGGCCACAGAAAGGTTCAGGCTCCTCATCTTCAGGTGTGACATCTCCTCTAGTAATAAGGCTCAAAGGAGCAAAAATTATCGCACTCCAATCTTGAATCGGCCAAAATCCTTCTACCAAAGCCGGGGGTGTGGAAGGAAGAGGTTTCTCAAGTTCGTCAAGAATTGCATTTTAGTATGCAATATACGGTGGAAAATCACGTCGAAAGCCCTCACATTTTTCCATCCCCTTCTCCCAGAATTTTATATAACCTTGAATTCCAGATTTAATGAAGGACCTCTTATCAATTGCTTTGGAAACCCTTTGTCTTGCCTTCTCAATTGCCTTTTCTTGATTGCTAGTTGGAGAAGGAACCTCGTCTCTCCACACTCGCCTGAAAGGCACTGGCTTTGGGAGGCCGGAAGGTATCTTGGGACTTCCGTCGGCATCCGACTTCCAAAGCCGTATACCAGAGTTGTTTCCGGGTAGCCAATGAGTGTCAAGTGCGTTCTCTTTGTAGCGCATGACGGGCCAACCATCATCATCTACATAGAATTTGAAGAGGTGCATATCTCCTAAACCAATAAGTGTATTTTGGCGGTCACATAGAAAGCCTTCGACGAATGATTTGAAATCCGCAACCTCCTGAACAAACTCGGGCATAAAGCCCAACTCCTGCGATTCCATAGAAGACCTCATCAAATCCGCTACCACATAAGTATTCCGATTCTTAAGGGCCTTGGATAAGTGGCTGAAGTAAGCATCGATATCCTCATGTGTGTGGCCGACTAATAAGAATCCAACTTGGATTTCCTTGAACACCCTACGATAAGTCAACATCGATAAGAAAGCCATGAGAAACTAGTTCTTATTGTCCTTTGAGGAGTTGTCCAGCTGCAAATACAAATTTTTGGGAAGTGGAACGACTGCAGTTGAGTGGTTTGGTACCACCGTAGGTAAAAGGTTCATACATCTAGACTTTCTTTTCAGCAAAGCCTCAAAAAACGAGTTTGCCGGCTCGTGAGGAAAAAATTTACTCGTAACGCGAATGGGAGGTTCTTCAAGACGACGAAGCAATCTCGCTAGGAATGAGATTGTGTAATTTGAGTCCCCTGGCCACAAGTTGGTAGAATAGTGGGCGTACGCACCGTCTCCATGTCCATGCGTCACCATACCAGTGACGTTCATTGGGAGCTGACCAAGAGGTGAAGTGAGTTTGGTGGAAACACGCATGAGTGGGATTGCAGTCTTGGCTGTATCCATTTTATCGTGGATAATGCAAAGAATCTCCCCCTTATTGCGCTTTGACTCCTCTCTTCAACTATGGTACAGACGCCTACATGAAGCTTGAAGATTCAAGTGTTGACTCCGTTGTTTCACAAAGGATACATACTTGGCATAGCTCTTCACAAATTTATTGATGAACTGTTGAAGAGTGTCGCAAGCGGTGCACTTGGCAAAGGAACTTATGATAGCAGAAATCGTACCCATGGCTTGCACGGTTGCGAGGCGTGGACGTTTGACGCCTTTGTTCCCGTGCGTTGACGAAATGATGCCCTCCTTGTACTGGTCGATATAGGTGTGGAACGTTGACTTTGGAATACCATGGATCTGGTACGATGCTGTTGAGCAGACATCTTGTCCAAGCAGAGTCACATACTTTCTTTTCCTATTATTTCCCAAGTAACGCAATTGCCCACCCACAGCTCTACCATACTCCCGTCGGTCATCGAAATCTTTCAACCAGAACTTCTGCCAAATGAGGAGCGTATCTTGGGGCCGGAATAATCTGACGCATTTGTTAGGACAACATGACAACGAACTGACCGCCTGAATTGCTTCGGAGAGAGTCTTCTTTGCATAAGAGGTGAATTTCTCCTCGATTCGCGATTTGCGACGAACAAAGCGGTATGCTGCTTTCGGACGACCACCAAGGTGGGCGTTGGGATCCACAGGAGGAGGAAGTCGGATGAAGTGGTCCACTGTCTCGCTCAGACCACGCCCCCCATCGAATCTACAATCAAGAATGGGCCACCTCTGATGGCTCATGATGTCGTTACGGTCTCCGATGAATATGTCAAAGATAGTGACGCCAATGTTCCCCTCCCTCAATGTACTGTCTTGGAAAGGCTCAGTAGGCAGGGCGCAATTGATGCAACCAGATGCAATCGGAAGTCCATCGCAATTATAGCGTATCACCACCTTCCCCACCCATTCCTCCTGCGGAAAGAACGGACGAGAGTCCGCAGATTCGGAACTGCCATCAAGTTCTGGGTCGACCGATACTGGCTCATCTGGAAGGACAATGCATGCTGACACCCAAAGAACAGTTCTACCGATTGAATCAGCCAAAAAAATAACACCCTCTTGAACTGGGTGAATCAAAAGACATCCAGCGGCAGGACAAATTTCCACAGGTCGGAGAAGAGTCATCTGAGGCATGTGAACGTTGATGTCAACGCCAAGCCAACGCCTTGAGGGGGCTGCTTCAATAACAGTGGCGCGTCCCACAACCCCATGGCCGGCATAGCAAAGCAGAACAGCCATTCCGGGCGCTAGTTCACCTCCGCGGTCTCGCATGCCATTGTCACGGGCACAAGAAGAAAACATCCTAACTGGTCCGATAATGGCCCTGCGCAAGCATTCAAAACAGTCCATCAACAACCGGACAAGAACACCATCAAGCACAGAAGAGAGATTGACAGATCAACATATCCGGCAAAATTCACACTCACCCTGAGAGACAAGTCGACCACAAGAAATATCGAAATACCTTCCTATCTACTGGATCCCTCCAAGGGACTCAAAGATCATCTAGCCTACAAAGTTACTCAGTAGCCATAGTAAACCATAAGACAGATCGAAAGATCTTCCTATCTACAGGGTCATCCTAGAGACTTACCGGAACATTAAGCAGATCGATAATCTTCCAATCCCCAAGGTCCCTCACAAATCAAAGTTAACCATGACAGTGATCAAAAGATCTACCGATCTTTAGGTCTCAAACACAACAAAATTATCTACGAGGGAGTTTGAAAGAAACTCCAATTCACGAGGTCTCGAAAAAACCTTAGACGAACCAAGTGAGATCGATAGATCTTTCGATCAAGAGGGTTGATGAAATGGATCGAAAGATCTTCTCATCCACACCGTCTCACGTTTATCAAATATTTAGGAGCGTTGAACTATTAAAGAATTTTAGAGGATCGAAAGATCTTCTTATCTGCAAGGTCCCCCTTTCCTAGAAGTTGTTGATGAGAAGATCGATAGATCTTTCGATCAACGAAAGCAACGAGAGAGTCTCGTGGTTATTAATATACCTCGAGTTAGTGTGTTCTATCGGAATGGAAACAACATTGACACTGGAACGAAACCAATAGTATTGTGCGATATATGAATCCATACCACAAGATTAATTCCATATACAAATAAGTCGACACTGGAACGGAATCATGTGCCTAGTCAATGAAGTCAATGTTGTAGGACAACATTGTCACTGGAGCAAAATCGATAGAATTGTGCAAAGTATGAATCCATACCACAAGCTTTATTACATTCACATAGAAATTGAAAGAGCCTCGGAATTCGAGGCATTCAACAATTCAATTCTACTTGTATATAGAATTGAATAGTATGGAATTGATCAACGTTGAAGTTCAGGAGACAGTATCAACCTTAACACATCGGATGAACAGCGTCACAGCAATTTCCTAATGTTTGAGATAACAAAAGCACTCGCAGAAGAAATGCTGAAAGAGGGAGGCAACGGTACCATTGTTGAGGCGAAACTATGCAGAGATGGATCACGATCGAGCTCCAGACGATAGCATCAATGAACACAATCCAACTCCACGCACGAACACCCACGACCAAGCTTGCGCTAAAGGCGCCAGCATCTACTAACGCTTAAGCGCTCATACTTCAACACCACACTCGATACAACGCATGCTCAAGCTCTGCTGCCTTGAATACGAACTCCCTGACCACGTCCTTCACGTTCTCCCTCTAACATTCGCTCTAACGTTCTGTAAACCTAATTGGGCCTTACTACACACGATGCCTACCACTTGCTGTAGTGCTGAAAAATAAGACTTGAAATTGCTTCAAGTCAGGGATGGAGCGTCTCCTTTCAAACTTGAGCGGGAAATTGTACGTCCAATTCTTGGCATCATAGAATGATTGACCATTTTGGCGGGAATAGAGAGTAGCGTTTGTTGTAATGATTGGCAGATGAAATGGAATCTTGAGTGTAACGGATCTTGACAATTAAGTGGTCGGAATTTAATGATGGAGATTCGTAGTTCTCATGTGCATCCCACGGTGCACCACAAGTGCTGATTGACATCCGACGGTTTGAATTAGTCTAGTAAAAGATTGAATACAAATAAAATAGAGAATTAGTCTGATGAAGGATTGAATATAAAAAATTAGAATCACAAAATAGAAAAGAGAATCAAAAAATAGAATAAAAAACTAGAATGAAAGATTGCATAGAAATAATTAGAATCACAAAATAGAATAGAGAAATAGAATGAAAGATTGCATAGAAATAATTAGAATCATAAAATAGAATAGAAAATCAAAAAATAGAATAAAGAAATATAATGAAAGATTGCATAGAAATAATTAGAATCACAAAATCGAATATAGAAATATAATGAAAGATTGAATGGAAAAAACTAGAATCAAAAAATAAAATAAAGAAATAGCATGAAAGATTGAATAGAAATGATTAGAATCACAAAATTGAATATAGAAATTGAATGAAAGATTGACTGGAAAAAACTAGAATCAGAAAATAAAATAAAGAAATAGAATGAAAGATTGAATAGAAATTATTAGAATCACAAAATAGAAAAGAGAATCAAAAATAGAATAAAGAAATAGAATGAAAGATCGAATAGAAATAATTAGAATCACAAAATAGAATAGAGAATCAAAAAATCGAATAAAGAAAAAGAATGAAAGCTTGAATAAAAATAACTAGAATAAAAAAAAGAATAAAGAAATAGAATGAAAGATTGCATAGAAATAATTAGAATCACAAAATAGAAAAGAGAATAAAAAAATAGAATAAAGAAATAGAATGAAAGATTGAATAGAAATAATTAGAATCACAAAATAGAATATAGAAATAGAATGAAAGATTGAATGAAAAAAAACTAGAATAAAAAAATGGAATAAAGAATTAGAATGAAAGATTGAATAGAAATTACTAGAATTATACATACAACATACAATTATATATCGATACATTTTATACATTTATATATATATCCAACATACAACTATACATGCACAGATCTTACATATATATATATACAACACACAATTATATCTCCATACAATTTATATCTTTATATACAACATACAACTATACAAACATACATTTTATACATATATACAACATACAAGAATTATATATCGATACATTTTATATATTTATATATATATACCACCTACAACTATACATACACAGATGTTATATATATATATATATACAACACACAATTATATCTCCATACGATTTATATCTATATATACAACATACAACTATACATACATACAATTTATTCACATATACTATATATACATACATTGAAGTCATATATACAAGATGCAAGAATTATATATCGATACATTTTATATATTTATATATATATACCACCTACAACTATACATACACAAATGTTATATATATATACAACACACAATTATATCTCCATACGATTTATATCTATATATACAACATACAACTATACATACATACAATTTATTCACATATACTATATATACATATATTTTAGTCATATATACAAGATGCAATAATTATATATCGATACATTTTACATATTTATATATATCCAACCTATAACTATGTTACTATACGTACACAAATGTTATATGTGTATATATATACAACATACAATTATATATTGATACATTTTACATATACATATATTTCCAACCTACAACTTTACATACATAGATGTTATATCTACTACTATAACAGGCGTCAGTGTCTGTCTGTCCGCCGCTCCTATCAAACCAAGAAGACCGTCACCAAGAAGACCAAGAAGACCAAGAAGCACCGTCACCAAGAAGACTGACTACTCGCGTACCGACTCTTCGGGGACTACGTCGCTTCATTGATGTACTGTTGTTTGGGTGGTGCTTGCAAGGTGTCTTCAGGGAGTGCTTTCGGCAGCAGCTTTGGGCGTTCGCTTTGGAGGTGGGTAGCAGCAGCGTGTGGGGAGCAGGGTGATGCCGTATGCTGCGACGATCGACAAGGATTTCTGCCATGTGTGGGTTCAAGAGCATTTCCAGAGGATCATGGAGGAGTTTGACTTTTATTTCTCTGTCTGAGTCACTTCGAGGTGAGGTCACAACAAAGAATTGATAACAAGTGCACTCTAACCCTATCCAGTAAATTAGTGACTCTAACCCTACCCTGTAGAGTTTCAGTGTTGAGAACCCGGACGATGAGTGATGGTGAATTTTACACTAAATATAGGGCTTTAAGTAGGGCACTCTTCAAGCAAAAGGATTGATGTGAACCTGGGAAGAAGAGAAGTCGACAGACGTGCACTTGATAACGGCGAAGTCGGCAGACGTGCACTCCGGCGAAGTCGGCAAACCTCATGCTCCGCAACCGCATCATCTTTGTGGGCTCGCACTAAAGGTACGACCCCACAACTCATACTTGAAATTTATCTTTCGAGTAATCACTGAGTTGGGTTTTTTGGTTCTTTGCATCGGCAGTACCTCTTGCCAAGTATCTTTTGTTTAATCCACCTCAAGTGATCTGTCAACCTTACGCGCTCTTTTGGAGAAATTGGGTAATCGGGTCGCGGTTGATCCGATTGGTCTGGACTACTTCTCATGCTCTCCATTCAGATACAGTTTCTCATCACTTCTTTCTGAGTGATTCCAGCTCTGATGGTTAATGATTTTACTAAGGAATGATGCTACTTGCAGGGTGCCCATAGCTCGCTTGGGAGTTGCTCAAGCAGTTGAATGTGACGCACTTGATTGTGTTTGCTCTTCTGTTTGCACATCGATTGCAAAATTTTGTTTGAAGTTCTTACCGACGGTAGAGACATGAGTATGAGTAGGTCAGTTATGAGAGTATGTGTGATTTATTGTTGGGATTGAGGCTTTTCTGAAGTTTGTGTGCTTATTTATTGCAGCCTTTGTCTTTGGAGGAGGTTTTGAGGAAGCGGAAGGAAGATGCAGTGCAACAAGCAAAGGTATACCCTCTACGTTCACCTTATCTGATTGTGTTGGGTGGCCATGACACGCAGACGTGCATTTCTATTTTCCGAGTCCTTAGGTTTTGCCGAGGTATTGGATACGGTGGTACAGGGGTAAAACACTTACTTCAGACCCTAACTGACTCTAATTCTTGGGCAAAATTTGGGTAGAAACTTAGTTGTGAACCTTTCGGGTATGACAAAAAAGAGGAATAGGTTTGCCTTCTACGTACAGGTTGGTGCAAAGTGGTGGGAGCCGAATGCTTGATTGCTTGAGTTTTGGAGGTGTGTTTGGATATGGAATTATTTATTGTTGTAAGATCATGAGAGAATCTTTGTCTGCAAGGTGTGGGGTATGGGAACCTCTGTAGAGCCTGTGTGAGCCTGTGTTCGTGTTACTTGGTTTTATTTTTCTAACTCGAATTTTTGGTGTCCACAGCCGGTGTTTTTGACAAAAGCACAGAGAGTAGAGCTTGCTTTGAAACGTCGGCAGGAAGAGGCAGCTAAGCAACTGAGAAGGTAACTTATTAACGTGTTACTGTGCCTTTATGCTGCATTATGTGTGCACAGTTGATCCATGCCGCAGTTTGAGCTTCCACCTAGCTTCCAAGCACCTACGGTACTGGCCTCGGATATGTAGTGTGCACTATTTGTGCTGGTCAATAAATCACACATACTCTCATACTCTCAAAAAATCTTCCCAGGTCGGAACGACGGGTACTAAAACTTGTATTTATATATATCCAACATACAACTATGTTACTATACATACACAGATGTTATATGTATATATATATACAACATACAATTATATATTGATACATTTTATATATACATATATTTCCAACCTACAACAATACATACACAGATGTTATATATATATATATACAACACCCAATTATATCTCCATACGATTTATATCTATATAACATACAAATTTATATCTACAACATACAACTATACATACATACATTTTATACATATATACAATGTCATACAATAATTATATACCGATACATTTTATATATTTATATATATCCAACATACAACTATACATACACAGATGTTATATGTATATATATATACAACATACAATTATATCTTCATACGATTTATATCTAATTGTTTCTCGATACGATGTATATTATTGTACAATTATATTACCATACGATTTATATCTATGTATAATATATACAACATACAACTATACATACATACATTTTATTCATATATACAACATACAAGAATTACATGTGGATACATTTTATATATATATACATATATGTCCAACCTACAACTTTACATACACAGATGTTATATATATATATATTCTACATACAATTATATCTCCATACGATTTATATCTAATTGTTTCTCGATACGATATATATTATTGTACAATTATATCTTCATACGATTTATATAGAAAAAAAGAATCTATATCTATAAAAAAATACAAGATGAGAAACATGTCGATGGATGAACGCGTCGATGAATAACGCTTTTGGATGGACAGCTAAAAGTTAGGGTTTTGGATAAAAGGACGGAACGGGGATTAGGGTTTGGAGATGGGGGCGGGGACGGGGGACGCAGGACAAGGGGACAAGGACGGGGGGGACGATGGATTGGAGGGAAAGGGCTAGAGGATGGGGAGGTGGGGACTGAACACAAAAAAATGTTGTGTCCGGAGGACACGTGTAACACTCTACTAAAGATATAGAATGAAAGATTGAATAGAAATAACTAGAATCAATTTTTCATTTAGGGATATAGGGTTTGAAGGTTAAGGATGTAGGATGTAGGATTAGGGTTATGACAGGGTTCAGGGTTTAGGATTAGCATTAGGGTTAGGGTTAGCATTAGGATTAGGGTTAGGGTTAGAGTTTAGGGTTGAAGTTTAGTATTTTTTGTTGTATTCAATGTTTCAAAAATTTAATCCACAAATGGAGATGTATATACCTTGATTGTTTAATAACAATTAATCTTCTGGATTTTGATGTATTTAGACATTGTATTCAAATTAACAAGACTTACTTCATTCATTTGTTAATTTTCAACCAACATCTTTCATTTGAAAGTTATTCCAAAGTTTAAACTTTATCATTTTCAAATACACCATAATACATGTAGATTACCGCGGCCGCCACTTTGGAAATTAAATTGTGAAAAGTAAGTTCATAAATCAAATGTGTAAAATTATATTTGCAAATGAAATGTGTGAAAATAAAATTTGCAAATGAAATGTGTAAAATTAAATTTGGAAATCAAATCTACAAATAAAATTTGCAATTTAAATTTACAATTCAAAAAAGCTCACGTAAAGAAAGTAATGAATAGTAATGAAAATAAAGTAATGAAGACTCAAATCACACAAGAAAGTAATGAAAAGTCAAATCAAGAAAAGAACTTCACGGCTTGTAGAGAAGTTCACTCGAGACAAATGATGAAAAAGTCGTCATTAGAAGTGCCAAATGGTAACTCAGCGGTCGTGGTCGACGGCTTGGTTCCATCATCATTACATTTTCCATTACCTCTGTCCCGCCACCACCAACTCCAGCCCTTCCAAGTCCTCCCATTCTTGCTTTTCAAACGCTTCTTGTTTTCTTAGCTTCCCCTCTTCGTCTCTCTCCTCCCGCGTGTTGATTTTTCAAGTTTTTTTTTTTTGCGTTGCGTATGGACTGTAGTACATTAGCGTGAGTTTGAGTGCGAGGTCAATTTGTGAGTAGATGCAGCAGGAGTGCGAGGTGTATTTGTGAGTAGCAACAGTAGGAGTGCGAGGTGTTAGTTTCGGTCGAAGGCGATTTCGTAAGCGCGATCAAGAGCATCGTCGGACGTTCCAGGAGGAGCACGAGCAGCGCCGGTGTTTGAAGGTTCTAAGAGAGCGAGCAAGTGAGAAATTGTTCGAGCGAGCGAAGGTAATTTCAGCGCTCTGATTACAGACGAAGCGAGCGAGCGACTGCAGCTAACGGGTGCATTGAACGGGTGCAACCCTAGTGCTAACCAGCGGGTGCCTCGACGCGCTGATTCATACAGACAAAGGTAATTTCAGCACTCATTCTTATTCCTCAGCTTTTTCTTGCATGCTTGAAGGATTTTAGAACCAAAACAACATTCTAAACCTAGGTTATGATTCTCTCCAGTTATTTTTTTTTTCACTTCGGAATAGAGTTCCTCAAATGAATACCAATCTGATTATACTAGTTACGTATTAGTCATGTAACTAATCAATAACGACTAATTTTCTTGTGATCTTCAGATTGCGCACTGTTTTGGACGCAGCACAATGTCCGAAACCACCTCAGAAAATCCCGTCAAGTAAGATTCCATGCTCTGAATTATCTCTAATGTGATACACAGGAACCTAGATCAATGAATATCATGTGATATTCACTACGCTTAGTTATGTTATGCATTGCAATTCAAGGTGCAGTAGATAGAAAATTCAATGTATCTCTCCTTATTGAGGGAAAGGTTTCCAAAGCACTTCCTTTATCACTGGATATAGCGATATCTCCTTGAGGTTTAGGGTTTTAGATGATAGGAATATATTCCTATCCCACTCTGCTATGGGCTTGGGTTGCTTGAGAGTTTGTGGATCGGTAGATCTTCCCATCTATCCATGTGGGGTCTTAGGATCGGTATTAGTTCAGAGGCTCTTTGTTGATCGGAATATATTCCTATCCCACACTGCGGTGGGCTTGGGTTGCTTGAGTGTTTGTGGATCGGTAGATCTTCCCATCTATCCTTGTGGGGTTATAGGACCGGTATTAGTTCAGAGGCTATTTGTTGATCGGAATATATTCCTATCCCACTCTGCTGTGGGCTTGGGTTGCTTGCGAGTTTGTGGATCGGTAGATCTTCCCATCTATCCGTGTGGGGTCTTAGGATCGGTAATAGTTCAGAGGCTCTTTGTTGATCGGAATATATTCCTATCCCACACTGCAGTGGGCTTGGATTGCTTGAGTGTTTATGGATCGGTAGATCTTCCCATCTATCCTCGTGGGGTCATAGCTTTGGTATTAGTTCAGAGGCTGTTTGTTGATTGGAATATATTCCTATCCCACACTACGGTGGGCTTCTGATGCTTGAGAGTTTGTGGATCGGTATATCTTCCCATCTCTCCTTGTTGGGCATGGGATCGGGATTGGTGCAGAGGGTGTTCGTAGATCGGATTATATTCCTATCCCACACTACGGTGAACTTGGGTTACTTGTGTGTTTGTAGATCGGTAGATCTTCCTATCCCTTCGCGTGGATACTTTGCGACGTCTGGTTTAGTTTTGATCGGTAGATCCCTATCCCATCATGCCGTTTGATCTGACCATTCTGTTTGTATGAGCAGTGCAAATTTGATTCCGTGGTTGGAGACGAACAAGGACTGGTGTCCTCACTGCCTCCTTGATGCGGTGAACTGTGGTGTCAAGGCCGTTGGCCGTACATTCGAAGAACCTAAACCGAGCGCCTTGTTCATAGCAAGTAATGTCACCGAATGGGGTCTTACTTGGGTTTAGGATGATTCGAAGCGGACAATCCAAATTGCGCCAGTTATGTTTGTAGCCGATGTCGCCGAAGGACGTGAAGAAACGATAGCGCTCACGATTCAGAACGTGGAGGTGCTGGATGTGGTGGACGTGCCTGGAATTGAAAACACTGTTGTTCTTGTTATTAAGGAGTTTGTTGCAAGTGCGAAGTGTTCAAGGATCTACGGCCTTTTTGTATCAACAAAGGATATGGTCCCCCGACTTTGTGCTTCGGTCAGAGATCATGGTTTTTCTATTGCTAGGACGGGACCTGACGTTGATCGAATTATTGACAGTTGGGCGGAGCTCCGAGCTTGTCGTGATGCCGCCAATAGCGAGTTGGCCAAGCAGGATGCGCCTACACCTCCCAGAAAGAAGAAGAGGCCGTCACAGGCAGCTGAGGAGACTTCAGGAGCTGGGGACGCGAAGAAACAGCGGAAGAAGTCAGATCCCAAGATTGAAGAATTCTCATTGGCTCAGGCCGTGATGTTATCGAGCAGTTCTGTTTCGAAGTATTCGGCATAGGACCTGCAGAAAGTGAGGGCGTTGTACGAGAAAGAATTCTCGAGTCTGCATGTATTTGGTACGCGCCCGGTAAAGAGACTCGACGATGCGAAGACTGACCTCGTCGTCGGAATTCAACGTCTGCATAGGGCTACACCCAGGGTGGTGGTGTATCGGAAGCTCGAGAAGAAACGTGTTGGCGAGATCGTTGACCACAAGCGGACGATGCCGTTTCAAGCTTCGCTTCAGCATGTGTACGTTATGCCGATTAAGAACAAGCCTGCTACTAACGACTTTGGTGTGGATCCCGTCGCTAATTTATTCGAGTATTTTATGACAAAGCCGACAAGACGGGACATTACAGATGATACGCACTACGTTATCATCGGTGGGCAGCACTGCGTCGCTGCGCATAAAGTCCTTATTGCCGAGAAGTCTCTTAGTGATGATGAACTAGCCGACGTACAAAGCTTCATAATTACCATCGTTTGGGCAGATCCAGCCAACTTTGAGAAGTTAATCTATTACTCAAAAATCCTTAACCAAGATCTGGCCGGAGTTAGGGCGGAGAGCAACTATCTTACTCAACTGGGACTTGCACGGAAGAGCTGGGCCCAGGCGGGGTATCCAAAGCCGTCTCCAAATGGTTTGGCACACTCGCCTCAATTCAATGTAAGTCTGAAACCATTTGTTAAATTGCATTTTCTTGTCCGCGTTGTTATGATGTTTACCACGGAATTGATCGGAATATATTCCTATCCCAAGGGTCCTCTAATCACCGCTGTGGTCACAGAGATCAAAATATCTTTCTATTTGCAGTGTCCTTTGACGTCTGTTATTATTGTTGGATGTTGTCGTTCTAAGGATTTTCCCATGCACCTTTTGACCCCGTTGCATTAGCGTATGCTCTAACTTTGCTGCCTCTAGACTTCGCGTCATTCTTATAGATCGAAAGATCTTCAACATCATATTTGTTATATTGGGAAATTTCCATGATTATGAAGATATATGGTCGTTGACGTATCAATAATTATAGACATTTGTAGGTGCAAAGCATAAAGACAATGTACCAAGAATACTATATTTCATTCCATGGATGGACCAAAATAGTCAAATGTCCAAAAAAGTGGTAACGGTAAAGGAAGCATATACCATTAATCCAAGCATTATTCAAAACTTCATGGAAAAAAGTCACACACAACACTCATTTACCCCGAGGCAAAACACAATCGTCCTACTACTAATCAAACGGTCTAGGGAGTCCCTCCATGAGCCTCTATACGCGTCTTCAAAAAAGCCTTGTCACGTTGCCTTGTCCATGTTGCGCCATTCTCTTGCATTAATGGACTCTCCAGAAGACGCTGCAAACCCCGCCTACGCACCTTGTCAGTGTTTGATTTGGGCAGCGAGTGACGGCGGATGGGAGCAGAAGGAGAGCATTTGATTCCAACAACATTTCCTGAGAGAATACGGGGGCGGAGACATTTACCAAATGGTTCCTGCACAATAGGCACCACAAACAATCCAAACAAATACACTTTAGGTCGAATACACCTACACGGCACACATGAAAACTGTATCATCAAGATCCATCCTAGTGCACTTTAGGTTGAATGGAGCTAAAATGTAGAAGGGAAAATTCACAGAGGACATTTAACATCCAAAGAACAAAAACAAGCTCAAATGAAGCAAAATTAAACGAGTACAATGTAGCTCAACAACCAAGACTGCCTAGGCAAGAACAACTCAATAGTGCAATAATTTGGAGGTGAGCATAACACGCACAGTGAGCGAGCGTTGGTAAGTAGCATCCTTGGAACCGTCATAGAGAATACGCTTTGCCGGAGTACAATTATCCGGGTTTAGACGCGGAGACCCCAGGACTGAACGAGGCCACTGCGGCGAAGGTGAGTTCTTCCAATCATGAATTGGCTCCCACGCAATAGGGCTTTCAACAACTCCGTCGTCCACTGCCATGGTCGAATAATCCATGGTTGACTGCGCGGTTGCAGCAGAGTACAACAAAAGCCCTTTACTCCGAAGGGAAAGGGCGAACTCCTCTGGGCCCAGCAAGGAATCCACGGACGCCCGACAATCACAGTCCTGTAGAAAGTTCAACCAAAGTGACGCTCACATACCTCAGAACAATAGATAAAAATTTCAATCATTCAAAACATGATGACATTCCATCAACAGTAGATATCCAATCCGCACAACAAACAAAGTGGTGAA
This sequence comes from Bryoerythrophyllum caledonicum, assembly GCA_963971425.1. Classification (NCBI taxonomy): domain Eukaryota; kingdom Viridiplantae; phylum Streptophyta; class Bryopsida; order Pottiales; family Pottiaceae; genus Bryoerythrophyllum; species Bryoerythrophyllum caledonicum. The sequence continues at coordinate 17,319,070 of OZ020514.1, forward strand.
ACATCTTCATTTATTTTATCAAAAAATATATATACACAAGAAATGGTCCAACAAAATTTACAAAATGGAGCTGCAGTCAATCGATACAGTTTAGCTCCATTCGATCTAAAGTGTAATAGAAATCTAAGCGTTCCAAACGGCATTAAGAGCGGAGATTCTGAAACGCTTGGATTGCGTTCCAGATACTCGCAGACTGACCACACGTCTTCTGATCATTATAGAACATCTTCCGACCCAAGGGATGTTCGGCCCGGTACTGTGCTAGGCCACCCGGAAACATATGAAGGTCAAAGAAATACGGCAACAATTCCTCCAACAGTACAGAATCATCACTCGCGCCATCATGTCTATGCGACCATGACGGAAGTAGGAGGACGTTCTCCGGCAAATTGAGCATGTGCTTAATCGGACTATCGTCAATGACAAGCGTATTCGCCGGAGTACACTCACGACCCAACCTATTGAAGAGATGGTTCGATAGGGTCTTCAAGAAGATGTCCTTCTGAGTGCCAAATTCCTTCATGTAGAAAGTTCTACTACCAACTCTACGCTCGGGGACCCTATCGCAACTCTCCTCACCAAAGATCCTGAGAGGGTACGAAGAACTATGCTGAAAATGATATTGACATATCTGACCTGTTGTGGATTCCATCATCGAACTCCAAATCGTGATGGTGGCAATCTTAGACAACTTCGTCAGGAATTCAGCACAACAAGGGCGCACCGGAACTAGCTTAGGGCCTACTTCAGCCGGCAGCGAAGCGGAGTGAATGGACGGGATAGATGTTGCAGTTCGTAGAGACAGTATTCCTTCGGATTACTCCCAATCGTCACTAAGAGCTCCCCAAAGTAACCGCTCCGGTTTCGTTCCCACAGATACCTAAATATCTTCTTCCCATACCCCGGATTACTAATCTTACCAAAGCAATTTGGTTACGAGTTAGCTACAGTCCTTTATTACTTAGGTCAGATCCGGATCCGTCCGGATCCAGATTTTATACAATGGTTTCCGGAAAAGAAGTTCCGGAAATCAGGAGGGTAGTTTGATTAGTCTCTGTTCGTCCTCAGAGAGTCTCCTGGAGTTTTTAAGCGAGTGGCCGAAGTCCACTGACCCGGCTTTGTGTAAGTGGCTGGGTTTCCCACTGCCCTGTGACTTAAAGTGGCTAGGCACCCACTGTCCGGATTCTTAGAGTGACCAAACAACACTCTTCCTACTATGCTAACTGATAATTCGATTGCTGTTGCGGGACTTCGACTCTCACGACATCCGGAAGGCCTTCCGGATGCGGTCACACAGAGACTAACCCGGCTACAACGGCATTCCGGGGGGTATGACTGTAAATTTCTGGATCAGAGACTCATGGTTCGCTATGGTTATTTTATCTAGGTACTGGTATCAAGCTTTTTCTTCCTATCTTAGGGGAGAACTCCGGTATTGACCGGAGATCAGTTTAACACGGTTTCCTCCGCAAACTTGAGATTACCAGGAACACCTCTGCAGTTCATCTCTTCCCCTCCTGGCTACTTCCAGACCCTGGGAACTACCAGGAACACCTCTGCAATAGTTCTCTCCAACTCTCCCGAGCGATCTCCTGACACTACCCTCGATAACTTCCCCCTCCGACAAAACAAGTGAGTTACTCTAGTCCGGAAAAATTCCTCACACAACCACACCCTCAAGAAAGGATCCGTCACTCACAGGATTCATACGTCCCATACTAACACAAGGTAGCAAATCTAGTGAAGAAAACGGTAACTTATATTTCCGAGTGAAATGAACAAGATGAAGGTTTTCCCAAAACCTCCTACTAAATACTCTCTAAATTCCCTAAATTCAGATTTTCTTCTGCCTATGACTACGGGAAATCCGCTAGATCTTATCTAAAAGATCCGAGAAATCCGGAAAAGTCCCAGATCGGATCTCAGATCCTAAAATCTCGGAACAGTTCCTGGACTCCGGACTTCCTTCTCTAACAAAACCTGGCTATTGATTCCGGTAGCAGCCAGGTGCACTTGGGGCCCCATCGTTAGTCGCTGCTGATCCGGACTCTAACCCTGAGAAAAAGAGATAAACAAAAAGAAACTTACAACCTAGTTTAACCCCAAGTAGGAGCACCGGGACCCCGATTTCTCCCACTCCGGCGGGAGGGGGAAATCTCCACCGGAACGCGCGCCTTACCCTTTGCCTTCTTTGAAGCCGCCGGTGAAAGGTTGGTCTTCCTGTTGGCCGGGCCGCCTGGTGAGGGAACAGCCACCCTGGAGTCCTGGCGTCCGGTGGTAGAGGGGGCTGGGCCGGAGATCCTTCCGGAAGCGGAGGTGCTAGGGTACCTGCCGCGGAAACTGACCCGGTCTCTTGGACCAAGTCTCTGTAGCTTCCGGACGGACTCCTGGCTCCGGATGCTAACCTCCGTGACACTGACCTTGGAGGAGCTGGAAGGCCGTCCTCTGTCGGAGGATCTGGAAGCCGCATAGTGGGTGGCGACATGAGATCCAGAAGCGTCTTCAGGATCTCGCTGGTACTCGGATTAGGGGGCACGATCCCCTCCGTTGGTGTCTGTGGCGGAGTATCCAGGGACTCCGGATTCGCGGAGGTTCCCGGCGCTGGGGTAGTCTTGGTCGGTGGTTCCGGAGTGGCTGTTGTTCGAGTTGTGGTCCGCGTGCCTTCCGGTCCAGGTGCTGCAGGTTCTTCCGGAAATTCGACGACAATGTTGTCGACTAGCACCTTCATCTGCTCCCAAGTCCTTCCCATCTTGTCAGCCTGGTCAAGGAGGAACCGGATGATGTTGGCCCGGGTGACCTTCTCCTTCTTCTCCACCAGCTCGGTGAAGAGCCGGCTTCGGTTGATCACGTCGACCGGTATGTCCAAGAAGGCCCGGACTTCCAGTAAAGCCGCTGCGGAAGCGTTGGCCTTCTCCTCGGCCAGTTTCCGGGCCGTCACCGCCACAACCGCCCCCGCTAGGTACTGCTTCATCTTCCTCTCTATATTGTTACTTGCCTTGTATAGAGAAGCGATCTGAGTGTGCAGCGCCTTCGTGCCCACCTCCCGGCTCCGGAGTTCCTCCACCCTGTTAATGGCGTCCTCCAGCCGTTCGACGCCCAGACTCCGGAAGATTTGTTCCACGCTGCTGGTGATGATGTAGTTGGTCTCCTTGAGGAGCCCAACCCTCCAGCCAATGTCGCGGGTGAGCTCATCCATCAGCTTGAGCTGACCCTTGGAGTCGTCCCGGTCCACCTTTCTCCTCTTCCGGCTGGTCCCTTCTGAGGGTCCAGACTCGTCTTCTCCGCATGATGCAGAGGAGCTACGGATGCCCGGACTCTCCGTCGCAGGTTCCTTCCCCCGAGGTCTCTTTGGGGCCTTCCGGCCCTCCAGAGTGCTGGTGGTGGCTGCTTCCGGCGCTGGCTCCCCCTCTCCGGATTCTTCCTCTTCAGACTCGTCCCCTCCGTACTTCTGGAAGTTGAGGACGATATCATACTTCCGGACTTCCGCCGTAGTGAGTTGCTGGTGGTGTGCATAGAGGTGCATCACATAGGAGGCTAAGGGGGTTGCCGTCTTCTTCACCCTCTGGAGGTTGGCTACCAGACGGTTGATCATGTCCGTCATAAGCGTTCCCCAATCCACTACTATCTTCTTCCGGAGTGCCCCGAGGAAGATGCAGGCCCACTTCGCCACCACCCGCTTCGGCTTTTCCGGATGGAAGATAGGGTTTAAAAACCCTAGCACGAGCTAGGCGTCCAGATGCCGAAGGTCCTGCATGTTGTAGCCGTCCTTTGGGTCAGCTGGACTCGCAAATTCGTCTACCAGAAATTCGTCTCGTCGTTCCACCACTTTGGTGCGTCCGCCCCGGAAGTCGTACGCCTGGGACCATTCCGGAACTCCCCAGTTTTCCGGATGGGCTCTCGGTAACCCCTGGTACTTCTTGTCTGGAGCGCCGATAAGCTCCTAGACGTAGATCTCCTCCCGCATATCCCAGGGGACTTCGAGCAAACCCTCGCACCCCATAGTCTTCAGGCTCGACTTCAGGAGGTTAAATTCGTCCAGGTTCTCGGGGATGTCCGGAAGGACTCGGGCCAAAGGGGGAAGTCCCACGGCTGGCTCTTCGTCTCTTTTGCCACGCCCGTCTCTATCCGTCCTCTTCTTCTTAGCCATCGGTACAGACTTCATGAGGGCCTCCTAAATCCTCACCGTCTCTCAAGGTAGTCCCTGCACGCACCGTCCTCACAAAAGCACTCCCTAACGGACACACGTCCGTTCTAACCGTCTAAGCTTCAAACACTAACGGCCAGAGATTAGAAATCGGGAGCGAGGAAGTGAAAGAGGGAGAGGAAGAAAGCCTGAAGATGAAAACCTTGCACGCGACGAAGGAATGGAGAAGAAAGAGTTCTCCCCCCGAACCCCATCCTTAAGTAGTCCGGCAGTTAGTACGGAGTCATGATGACAGTTGATGGCGACGGTTCCGGCTGACGGTTCCGAATAACTGTCTGCCCCGGAAATCCGGTAACTGCTCCGGCTCCGATTTTAACAGATTTTGGCTTAATTAGGGTTCGCAACCCGATCCATCCGTCATTATTCTTTTCTGACGACTATAGGATGAATCCTAGTGGAAACTATCATAACTACTTAACTAATTTTTTTGTTTTAACCGGATTTAAAGTTAACTTCCGGCACCATGTGGAAACGGAGCCCCACAATAGAGTTCCTGGATCCCCTGGCCTGCCACAATGGCTTACACGTGCATAGAATCCCATTGAGGTCCAGCACAACATTCAACCACGTGCCCTCGGAATCTGATAGGACTCTAGGTATTTCTTCTAAATTACTGGCACCACTTATTGATGCCTCGCAGACCTGGTTCGAAAATGCCAGGAGAACAAACAATATTACTGAAGATTCATTAATAACGACGATCCACAAAATGTAGAACGAAAGAGGCAGATTGGGGGAGATGCATGGGGGGGAGAATGGAAAGTGTTTGAAGAATACCTCGAGAACTTCATCATCTTCCAGCATATCGTCTCGGACCCCATCGATCCCAATGAACTCTGCATGCTGCCAAGGGGTCTGGAGTGCCCCACAACCACTTGAGAGCACGGTTCCGAGACAAGAAGAGTTGGCTCCGGGACAGCAGAATCATGATTGATCTCGTCTATGAGCACGGCTGAAGCTTGGACGACCTCTTCTACGACTTGGATTGCGGTATGGGCGACCTCATCTATGACAGGGTAAGCGATCCCGTCATCACCGAAACTTAGCTCTGAAAAAATTCAACAATTTCAACCTTTCAGCAGATGTGGACATAGGATACTGATACAAGTCAGAGTCGTCAGATGCCAAGCAGTTTAGCTCGAGTCGAGCTGAAGTGCTCGCTGAGTGCTGTAATATTCACAAAAAATTCTGGAGTACAAAATTGGACATTTACAAAATGTTTTACCTCTATACACTCGCAACTACGTTACACTAACCTGACGATGATCTAGGGACATCTGCGATAGATAGGTCCTGAGCGGGCGACTTCGGAGGGGAAGAGGGGCGGGTTGGACGGGGATGGGGGAATAGGAAGCGATTTACCCCCGATGGAGACGGGGGAGGAACCCGCCGGAGACGACAGCAGCGAACCGCAAGGCAGACTCCCAGTCTCGCCTTCCGCTGAGATAGGAGGCTGGGGAATTTCAGCATTAACTGCGGGTGGTGTCGTGGCGACAACAGGCAAATTAGCCGTCATGAATCTCTGCATCATGAGCATCATCTCGGCATGCCTCTGGTCTTGGTCCCTCTTCATCTCTTCCTCACGCCTCCGCTGCAGATCCCTGAGCTCAGCGTCACGCTCCGCCAGCCGCTACTCCATCAACCTCCGCTGGGTGGCCTCCTCTTCAAGCTTTTTCTCGAGGGTGATGAATCTGCTGTCGTCTTGTGCGCTGCTGCCAAGAGCCAACGGAGAGCTGCCGCTCGCACAAACGACTTTCCGCTTCTTGGCAGCGGGCCAAGCAGATGACCCGCCCAAGATCGGAGCCGAATGAGGCCTCTCGGAGATATCCAACGAATCGAACTCTGGGAAATCGAGCAGCTACCGCGAGGAACCGATGGTGTCTCCAGCTTCAGACATGGAGCCACTCTGAAACTCCAACGTCAAAGGATTCGTCATCCGGAGTGGCCGTGCTCGAACTAGGGCACACAATCGCGGGGCTCGGGTCCTCATCATCCTCTTCATCGCCGAGGTCGACAACTGCTTTTCCCTTCCCCTTGGCGACTGCCATGCCAAGCTCGGGGAATATCTCTGCGTTCACATGATAAGCACTAACGATGAAATCGGCTCGATCCAAAGTCAACGCGACCTCCATGGCGTCGTTGACGTCCTGCTCATCGGTGTCGTGGAAGATGCAGTATGCCTCGATATTCAACATCTGGAGACCGATGAATTAGATAAGTATCACTTTAGGTCGAATCGAGTTAAAGTAAATGCAAAGAAATATGGATACTAAATCCCAGCAATTGAAACTTCAAAGGACACGACGTGATTGTTATCATCAATACAAACATCAAAGTCTAAGCCAGCACATTAGCTCGACTCGAGCTAAAGTGTCTTGCTACAAATGACTTACGAACGATCTCACTGAAACAAACAATGAACGACTCAGTAAGGGTAGCAACAGTGTAGCTCGACTCGAGCTAAACTGCAGGAAAACTTACCACACTCGAAATTAGTGATTTCGTCCCGCAAAACAGCTGGACAACTGACTCCCCCGGTTTGCAAAAACAGTTCCAGGACCTTGATGAAGAACTCCATTCTGAGCTCGTTCATGTTCATCGAGTACGCCTGCTCGTTGTACTTTCGAAGCTTGGTGTGCAACACATGGTCCGGAGCTGCGTAGGTCTTCCTCACCGCAGGGATCTGGGTGAGCTCCTTCTTGAAATGGAAGATGAGGCGAACAGGGTCGAGAGCGTTGTTGCTCTTTGGCGCGTATCCTCCCAGGCATTCGTTTTCAGAGGGAAGGTACTTCGACTGCAGCACATCGTACGCATGGCATAGCGACGGGCCCTCCACAAACGCTGCCACTTGCACGTGTGACTGCTCGTCGCCACAAATGAAGAGCCAAGCTGGAGGATCAGTGAGGAGAGGCTGCCGTTTTGAGGCGAACATCGTCATGAACTCATCGAAGAAGGGCTTCTCCAACGAAGACTTTGCCTTCCCAGCGAAGCCAAGAAGGTTCCGGAAGTCGATGATGCCAAGCTTCACGTTGCACCCCATGTTTCGCCACGAATCCAAGGGCCATCCTCCGAGCGAGTTGGTTGCCGCCTTGTATGGACGAAAGTGCAGGGCTCCCTGAGGACGAACAAACCTTGACCGCACATCGAGGAAGACTCTGAAGAACTCCTTCGCATACGGAGAGAGATCCTCACATTTGCAGTTGCAAAACTACATCTGCCTCGGATCCTTGTAGTACGAATCTGGAGGACCCCAATCCAAGAGGGCTCGCTTTGATGCCTTGCTGACGTTGTAGTCCTTCTTGAACTTACGCCAGTTGGTCCGACTGTATGCTCCAGCGCTGTTGAAGAGGGCCAGCTCCGGCCTGATCAATTGAAGCTCCGTCCGAGCAACCTCCTTCCTCTTCCTTCGATCGATCCAATCCCGAGCGCTGTAGCAATCCTCGAGCACAGAAGTTGGTTGCTTCACAACCACCTTAGAATAAGGCAGTTTCCGAGATGGCACTGATCGATTGAGAATGTGTTTACACAATTTTGCGTGATCAACCTCGGTCATGTTGCCAAAAAACTTGAAAAATTTGCGAGTCAGAACCCCATCCTTCTCAGGTACCCAGGACTTGGCGTCTTTAAACTTTGACAAGGGCGACGTTGTTGAATCGATGTTGATGAGGTCGCCATGTGCCGCCGAAGAGATGACATCCGACCAGAGCTTAAAGGTCTCATCGGACGAGGTGATAATCTACACCTCGTTCGTAATCGAGAGCTCCTTCGCCTTTCCGGCTTTCTTGAACGCAACCTAGCTCTTTGCAACGTCAATCATTGCAAAGCGCTCACAAACCGCGTTAAGAAATGGTTGCGAAGAACATAAACGGGGCCGAATCGGTTAAGTCTAGCAGGTCCAAAAACTGCAAGTTAGCTCGAGTCGAGCTAATTTGCGACCTGACAGAATACAATGTAAGCGATTTCAATCTATATTTATTACTAAATAGATAGTATATCAGTAATGCACGTTAGCTCGAGTCGAGCTAACGTGTATGACCTTGGTTATGGAATATTACCTCGAACTTCTTGTCATTGGCAATCTCCACTGCTGTTCTCCGACCCGACCTGTGAGACCCGCGAACGCTTGCGGCGGAGTGCTTCGGCATTGGTCTCCCAGCTTGGATCCACAAAGCACGGGAGCCAAGGATATTCGTTGCCCACGTGGGCTTGAATTGGACCAAGTGATTCACGCAATTATAATACGCGGAAATCTTCCTCAGCTTCTCCGGATCCTTCGTCCAGACAATGTAACACTGCCAAGTTCGAAAGTGCCTTCTCATCACCTCTGGGACGTTGCCGTTGATCATCTGCTTTGATGCAGCAACGCTGTGCTGGCCGTTGATGATGTAGAAGTCGCAGTCGCTGAACTCTTCAACAGTCGTCGGCATAGCATCGAGCTTTGGCATGACGCAAAGAGTCTGCTTCTGCATCTTGTCGGGCATTTGGAGGTAGTAATGCTTCAATTCCTCCATGCCCCGAGGCTCGAATGCACGGATCGTCCACTCCGGTGGTGCATTATGCAATCTCATCACGTCAAGCTCGATCTTCATCTCTCTGTCTCCATTGAAGAAGGAGCTTTGACACTCCGTCCATAAATTTTTGATAAATCTGTTGGACGTTGTTGTAGTCGATTGCCTCTCCAAATGCGAGTGCCTGAGGAAGCTCAGAGAGTGCAGAGGCCATCGAATTGGCCAACTCCTCTTCTGAGACGAGCTTCGTCTTCTTCCTTAAAGAGGTCTCCGGCTTCTTGGCAGCTGACCGCTTTTTGACTGGGGAAGCTGAAAGCGTGTTGCGCAGGGTGCTTCGACTTGTTCTTGCGCCTGGTGTTTTAACCGGTACCGACGCTTGACTCATGTCCTGGCTACCGGTCACGGCCCCCAAAACTATCGAAATCTCTATCGGGAGCCTATTTGCGATTAATTTTGTTTTCTCTTGAGCAGCAAAGGTATTCATTCTTGAGAGAATGACGCGGAGTTTATTCGCTACAGCCTTTGCTTTCAGCGGCTAACCACTACTAGTCTCCCATTTCTTAAGCAAGATTTCTTGGTCTACCTGAGCCACTACATCATCAAATTTAGACCCCCGAAGAGAACTGACTAAATCGTGGATACAGAACGGTGATGAAGTATTGTTTACTACAATAATAAACATATAAGGCTCTACGGACTGAGTGGTTGTCTCACACGACAACTTCACGTGATCGTTATCTTCGTGGACTACATCTGTAATTTTGGTCTTGAAGTTGGTGTGCTGGGGTTCAACCATATCACCAGCGAAGGTCTGACCAAACACAAGATTGTCCGTAAACGTTGCCCATAGCAGCGTCCACTTCAGTGTTATCGATGGGTCTTTGAGCTCCCAGCAATCCAAGTGGTTGTTGTCGTCTCCATCGTCATCATCAATGTCGGCGGGCTTCGGCTGGAAGAAGTGTTGCAGCTGTGTCACCATCCTGTCCCTCTCAGATCTGCACACACACGATACCGAGCACATATATTAGATTGCTAAATTGATCATCCAATTAGGTCGGAGAGGTTACACTTTAGCTCGAGTCGAGCTAAAGTGTAACCGAGTTCAAAGTATGTCAGAAACACTCTGACACACAATGTAGTCACTTTTAATAATTAGCTACGCCCATTCAATCAATTCATGAGCACTTCTCGTTCAACTCCCGAAATTGTGAATAATATTATGAACCGATCCAATCACTCACGAAGCTCACTCTTTGAGGTTCTCAACTGTTGGAGCGGGACTTAAGTTCATGCACAATTTTTGAGAGGTGAACAAGTTGTCATGGATTGGGTCATCGATGGCATTGGGTAAATGATCTTTTGGCATGTGTTTGGCCTGACTGTGATCGTGTTTGAGTTGTTGTTTAGGTCATCCGACTTACACTTTTGCTCGATTCGAGGTAAAGTGTGTTGGTTCTGATGAATAGATGGATAATTTTTTTGATAGGCAGAGTTATAGAGTTGAGACTACGATCTAATACATCTTTGTCCGCACTTTAGCTCGACTCGAGCTAAAGTGTAGCTATTAGCGTGTAATTTAGACCGCACTTTAGCTCCAGTCGGGTTAAAGTGCCAACAAAGATGCACTGGTCCTGTACAGTTTAGCTCTTTTTGAGCAAATGTGTACTGGTCTAATGCATCTTTGTCCGAACTTTAGCTCGAGTCGAGCTAAAGTGTAGCCAAGAGTGTGTAATTTAAACCGCACTTTAGCTCGAGTCGAGCTAAGTGCCAACAGAGCTGCATTGGTCTTGTACAGTTTAGCTCTAGTCGAGCAAAAGTGTAGTGGTCTAATGCAGCTCTGTTTGCACTTTAGAGCAACAAAAGTGCGGCCTAAACTGAACACTGTTGGCTACACTTTAGCTCGAGTCGAGCTAAAGTGCAGCCAGAAGAGCGCACTATTGGCCGCACTTTAGCTCGACTCGAGCTAAAGTGTGTAGATTGACAAGGTTATATATTACAGTTTGTGCAGGTTTGTGTTTCGTATAATGATATTCAAGTCGTAGGGTTTAGGGTTCCTGGGTTAGAGTATGGATTTTACCTTTCAGCCATTGTTATGAACTCTAATCCCAGACAAAATCTGCTGGAACTAGACGTCCTGCAAGAACAATAACAAACGCACACACAATCAATCAAAGTAGGACATGGAAACCAACACATTGAAACCAGCACATTGAAATCACATTCAAATCAGCAAATTGAAATCAACACATTGAATCCAACAAATTGAAATCATTCACATTGAAATCAAAACACTAAAACCAGCACATTGAACAAAAAGCAGCACATTCAAAGCAGCACATTGAAACTACAGTTTTAAAAAAAAACCGAACTGGCATCAACACTACGACAGATATTAACACCACTTTCACAAAACAACAATCAACTCACGGACTCCTTATACAAACTGAAACTAAGAGCAATAAGAAACAACAAATGCCTGAAGAAGAAAAAACACCATACAATCACAGCAAACACCACCAAACACCATAATTTCAGCAAACAGAAAACCAGAAAACACAAAACAACAAACATAATTCACCAAACCAGATAAACCATGAAACAATTGTACAAGAACGGGAACTGTACACATACCTTTAAGTGTCGAAAGTCGTCTTCAGCTTCTTCTTCCTCCTCCTCGTTCGAAATCCACGTCAATCCTTCACAGCTTCACGAGTTTCTATCTCTACGTGCTTCAAACCTCACTCAATTCTAAGCCTCACACTCTACAAACCCTATGAGCAGAAAACCTAAGCCTACACGTTTCAGAGAACGTGCGCAACAAACCCTAACAGAAACTCTATCAAAACTGCTCCTACAAATACAAACTGAGCAATACTCTACACGAATATAAGCGCAACACGAGCACAAACGCAACACGAACACGAGCGTACTACAAACACAAGCGCAGCACGAGCACGAGCGCAAGACAAACACGAACAAGAAGTGGAAGAGCACAGACACGAACACGGACACGAAGACGAAGAAGTACACGCACAAGAACACGAAAATGAGAGAAAAGAAAGGAGGTCGCGGCTCGACTCCAAACCCTGGACATCTTCCACTTTAGACCCTAAGCCGTGAGGACTGTTCCTATAGCCATGTGGATACCCTCGGGATACCCTTGGGATACCCGTGGGATCGCCGCCATACCCTCGGGATGATCCCTCAGATATCGGGCTAATACCCTCGGTTATTATGGTGGATGCGCCAACTTTTTTTAGATTTTTTTTTTAAAAATTCTTATCGATGTTCAGTTTGATTTCGTACTTTTTGCACATTTTCCATTTCTTTTTTAACAAAAGTTAAACCTCCTCGTAATTTCACTTTTATACGCCTTTACAATTTCTCTACTTGTAAGTTTCCAAGACAAATTCTCTGAGCCTAAACCACTACAAATTTATATATTCTGAGGCAATGATCGGGACTCAAAGAAAATATAATATTTCCAATTTCAAACGTCTGATCTCATTTAAGACTTATATATTCACATATTATTCATAATACACAATCTTTGATTGCACGGACGCGAACAACTCATGTGTTTAGTGTTGAACATAGGATTAAAGTGCTTGGTTTTCTTTCATGCTCTGAGTGGATTAGCTGGCTTTCACTTGACACATTTTCAATTACTGCATTACACAAGGTGTAAATTCATTACCATCAATATATATAAGTTCCTCCTACACCAGTTATTAGGTGTTGGAGAGGGGTGAAGCACATTTTAAATAGGGCTAACGATTCGATTTAAGATTCTATTATTTTGAATTCCAGTTTTCTTTTTTTGTGCATTTGATATTTTTTACTATATGAATCGAACAGACTATTAGTATGTTAAGACCACATCTTGCAGTAGTATAATTTTAAAATAAATGTTGGTGCACACTTTAGCTCTATTGGAGCTAAAGTGTGCATATTTTTGAGTTCCCTACATTTAGTGATGGTGCACACTTTAGCTCTAATAGAGCTAAAGTGTGAATTTTTTCTTTTTATTTCACTTCATTTTGCTTTAGTATGTTAAGCTTTAGTATATTTGCTTTTAGTGTAACGATACAAATAGTGTAATTAGAGCATCTCCACTCGTGACAGAGAATTTTCCACGCCAACGCGAGACGTGCCCAAGTTTGAGATGACGGGAGAGGAGTTACCCTTTCCCTTCCGCACCCGTCCTGGAATTGACCACTCTAGGGGAACGCCAGCGCTTGCCGCTGTCGCCGTAGTTGGCCCATTTTTCTTAAAGTTTCTATTGTTTTTTTAATTCCCTCGTGGCATTATATGATTGGACACATTCTTCCAGACCCTCTGCCCCGGTGGAGATGCTCTTTTTCTTGTATACTATTTGTCAACAAGTTGGCAATTAGTTTTAGCCGCCATTGTCATTAATATTATCCTTCATTTGTCCACCTACTGCAGTTCATTTGGTATTAGCCCTCAATCAAAACCCTACCCTAGAACACAAATTTGTTACTTCATAAATAGTGTTAGCTCAGAATCTTCTGCCAACCGGTCGCCATGCATTTATTCTTCTTGTCTCAACTTCAACCTCAAATTCTTATCGTCTTATTCAAAACTAATCTCATTATTTTGTCTTGCATTTCTTTTACATTATTTAGGAATATCTAATGAATATTTAATGTGTAATCATATCTTTAGCCAATAACTAATGACTTTGTAATGATTTTTAATAGAATATTTAAAGTCTATTTGTATATCTGTAATTTTTATGAACAGTTAAAGAATATTTAAATACTATTTAATGAATCTTTAGAGTTTTAAAAGTATATTTTATGACAGTTTAATTAATATTTGTATATTTGTATATTTAAGGATTATTTATAAAATATTTAATGTATTGTTAATGAATAGTTAATGAATAGTTAATAAATTTCAAATGTAAAATCAATGTGTATCCCAATATTCAATGAGTATTTAATGAATATTTACTGAATATGTAATGCACATTGATTGCATATGTGATGGATATCTAATGACTATTTTTTTTGCATTTCTATATTTATTGTATGTTTAAGTTTTTCCCTTCTCCAATATTCCTTTCTTTTCTCACTTTTGTTCCCGAAAGAATGTTCTTATTTTTCCAATCTCCTACTTGAAATTTCATTTTTCCTTCATATGTATATTATATTTTGTCCAATTTTTGAGATTTTCCTTTTGCTTCATACCTACGTCCTATTATTCCCAAGCTCTTTCTTGCAAATTCTTGTTTTTCTACATGCACTCAATTCTTCTTTACTTTGATGCTCAAGATGTAACCAAATCATTATTAAGGTTTCATACAGTAACTGTCCACAAGTAAAAAACTTTATGTTCGACTATTTACTAGGATGGACATTTAGTGTAGTAGATGACATTTAGTGTAATATAATTTTGTCACTACACTTATTGTAAATTTTACAATTACTGTATGGTTTCCTATTTAGTGTCCACTAGACTAGAAGCCATCTTCTGTGTACTGGAGCTACATAGTGCAATTTTGCTTTCTAATCCACTCCATTTAGTGATGGTGCACAATTTAGCTCTAGTAGAGCTAAACTGTGCGTATTTTCTTTTTAGTTCACTGCACCTAGTGATGGGGCACACGTTAGCACTACTGGAGCTAAAGTGTGTGCACACACTCCTTTTAGTTCATTCCACGTAGTGATGGGGCACTCCTCTGCTAAAAACCAAGCTGATGTATGTGCAATGTGTATTTCCATTTCTTCAAACAATCATTTTGAACTCCGTACTTCTTTTTATGATTAAGTATTTCACGAGGTGAAATATAAATCTTTTGAATTTTAAAAGGAATTTCAAATTATGTAGACCTAAACCTCCAATAGTAATATTAAAAAGCAAAAAAAAATGACAATTTCCTAGTCTTCATTGGATATGAAGTCTAAGTATTTTTGGTACCCTAAATCAATAATATGTGACAATGTGTGAAAATGTATGAATTGGGATATAATCTTATTTTTCACTAGAAAAATAACGTGTTTTTCCACAATATCAAACGTTCTAATATTACTTCTATGAATTGAAAATATCACATTCCATACTATGTCATAGCAAAAGGTTTTTAAGTTGCTCGACGTGCCGGCAATCAAGAAGTTCCTCTTCTGGCGAGCATAATTTTTATTGAAGACGTTCAATGAGAAAATAAATTACTTAGAAATATGCCTCATGACTTCTATCGTCCTTCTACAAAATTTTGAGAATTTGAAATATAATTTGCGACCACTGGAACTTGCTCATAAACTAATTATTCTTTTTTGCATGTATAAATAAATTTAAAATCACTTACATTATGAACATTAAATTATGCTTGATGCACTAAGTGATACACTTTGAATAAGTTATATTTTCTATTTTGATTATCCTTTTTTTGTCATGAGGAGGTCATTCCATTTCTTGTTTAAATCCTTTAATATTGTTCCACTCTCTATGTTTTACAAATGACAAAGTCTTTAATTTCACATCAAAACATGAAATACATTGTGTATGGTCAAGAATTCCTTCATCTTTCATGTCATGCTTAGATTGCCAAACCCTAAACTCATGATAATACAATGTGAACTCAAGAATAAGATATTTTAATCCAACTATTAGTTTGCGCACATTTTCGGTCTTTGAGTACTTAGTGGATAGTAACCAATCTTCTACTTGAAATTTCATTTTCCCTTTATATGTACTTTATACTTTGTCCGATTTTAAAGATTTTCCTTTTGCTCCTTACCTAACTTTATGTTCCACTATTTTCTAGGTTTGACATTTAGTGTAGTAGTTGACATTTAGTGTAATATTAGCAGTTCGCGCTTGCTTTGCAATGCAATAGTTCAACCATTTTAATGTAGTTTTTATATCACAAAATATAAAAAAGAAAGGTAACAACAATCTACATAAAATATAAATATATCTTTGAAATCTATGCATGACTTTTAATAATGTAATAAAATAGAATAGAAAAAAATTAAATA
Source organism: Bryoerythrophyllum caledonicum (assembly GCA_963971425.1). Lineage (NCBI taxonomy): Eukaryota > Viridiplantae > Streptophyta > Bryopsida > Pottiales > Pottiaceae > Bryoerythrophyllum > Bryoerythrophyllum caledonicum. The sequence goes on from OZ020514.1 coordinate 17,334,789, forward strand.
AATTTTTGATTTTTTGCATTTTAACATGGAATTTCAAAAATGTTATGAATCTCAAATTTGTAATCAAGAGTTTCATTTTATTTTTATAAGCACAAATTGCAACACACAAATGCAAAATTTACAGACCGAGAAACTCAACTTGCAATTACAATCTCAAATTTACACACCCACAAACTCAATTTGCAATCACAATCTCAAAACTTGCAATCTCACCTCAAAACTTGTAATTTCAATCTTCACAACTCGAATATGCAATTTTGCAACTCCAACTTTGTATGCCAACCTCCAAGATCACAACTCCAACTTCACAAATTTTTCACTCCAAGTTTACAACTCATAATTACTCAATTTTAGTGCTTAACTCAAAAAATATCTTGAACCTCAAATTTGTAATCAAGAGCACAAATTGCTATACACAAATGCAAATTTGTCACACCCAAAAACTCAAGCTAATGCTTTGCAACGCATTAGTCCAACCATTTTTATGTAGTATTTATATTACAAACTATATTAAAACAAAAGTAACATGATTCACTGCGCGGTTGGCTGCGCAATTAACTACACGGTTGACTGCACCATTCCTACAGTTCACTGCACGGTTGGCTGCACGATTGATCGGTAAGTGGTTCACTGCGCGGATTATGATTTTAGTAGTATGATAGTTTTGTCACTACACTTATTGTAAATTTTACAATTAGTGTATGGGTTCGTATTTAGTGTCCACTACACTAGAAGCCATCTTGTGTGTAGTGGGGCTAAAGAGTGCATTTTTGCTTTCTAATCCACTTCATTTAGTGATGGTGCACAATTTAGCTCTAGTAGAGCTAAACTTACGTATTTTCTTTTAAGTTCACTGCACCTAGTGATGGGCCACACGTTAGCACTATTGGAGCTAAAGTGTGTGCGCACACTCCTTTTAGTTCTTTGCTCATAGTGATCGGGCACACCTCTGCTAAAAACCGAGCTGATGTGTGTGCAATGTGTATTTCCACTTCTTCAAACAGTCATTTTAAACTCCCTACGTCTCTTCCTAGTAAAGTACTTCACAAGGTGAAATATAAATCTTTTTAATTTTAAAAGGCTTTTCAAAATATGCAGACCCAAATCTCCAATAATAAAATTAAAAAGAAAAAAAATATGACGATCTTCTAGTCTTCATTGGATATGAAGTCTAAGTATTATTGGTACCCTAGATGAAAAATATGCGACAATATGTGAAAATGTATGAGTTGGGATATAATCTTATTTTTTACTAGAAAAATAACATGTTTTTCCACAATATCAAACGTCCTTATATTACTTCTATGTATTGAAAATATCACATTCCATAGTGTGTCATAGCATAAGGTTTTTAAGTTGCTCGAACTGTAGGCAATCGAGAAGTTTCTCTTTAGGCTAGCATAACTTTTATTGAAGACGTTCATGAATACAAAAATAAATTACTTAGTAATATGCTTCATGTTTTCCACCATTCTTGTACAAAAATTTGAGAATTTAAAATATAATTTGAGCCCACTTGAACGTGCTAAAAAACTAATTATTCGTTTATTGCATGTATAAATAAATCCAAAATTACTTACATTATGAACATTAAATTATGCTTGATGCACCAAGTGATACACTTTGTACTAGTTATATTTTATATTTTGATTATCCTTTAATTATCATGAGGAGGTTATTCCATTTCTTCTTTAAATCCTATAATATTGTTCCACTCTCTATGTTTTACAAGTGATAGAGTCTTTAATTTCACATCAAAACATAAAATATATTGTGCATGGTCAAGACTTCCTCTATCTTTTTTGTCATGCTTAGATTGTCACACCCTAAACTCATGATAGTACAATGTGAACTCAAGAATAATTTATTTTAATCCAACTATTAGTTTCCACACATTTTCAGTCTTTGGGTACTTAATAGATAGTAATCAATTTCAATTCCAAATCCAGACCATGCGGACAGTTGGGATCTTGCGAAAGAATGAACAATCAAAGTTAATTACAAAATAGTAACATTATGCACTTTTAAAAAACCCCAAAGAAATGATGTCCAAAGCATGTTTGAATACATACTTTTTTGCTCAAAATTCAGGTGCACATATAATTTGTTTTTTGTTTTTATAATGCTACTCATTTGTAAAGGTCTTTTCTTTCAACTTTATAGATAAGTCCTATTTGGATTGTAATACAAATTCACTCTAATCATTTCAATATGTTCTCTACATTTCCCTATACCGTAGTTGAATTGTCAATATCGGGAATATTCATAGTATTAGCAAATTGAAATGATATATCATCGGCAAGATAATACCAAAACCAAGTACCCTAAACCCTGAACCAAAATCTTGAACCCAAAATTCTAAACCCTAAATCCGAACCCTAACCCTAACCCTAAATTCTAACCATAAACCCTAACCCTAACCCTAACATTGAGCGTTACCCTAACCCTGAATCCCACATTTACGTGTATATTACTTGCATTTTTGAGTATATTCGAGGTATGTAGTCTTCCTTATTTTAGTCGACCAGGAAATAGGTCATTAAGTTTCCCGCCAAGATTTCAAATTTGTTTTATTTAAGGGGCGGTGGAAAAGTTTCCTCCCGCTAATTTTGAAATTTTTTCCTGCCAATTCTAAAACGGCCGTGTGTCTGTGAGTGACCTCGCCGAACCTCCGCCCACTTTCTTCATTTTTTTCCCTTCTCAGTTTGGTTGTTGTGCAAGGTTGTTTGGGAGAGGCTTGGAGGTGGTACAACTGTGGGAGGTTGAGGAGGGTTTAGGGTTGCGCACGGTTGAGTTCGGCGCTTGCGCAACGCAACAACGCACCGAAAGTCTACTTCATAAGGTACACATTGATGTATACTTCTTGCATTCTCCGTGCACTCTAGCAATTAGGATGTGACAGTGAAGGTTTTTTCTCTAGTTCCAGTTGTCACTGTAATTTTCAAGCGTCACTGCGACTATGTCGATGACTAACGCAGGAATTCAGGTGCTAGTAATTATGATATGATAGTTTAGCTCGACTCGAGCTACACTGTCTGGCGTTGTAATTATGGTATGATAGTTTAGCTCGACTCGAGCTAAAATGTCGAACTAATGACAGTAAGACAATGTAGCTCGAGTCGAGCTCTAATGTCATACCATTTTTTCGGCGTCAGTTTAGCTCGACTCGAGCTACACTGTCTTACTGTCATTAGTTCGACATTTTAGCTCAAGTCGAGCTAAAATGTCATTATCAAGGGTGTGATTATTTCATAATCGCATTAAGAGTGCTGACATGAAATTGTACTCTTGTCAAATAATACAATCCGAATTCACCTCGAGTCGAGCTAAAATTGCATGTTGCACAATGTCAATTCAGTTACATGCAAGTTATTTCTCAAGCGGTAGACCTTACCTCGATTCGAGCTAAATTTCCCACTTTATATGCATCTACATTGATATCCATTCCTACAAGGTATTCACCCATACTTATTAGAAGGATTATCTAATATTTTTCTCATTGGAATGCAGGATGTTGTCCTCGGAGGACGACAATGTTCATGTTGATGCTCCTGTAAACCCTGACCTTCTAGAGTTTGATGTTATTCCTCGTCGTCTGTGGGCCGGGATGACTGTTTTGCTTCACAATGATTCGGGTGTTCGCGTTGCAGAGGGGTTGGTTAGCAATGTCCGGTCGAGTGCAATTTTAGGGTCCCCTGGTCCACTTGGGGATTCTAATGTAGTAGTACAGGTGTCCAGTACTTTTGTTTAGGAGGAAGCTCCTGATGAATGGAGGTACTCGTTTAAGTCGTGGCCAATTCAACAAGTCTTTTTAAACGGTGTGAGTCTCTTCCATCATTGCCTTAGGGACGTTTACAATGTCTGGTTGGTTGCGAGTAACAGACCTCTAGGTGGGAGCTCCCGTTCGTACGACAATTCTTCAAGGAATACACGTCCAACTGTGTCCAGGAATGCTGAATTCCTCATGACCCCTCTTTCCATTAACGCAGTTGGGAGCAGTAGTTGTTGCATTCAAAACTGTGTTCAACACTACCCTAGAGATAAAATAAAAGTCCTCCGTACGCGCTTTTACTGTGAGACCATCGTGCAGTTCAGGAATCATATCAAACTCGACGTTTACAGACAGTTTCATAGAAACGCAACGGGTAGGAAGGTTGTGACACTAGAGGGTGTGGACGTTTGTGCTCATGCCTGGATGAAAATCATGGGTGTAAGTTCGAGTACTTTCTATCGGAATGCAAAGGACGCTGCCGCTGGTCATGCTGCTCAACACCATGGCAATACCGATTTGCGTAAGCCTAGAGGTCATACGGTTGCGGCTACCGCCGCTCTTGGAGCCATCCTCGATAGACATGCAGACCACATGCCTCACAAGTCTCGTGTTCTCCTATCTGGCGAGAAGGCTGTGGCAAAGGTCTTACTTGCAAGTTTTAAGTGGAAGGATCAGATACCGCTTCTTGATGATCATCTCGTTGATTGTGGATTGCCGCCTATCTCAACCTCAAGCTTGAGTAAGATTTGGCGAGTGAGCTTCCGTGAGTACTATGCCAAGAAAGGTGGAGACAACTTTGCCCGTTGTTCTACGTGTGACAAATACCAGGATCAGAAGAAGCTTACTCAACCTGGGACACAAGCATCACTGCTATGGCAGAAGAAGATGCAGGTTCACATCGATTCTGCTTTTGCACATCGGGACTTGTACTACCTGAACCGATTTCGATCGAAGTCATCGCCCCAGGAGGTTCTCACCATCATGCATGATAAGATGGATCACTCGAAGACCGCCTCCCCAGTTTTTTCACATAAAACAAAGCAGTTAGATGGGCTTTTAAAGTTGCCTCTTGCAGTCACAGGCATGCTTGCCCATGGTCATGTGGACCAGCGTTACGCCCATTACGGCCTTGATTTATACCCCCGTTGCCGAAACCAACTGTTTCGAAATATAAAAAGCTAGTATTTATATACACGACGGAGTATACCCCGAGAAAATCTGGCTCTAGGACGAGAGTGACATGTCCGATTGTACGTTTATCTCTACTAAAAGTTCCATCGGACGATGTTCAGCGTCCTATGTCCGGCGCGATGCCAATGGAGGTAGATGCATCATCTCAGCCTAGTTCCAGCACTACGCTGGGGACTATCTCGGATTGTGAGCAACACTCGGCTGCACATACACTTGCCAGACTTCTTGCTACTGATTGCTCCGCGTCTTCTCCAACTCCTCAAGCTCGGACTTCTTCCCGAGATGGCGTGGAGATTGCGGAAGAATTGTTGGCTGGGATATTCGATGAGGCCAACGAATCTCTGCAGGCCTTCAATCCTCCTGCGAACGTGTTGAAGTCTGCGGTCAATGATGCAGATTCAGACTCACTGAAGTTTAGCCAGGATTACAGGGTCGACTGAGATTTGCTTCATGATGAAGCTATTGTTGGGGAGATGATTGCACCTTACGGTGCCCATTCTGGTGGTCGACCCTCTACTGAAGGTACATCTCTTGGAGGCCGCTCTACCTTCACTACTCTCCTCTTTTTGCGATGTTTCGATAGATGGGAATATCTTCTGATGTCATTGCCTTCTTGGTGCTCTATATATCTAGATGGGAAGATCTTCTGATGTTCTCGCCTCCTTCATTTGGTGCTTTATAGATCTTGATAGGAAGATCTTTCGATGTCCGAACCTCCTCCTTTTGGTGCTCTATATTGCTAGATAGGAAGATCTTTCTGATGTCCTTCGCTCTCTACTAACGCTTGCTCTTTGGTTTGCTGCAGCTGAAATATCTCCACCCGCTCTGACTGTCGCCCCTCGCTCTGCAAAGGTAATGGATCCGAGGTACACGGTCGTCCTGGACTTGAATGGATTTCTGGTCCACAGAACTGATAGCGGTCGCGGTTGTATCCCTAGACCCGACTGTGTTCCGTTTTTGCACTGGTTGTCGAGTAAGGCTAATGTTGTGGTATGGAGTTGCGCCATTCCGAGAAACATTGAATTCATCTTAGACTGTGTTCTGTCTCGTTCTTCTCTCAAACGAGAGCAGCTGCCGGTTTTGTCACAGAACGATGTGACGTTTTCTTCCTTTCCGAGAAGCAAGGGCAAGACAAACAAGAAGTACATGATGAAAGATCTTAGAAAACTTAGAGGTATTCTTGAGCATGTGGACCTTGATCGGGCATTGCTTGTTGACGACAGCCCAGAGAAGAGCCTCCTCAACGGGCAGTTCAACGCTGTTCATCCTTCCAAATGGTCTGGTGAATCGCTGGACCGGTTCCTCATGAACACCATGCTTCCGTGGTTGCAGATTATGATTGCCTCTAAGCTCCCCGTTGCTGATTTTGTTTGAGAGAATCCTCTTTCCGGATGTGGGGCTAGTACTGGTTTTAGGAAGTCTACCATCGCACGTAATATCGTATTAGGGTGTTCTAAACTATAAGATTCCAAGAATGGAAAATTTCACTGACTAAGCACTGCTATTGGTGATTTGTTTATTTGTTAATATGGCTTTAATATATCCTTGTCAATGGTTTACAACTACCACATGTAAGACGCTTCATGTCCTCTCTTTCTGTGATGCCTAGATAGGAATATTTTCCCATCTAACTTCCAGCTCTTCTCTTTTGTTATGTTCGCAGCCAGTCCGCAACGACTCAAAAAAAGTAATCGTATTGTCTGTGAACGGATTGCTTTGCTTTGAGCAATACTATAACTGCACCCCCCGACGCTTTGATCAAAACAACATTATTGTTCGACCTGGTCTCATAGAGTTCTTCCAAATCCTATTGAGGTCCTTCCATGTTGGTATATGGTCGTCCATGGTCCCCGGACGGCTGAAGAGGGTTCTTCAAGTGCTCCTCCCCGATGACATAAGGTCGAAACTTCTCTTCGTTTATGGACAAAACAAGTGCTCAAGGCCACAATTTTATCCTTACTGTTACAAGGTTCTTCGAAGACTATCAATAGACCAAAAGACAAAGAAAACTTGCCTTCCTGACAAAGTGTTGATGGTTGATGATCAATCAATGCGGCATGTCTTTAACAGAGACATGGCTTGCTACTTTCCGAAGCCTTGGCGTGGTGAAATGGTCTTGCCCAATGCATCCAATGTCATACCAAATATTACTACAGCATTGATTCCGTTCATCCTTCCGCTGCGATTTTATGCCTCGGTGAAAAACTGTCTACGTCAACATCAGATGGATGGAAAGTACAAACAAAGATTGCTTGAATCATGGCACAGTGACCGAGTACTGCAAACTTTGTAGAACTAAACTGCATTACATGGTTGGTTTTACCATTTTTGTTTTGCCACAGCTTCTCATTCACTTTTGATTTATGAATAAAGTCTTCAATGAGTATTACCGTCTTTCTTCGATTGCCCTTGAACACCTATTACTTTAATGCTTACTAGTTAATGTGTTTCAAGGATCGGTAGATCTATCAATGTATCTATAGGAAGATCCCTCTATGTAGCTATCATTTGATAAGTTTCTTATTGTGTATTGGTGATCCATGATAACAATTCAATGGCTAATATTGTCTATCTTTGAACCCTACTTGAACGCCTATTACTTTTATGATTACTTGATAATGTGTTTCATGGTTGGGCAGATCTATCAATGTATGTATTTATAGAGAGATCCCTCTATGTAACTGTCGTTTGATCAGTTTCTCATTCAGTTTTGACCCATGATAACAACTCAATGGCTAATATTGTCTTTCTTCGTGCTCATTTATTGTAATATTTTTCAATACTTTGTTATAATGGTAACATTGACAGTGTTTTTGGGTCTAGCATCCTGTACATAATATTGTGCCAGAGTCTAGATTTCATCCTAAAGTCTAGATTTAGTTAAATGTGGCATTTCCCTTTCCCGCCCACCTCCGGTTTTCATGCACTGCTCCGCTCATGACATTCATACTTTCAGTTCAAGAGTGTCATTTTGTACTCTCCTCTCTAAACATATCAGCATCACCTCGGCTCCCTTGTTCGTGCATCAAGCTTTTGCTTCTTCGGAGAAAGATACCATATTTGTCGATATTGTTGACTTAGGGTTTTATGTAGAAGTGTAACTGTGTGCGATTGTTTTTCTTGTACATTGGCTGGATTCATATTCTCCTATGGTATGCCATTGTCGCACTGAACATTGATCTGTGGGGCGCTTCTTGTGTGCTCTCCTTGTTGCGGCCGAAGGCATTATGTTTATTTCAGTTGTGTTGTCGGACTTCCGTTTATGGTGTGAAGTGCATAGAGAGTGATCTCCTTACAAAATGTTTCGAAAATTTCGGGAGCACCGTAGCATCGCGATCCTCCGTGAATATTGTGTGTCTGTTGAAATTGTTATCTTCGGGTCGAGGATACCAATATTTCACATGATTGTATGAGAGGGTTATGTGACTATCTAGTTAGTGAAATTTTCATCACATGTATCCTCGACTCGAGGATGAAACTTAAGTTAAACCATACTTTTCCACACGTGAATAATTAAGTCTTTACTCCTGATTGGAAATGAGAACTATTTTAAACGTGTAAGTTAGCCTCGGGTTGAGGATAATTGAACCCAATTTATTGGTATTCAGAAATCAAAAATCTAAAAATTATAGACACACTCATTCAATTCAAAATAATAATGACTGTTTGTAATTTCCTCAATCTATCTGATTGGTAAAATATTTTAAGGATACTCTCATGGTGAGGATAAATTTTATTTGATGTAATGGATTCCTACACATATATTTTTGTGAATATCCTCGACTCGAGGATAACTGCATTCATCATTTTGATACACAAATTGCATGACGAAAGTAAAATATAGATTTATCTTTACTATGGCTATGCTTGTATGTCGAATTTGCTGGAATCTCTGTGCACATAATATTCAAAGATTATACTCGAGTCGAGGATAATTGGGAGTGTTCTAATTGAGAGAAGTATTATATCATTGATGAGATAATCCAGACCTTTCTGTATAAATTGTGATGTTTTCAGTCAGTTTGTAACTGTCTAGTTAGTGATAGTTTCATCACGTGTATCCTCGACTCGAGGATAAAACTTAAGTTAATTCATAATTTACTACAGGTGATAAATTACGTCTACACTGACGATTGGGTATTAGAATATTTAGTAAACATGTTAGTTATCCTCGACTCGAGGATATTTCCTCTCAACCAATTACTTTTCAAAATTAGAAAATCCAGAATATCAAAGACATTATCATTTAGCCCAAAAGAATGATGATTGTTTTATGATCCTTGAATCAATGTGATTAGAATATTATTTTATGGATTTTCTCATGCCGACGTTAAATTTCATTGGATGTTTTTTGTTTCCTACGGAAATACTGTTTTGGTTATCCTCGACTCGAGGATAACTGCCTTCAACCTTCTTATCCAATATTGCATGAGGAAGGTTTTGTTCAGATTTATCTTTACTTTGGTTTTGCAATGGTATTGTCAATTTTGATCGACTCTCTATGTACACATTATTTACAGATTATCCTCGCGTCGAGGATAATCTATAGCGTCTTGATTGAGAATAGTATTTTATCATTGATGAGATATTCTAGGCTTTTCTGCTTCTATTATGATGTTTTTAGGCAGAAACATTTTTGCGGAAGTTGTGATGACCACAATATTTTCTATGAGTTATGAATATTTTGATTGTTTTTTTGGAGAACAATTTCTATGTCTGTTGTTGTCCTAGAGTTAAGTAGGACATAAATGCCATTGGAACTCATTCAAAGGTACAGTTGATAAGGGGTTATTTTCGAGTCATAATTAATAATCGGTATTTTATTCTGTGTATTCCCTTTCTATTCAACCTGTCTTCTGACATCTTTCCATTCAAGTGGTTAACCATTCCTTGATCCCTTCGAATGTGATCTGTTGTAGATGGAGGAAGCGTCATTTGATAGCGGTTTTTAAGTGCGACCAACCTTGCCTCCAAGTGTTGCTGCATGTGAGGGTATTCCTCGAGCGTCTTGGTTTTCAAAGCGCGTTATCCTTCGAAATTTATCAGGTGTTGATGTTGGAATTGGACTCTGCCAGAGTGTTGATTCTGGATTTGTTCTTGAAATTGGAGGTCAAGCACTTGGAAGTGATCATGTTGCGGTTATGATCGCCGAGTCCTTAAATGAGGATGACATTCCTCTGAATTGGATGTATGCTCTCCGAGCATGGCCAATTCGACACGTCTTCCTTCGTAATGTGAGTTTGTATGACCAAGAGCAAACGAGCATTTACAATGCTGCTCTTAAAGTATTTCGTCGCGGACCAAGAGTTGGTGTTCGACAGTATGAAAGCAATCATCGAAGGGCAAAGCATCATTCCCCATCGCATAAGAAAGTCCTTCTCACTGCATAGTCGATTAACTCTGTGGCAAGCATCGTCTGTTGTCCGAGAAATTGTACGCAACGATTTCCACGGTGTACAATTTCGGTACTTCGCTCTCAAATTTACATGACATTGGAGGTGTTTATTTTCGGAAACATGTTCTACTTGATGTGCATAGGCAGATGCACATGGATTCCAATGGAAACCATGTGGTGATGCTTGATGGAATTGATGTTTGCCAAGATGCATGGTGTACTATCATGGGGGTTAGCCTAGCTACATTCTACCGGTACAAAAGTGACGCAAAGGATGATATTCGAGGAGGGCCACATGGCAATAGTGGCACAAAGAAGCCCCGCACTCATACTCTACAGGCAATTGCTACTTTGCACAACATACTTGATGATGCTGCCGATCATAGTTCTAATAAGACTACTACACTTAGCAGTAGGGAGAAGGTCATCTCAAAACATCTTCCGTCCTCCTTTCAGTGGAGTGCAGTGCTACCCAAGGTGAATGCGGTGAATGCAAGGTTTGGCCTCAAACCAATATCCTTATCAGGTCTTAGTCAAATTCGAAGCTCTGAATTTGAACAATTCTCCACTAAGAAGCCTGGTGACAACTTTGCTCGTTGTGGGAGATGCGACCAACTTAAGCAATTGAAGAAGGCTACTCCGCGAGGATCCTCCGCATATCAAATGTGGGAAGTCAAATTACAGTTACATCAAGCCTCCCAACAGACTCATCGTATCCTATATTATGGCAACCGAAAGAACTCAGAGGAAAATCCAGATGAGGTTGTGTGCATCATTCATGATAAAATGGACCATAGTAAAACCGCATCTCCCCATTTTTCTCATAAGAATAAAGCAACGGAGTCTTTCATGAAACTTCCTGTGGCTGTAACAGGGATGATTGCGCATGGACATGGAGATGTCCGCTTTGCACATTATAGTCTTGACATCTTTCCCACCGACTCGAATCACATAGTTGGATCCATTGCTAAGTTACTTCGGGACTTAGAGAGACCACCCGTGTATTCCTCTCGTCAATTATTTGCAGGAGGGAGAGCTTCTCCTCTCTTTGAGGCAGTGCTTGCGGATGCTAATATGTGCTTTGGATCCCTTGCAGTTCAACCATTCCTGCCAATTCTCCACATGCAGTTGGATAATGCCACAGGGGACAATAAGAATAGATATTTGTTTGCTTTCTTCTCCCTCCTTGTTCATATGGGTATTTTCCGTGAAGTATACATCAACTTCTTGCTTGTTGGTCATACCCACGAAGATATTGATGCAATGTTTGGAAGATGGAGTACCAAACTTAAGTCAAATAGCTATCCAACGATCCCACTCTTGATGAAATCATTCATGGATGCTGAGGAGAAGCCAGTTATTCCACACCTCATTGAAGAGGTGCCTGACTTCAAGGGATTTTTAGAAGGCTATAAATGTGTTGGTAAGGAGGCCCTTACAGGTCATACAAAGGGCCAACAATTCAAGTCTTACAAGGACTCCGATGGTTTGCCCAAGATGCAGTACAAACTGCTTTGTACAGATAGGGATTGGTTGCCAATAGAGAATGGAGGAATTCAACTATGGAAGGTGGCGGCGGATGGTAGGCCAATATTGCCTCGTGGAGAGCCACTTCCCCTCATTCCGCAATGTCATGAGAATTATGATGAGGTTATAAAGGGCATCTCTGGGTTTCTAAGTCTCTGGGAGTCTATGGCAAACGAGCATCTCTCGGGTGAATATAAGAGGAAGAATGAACATATTATGTACTATTAAAGGGGTGTTAAGGCAACTCTCGACGTGCCATAGGAAGAATCGCCTTCCCTACGAACGGGATTTTGGCCACTATCTAGATATGCACCATCGATGGTGGATGAATTTGAGATTGACGGTACGTTGAGAGAGGATTACGCAGAAGACCCCCCATTCATTGGACAATGACGTCATTGTCCCCCTCCATCATTTCGGGTTGGTAGAGATGTGCAAGAGGGCTATTTACTTGCGGTACGTTTTGCTGATGGAGATTTCCGCCCATTTTGGATTGCCTTAGCATTGACAAATCCGCATCCGATCGTGAACATTCTCACGAGATTAAAGTGCAATACTACAAACCTGCATCCATGCGTCATGTAAGTCCGGACACATACGAAGGGTGGGATTCTAGTCATGGGAATAATTGGGTCGAAGAAACTGAATCTGAACCAATGTGGGTGTATACAGATTGTATTATAACTGCGTGGAAACCCAGGTTTCGTGGGAGCTTGAGCTCGTCTAGACCCAAAATTCGAAAATCACAGGTGGACATCATCAAGGCGTATTTAGCTGAATATTAGATTTCAACGGGTTTTTGTGGATTGAAGTTATTCTCCAATATGAAATTGGTGGGAGTATGGGTTGTTATTTGAATTTGTTTTGCCCTTGGATGGAATATCCTTTTAAGGCTTGTATTAAACTCAATGTATCTAATATGTGATGCAATTGTAGACTGTTGCATGCGTAGCATATTTGCAGACAAAATTTGATAACAAGTTGTTGTTTCATCAAGTGATGTATTGTGTTGCTTTCCATAATATACATCGTTCCCATTATTTTGTTACATTGGTGACAAATGAACCTTGGTCCACATTGTCAGTGTGATTGATTGTGCATTTATCCTTGATGCTTTGATATTTCCTTTTAACAGTAAGTTCTTAATGAATTGCTACAATATATGTTATCTTCTCAATGACCATTTTGGCTAGAAGTTGTATAAGCTTTTGAAATTTGAAAATATTTCTCTTCAAAATGTGAAGATATGCATTCTAGGTGGTTGGTGAATGAGTGTATATGTGTATTTCAGTCCAATTTTGAGTCCTATTCGGGTTCCTAAAATTCAGTGTCGCATGTGTTTTCATGAGGTCAAGTTTATTCTCGCTATGCAATTTTTTTCATGGTGTATTATTGTTCCTTAAATAATATGCTCCATATCTAAATACAATTTTTGATAGTCTAAAATCCTTACACACAAAATCATATTAAATGGCCTACTGAATTTGATACGAAAATTATTCAACAATCTATGTTATGTTTGGATTCTTCAAGATTTTGAAAAGAGTTTGAGTCTCAATTTAATACATAGTCTCAAATTAATGAAATAATGAAATGCCTAAAATTAGGCACCATGTTAAAATGAGACTCTGAAATGTCTCATTTTAATGAATATGGCGTTTAAACTTATCACAGCAATTCGTTGACTAGTTAGCTATCGTCTTTACTTACGTAGATTAGGTCCGGATCCTTCTAGAGTCCGGAGGTTGTACAGCCCTGTCCGGAATGCAATTTCCGGACCGGGGAAGGGTAGTTTAATTTATCTTTGTTCCTCCTCAGAGAGTCTCCTGGAGTTCTTAAGCGAGTGGCCGGAGTCCATTGATCATGTTTTGTGTAAGTGGCTGGATTTCCCACTGCCCTGTGACTTTGAGTGGCTAGGCATCCACTGTCCGGAACTTATAGTGACCAAACACCACTCTCCCTATTCTGCTAACTGGTGATTTGATTGTTGATGTCGGATGTAGACTCTCACGACATCCGGAAGGCCTTTCGGATGCGGTCACACAGAGACAGGTCTGGACTACAATGACATTCCGGTGGGTACGGTTGCAATTCTCCGAAACATAGGCTCACTGTTCACTATGGGTATTCCGTCTAGATATTGGTGTCAGTCTTTTTTACTATCTTCGGGGAGAATTCCAATATTAACCGGAATTCAGTTTAACACAGATTCTTCCGTATACTAGAGATTACGAGGAACACCTCTGCAGTTCATCTCTCCCCCTCCTAGCTACTTCCAGACCCTGGAGACTACCAAGAACACCTCTGCAATAGTTCTCTCCAGCTCTCCCAAGCGATCTCCCGACACCGATCTAGATAGCTTCCCCCTCCGGCAAAACAACTGAGTTACACTATTCCGGAAGAATCACTCATACAACCACACCCTCAAGAATGGATCCGTTGCTCACAAGTTCCACACGTCACATCAAAACACAAGCCTGTAGCAAATCTAGTGTAAATAGGTAACGTATATTTCCAAGTGAGAAGAAGAAGATGAAAGGTTTTTGCCAAAATCTCACCATTAAGTACTAACTAAGTCCTTCTAAATTTAGCCTTCTTTCTAGCCATCTACAGAAAACCCGCTAGATCTTATCTAATAGATCCGAGAAATCCGGAAAAGTTCTAGATCGGATCTCAGATCCACAAATCATGGAACAGTTCCGTCTCTGAAATTCCTATTCTAACTACAAAAATGGGCAATCGATTCCGTCAGCAGCCGGGTGCACTTGGGGCCCCATCGTTAATCGCTGCTGATCCGAAATCTAAGCCCAAGAAATAAGAAAAGGAAATCCAAAGCCTAACTAACCTAAGTCGGAGCACCTGGGCCCCTATTTCTCCCACTCCGGCGGGAGAGGGAGATCTCCACCGGAACGCGCGACTTGCCCTTTGCCTTCTTTGACGTTGCAAGCGAAAGGTTGGTCTTTCGGGTCGACGGTCCAGCTGTTGGAGGGACAACAACCACCGGAGTCTTGGCGTCTGGCGGTCGAGGGGGTTGTTTCGGTGATCCTTCCGGGACCCGAGGTACTGGCGTTGCCGTCGCGGAAGCTGACCTGGTCTACTCGACCAAGTCTCTGTAGCTTCCGGGTGGGCTCTTTGGCCCGGGCGCCAACCTCCGAGACACGGACTTGGGTTGTGCCGGTGGGTCATCTTCCGCCGGAGGGTCTGGCAGGCGCATGTTGGGCGGCGACAAAAGATCCGGAAGGGTCTTCAGGATCTCACTCGTACTCGGATTGGGAGGCAAGATACCTTATATTGGTGTTCGAGGTGACGGAGTGTCGAGAGACTCCGGATTTGCCGAGGTGCTCGGAGCTGGTGTTGACTTGGCCGGAGGTTCTGGAGGGGTTGCGGTCCGAGTTGGTGTCGTGGTGCTATCCCGCCCGGGTGCTGCTGGGTCTTCCGAAAGCTCCACGGTGACGTTGTCGACCAACATCTTCATTTGTTCTCAGGTCCGACCCATCTTCTCCGCTTGGTCTAGGAGAAACCGGATGATGTTGGCCCTGGTGACCTTCTCCTTTTTCTCCACCAGCTCGGTGAAGAGTCGGCTCCGGTTGATTAGGTCGACAAGGAATTGCAGGGCCGCTGCGGAAGCAAGGGCCTTCGCTTCAACCAGCTTCCGGGCCGTCACTGCCAGGGCTACTTCGGCGCGGTAATGCTTCATTTTCCTCTCCATCTCCATACTGGCCTTGTACATGGTCGAGATTTGTATATGCAGCGCCTTCGCATCCGTCTCCTGGTTCTGGAGTTCCTCCACCCTGTTGATGGCGTCCTCTAGCCGGTCGACGTCCTGACTCCGGAACATTTGCTCCACGCTGGTGGTGATGATGTAGATGGTCTCCTTAAGGAGCCCAACTTTCCAGCCAATATCTCGGGTGAGCTCATTCATCAGTTTGAGCTGTCCCTTGGAATCGTCATTGTCGACCTTCCTTCTCTTCCGGCTGGTCTCTGCCGAGGGTCCGGACTCGTCTTCTCCCAACGAAGCGGAGGAGCTCCGGATGCTCGGACTCTCCGTCTCGGCCTCCTTCCCCCGAGGTCTCTTTGGAGCCTTCCGGCCTTCCGGAGTTCCTATGGGTGCTGCTTCTGGTGCAGGCTTCTTCTCTTGGGACTCCTCTTCCTCGGACTCGTCCCCTCCATACCTCTGGAAGTTAAGGACTTCGTCGTACTTCCGGACTTCCGCCTGAGTGAGCTGCTGGTGGAGAGCATAAAGGTGCACCACATATGAGGCCAGCGGTGTTGCCGATTTTTTCACCTTCTGGAGACTGGCCACGAGACGTTTGATCATCTCGGCCATCAACGTTCCCCAGTCGACGACGATCTTTCCCCGGAGCGCTCCAAGGAAGGTGCAGGCCCATTTCGCCACCACCCGTTTTGGCTTTTCCGGATGGAAGATAGAGTTTAAGAACCCTAGCACGAGCTGAGCGTCCGGGTGCCGAAGGTCCTGCATGTTGTAGCCGTCCTTTGGGTCCGCCGGGCTCGCAAATTCGTCTGTCAGGAACTCGTCCCGCCGTTCCACCACATTGGTGCGGCCGCCCCGGAAATCGTACGCCTGGGACCATTCCGGGACTCCCCAGTTTTCTTGATGGGCTCTCATCAACCCCTCGTACTTCTCGTCCGGGGTGCCTATGTGTTCCTGGACGTATACCTCCTCACGCATGCCCCAGGGGACTTCGAGCAAACCCTCGCAGCCCATATACTTCACGCTATCCTTCAGCATGCTGAGTTTGTCCAGGTCTTCTGGGATTTTTGGAAGAACACGGGTTAAGGGTGGGAGTGCAACTGCCGGTTCTTCATCTCTCCAGCCGCGCCCATCCCTATCCGTCCTCTTCTTCTTGGCCATCGGAACAGTCTTCTTGGGAATTCCTATCACCTCACAGTCTCTCAAGGTAGTCCCTGCACGCACCGACCTCACGAAAGCTCTCTATAACGGACGCACGTCCGTTCTAACCGTCTGAGTTTCAAACTTTACGGCCAGCAGTTAGAAAATCGTAAAAAAGAGAGAGAGAAGGAGAAAACCCTAATGCGGAACCCCAACACGCGAGGAAGAAATGGAGAAGAAAGAGTTTTCCCCCGAACCCCAGCCTTAAGTAGCCCGGCCGTTAGTACGGCATCATGATGACACTTAATGGTGACTTTCGGCTGACGGTTTCGGATAACTGTCTGCCCTAGAATTCTGATAACTACTCCGGCTCCGCTTTTAACAATTTTAGGCTTAATTAGGGTTTATAGTCCGGCCCATCAGACTTTAATATTGCATCAAGACTATTGGCTGTATTCTAACACGAATTATTGCAACTAATTAACTAATTTTTTTGTTTTGGCCGGAATTTAAGGTTAACTTCCAGCACCATGTGGGAACGGAGTCCCACAGTTGTCCAAAAGCTGCAGTGAACTTCGTGGCAACTCGCATACGTGGGATTGCGGTCTTCGCTATATTCAGTTTATCGTGGATTATGCAAAGAATCTCTCTCTTATTGCGCTTGGACTCCTCTCTCCAGCTATGGTACACACGCCTACACGAAGCTTGAAGGTTCTGGTGCTGAGTTTCTTGTTTCACAAAAAAAACATATTCCGCAAAGCCCTTCACTGACCTGTTAATAAACTATTGTAGAGAGTCGTAAACGGTGCACTTCGTAAAAGAACTACCAACCGGCTTCACCGCAACATTGTTGAAGAGATCCCTCTTCATTCTATTAATAGCTGACTGTGATATCATGGGCAACTTCAACTCCGTTTTTGTCTGCAACAATGTACATAATATATTAATTGGAAACATAGGCAACCCAAGCATTCCCACGTGTGCAAATCGATGAAGTCATCATACATTGCGAAAGTGAAGAAAATGTTAGCTAAATAATCCCATGGGACATAGGATCGGACTCCAGAGACCGGGTGCGCATCCGATCTCTCTCGAACTTGCTAAATAGAGTAGCGTGCACACAATACAGTACCTCGTTAGCGTCGGCCCGGATCTTTTTCCAGCTATGTCCGGACGGAAGTAACTTGAGTGTGTCCATCCAACTTGGCACAGTTGATCGCATGTGATGAGGCATCTAATCAAGGTTCTCATTGATGATTGTTGTAATTGAACCCATAGCTTGCACAATATCAAGGCGGGGACGTTTGACGCTTTTGTTCCCGTGTGTTGATGAGATGATGCCCTGTTTATACGGGTCAATATATTCGTGAAATGTCGACTTTGCGATTTCGTGAATCTTGTACTATGCTGTTGCGCAGACATCCCGACAAAGCAATGTGACATACTGTCTTTTCCGAGTGTGGTCCAAGTAACGGAGTTGACCTCCAACAGATCTGGCATAATCTCGTCGGTCGTCGAAACTCTTCAACCAAAACTTCTGCCGGATTAGGAGAGTATCTTTAGGACGGATTAGGCGGACGCATTGAGTAGGGCAACATGCCTCCGAAGTGACCGCTTGAATCGCTTCCGCCATAGTCTTCTTAGCATACGCGGCGAGCTTCTCATATGTTCGCTTCCGACGACGAATAAACCGGTACGGTGCTTTGGGACGACCCCCTAGGTGTGCATTCGGGTCCGCTGGTTCCGGAAGTCGAATGAAGTGATCAAGTGTCTCGCTTAGACCGCGCCCAATTTCGAATTTGCACTCCAAAATTGGCCAACTCTGATCACTCATGACGTCACCAGGATCCCCAATGAAAACATCCAACATCGTAACGCCAACGTTCCCCTCCCTAGGAAAATATTTTGGAATGGCTCAGTAGCTAGGGAGCAGTTGACCCTGCTAGTGGCCGCTAGAATACCATCGCTGTTATACCGCTTTACCACCTTATCCACCCACTCGATCTGAGGTAAAAAAGGAAGAGGGATTTGGGATTTAGAAGAAGGATCACCGTGTAGATCAACAGGAACATTCTTTGACGGAAGGACTAAGCACTCTGCCATCCAAAGGACTGTCCTACCAACAGAATCAGCGAGGACGGAGATGCCGTCCTGTTGTAGGTGCATGAGAAGATAACGAGCCTCCAGGATGATCTCAAACATGCTAATTAGCGTCAGATTGGCCAGGTGAAGATGAATGTTGACACCAAGCTAGTGAGCGGTTGGAGCAGCCTCAATGACAACACCCTCTCCAACCACACTATGATGGGGGTAGACAAGGAAGACTGCCTTGCCCGGAACGAATTCTGAGCGCGGCCCTGGGGGAAGATTTGTGAAATCAACGGGGGGCGTAGGTGAAGTAGTCATCGATCACGGTCTGCTCGAACAAACAATTCTACACGATTCGATTATCCCTACGAAATGACAAAAGTAAGTGGAGAAGAAAATGCGAGTATAAATCAACGCAGAGAGACATGGAGCACCCGTCCCCTACTGAGAGATGGAGAGCGCACCCAATGAGCACCAAGAGATTGGGAGCGCACGCGATTATCACCGGGAAATGGGAGCGCACCAGATCACCACTAGAAGATCGAGAGCACACACAATCCCGGAGTCGCGATCGCGAGCGCACTCAATAACAACTGGGAGATCGGGAAGGCACCTCATCCTCCGAAGGTGATCGGGAGCGCACCCGATCGCCCACATGAGAACAGGAGCGCAATTGATCCCCCACAAGAGATCGGAGGCGCACCCGACCCCCCACATGAGATCGAGAGCGCATCCGATCCCCCACATGAGATCGGGAGCGCACCCGATCCCTCAAAAGAGATCGGAGGCGCACCCGATCCCCCGCAAGAGATCGGAAGTGCACCCGATCCCCCACATGAGATCGGGAGCGCACCCAATCCCTTAAAACATATCAGGGGCGCACCCGATCCCCCACACGAGAACAAACGTGCACTCGATCCCCCACATGAGATCGGAAACTCCCCCGATCCCTTAAAAGA
Organism: Bryoerythrophyllum caledonicum; assembly: GCA_963971425.1. Lineage (NCBI taxonomy): Eukaryota > Viridiplantae > Streptophyta > Bryopsida > Pottiales > Pottiaceae > Bryoerythrophyllum > Bryoerythrophyllum caledonicum. The sequence continues at coordinate 17,354,573 of OZ020514.1, forward strand.
GATGAGAGGCGCACCCGATCCCCCATAGGAGATCCAGAGCCTGACTCTTCTTCATTGCTAGATCGGGTGCGCGCCCGATTTCAGAATTCCTAGAGTTCCTTTAGACGTATGGAAATACAGATACGTATGAATATACAGATACATATCTATGGTAGCAAACCTAGTTCATGTTACAAACGTCTATGGACGAACCCGTGAGTGATACGGTTTGCTCCCGCACGAGATTGATTAAGAAGATTGAATGAGAAGAGATTGAGCAAGAAGATGTCATGGAGACAAGCGAACAGACATCCATTAATTTTATGCATGCTAAAAACCGAGTGCTAATAAAGGACCATACCTTACATCGTGAACGCCGTCCACCTTGCTCACCCAAGGAGCTCACAAAAGGTCACAGAACATCGCACCTCATCGCTCCTCCTCGCATGCACACGCACCTCTTCAATGCGCCTCTTCGGTTCAACCTATCTCTAGTATCGACAAAGCGCTCTCCAGTCATGAACATGAAGATGAGAATGAAGAACACAATGGTGGACCAACCACGAATAAAGACAGAAGAGAAAGAATAGAGAAAGACCGCGGTGAAGACTTTAAAGGCGATAAGGAAGACAGTAAAAAAAAACCACAGAATATGAAAACGCCAATGGCGAAAAGGAAGAGTGGCTATGGCGAGCTCAAGCAAGGGAGGAGGAAATGAGAATGAGGATGGAGAAGTGGAAGGTGAGCGTGGCATGTGAGAGTGACAGTAGACTAGCAATCGATTGCTGTCGGCGGAAGTTGACGTCGTTCACTTCCTCATGATTGAATACTTATGGCAACGAGAAGTATTTCATTCGATTAATACTCAACACCCGGCTAATACATCCAATATATGTACCCTAAGCGGTGATTGATATTTTGTTGTGTTTACAACCAAAGGCATTATTATCTTACAAACACAGGGCCTTCTGATAAACTCCTAAAGGCCCAAGGCATTTTCAAACCATGAATCCAATAAAATTATCAATAATTAAAAATTATATATATATATATATATCTAATTTTATTTTTCGATGGAGCTCATATCAAGGACAATCAATTATAGAGAATTTTTTTAAATAGATTTTTTTTCAATTTAAGGAACCTGCCCGAAATCAAATCGTCCCCCCGAAGGACACTTGGGCCTTTAGGGGTTAAGCAACCAAATGTTATTTTCTTTTAAAAACCATAGACCCTAAACCCTGGACCCAAAAGCCTTGATCCTAAACCCTGGATCCAAAACCCTAGACTCTAAGCCTTGGACCCTAAACCATAGACCCTCAACCTTGGATCCAAAACCATAGACCCTAAACTCAGGACCCAAAACCCTAGACCCAAAAGTAAGGGATTTGGAATGTAAGGGTTAGAAAAAATAAGAGATTGAAGGAGTAAAAGTTCAAAAAATATGGGTAAAATAAAGTAATGGACTGTAAAAGTAAAGGTTAGGAAAAGTAAGGGTTAGAAAAAGTAAGCGTGAGGGAAAGTAAAGAATAGAAAAGTAAAAAGTTGAAAAAATGGTGAAAAGGTTAAAAGGTTAAAAGGAGACAATTGAAAAAAAAAATTATTAAATGACAAGGGATTTGAAAAGTAAGGGTTGAAAAAGAAAAGGATTGAAAAGATATGCAAGATACAACTATACATACACAGATGATATATATATATACACAACATACAATTATATCTCGATATGATATATATCTATTTATACAACATACACTGATACATACATACATTTTGTACATATATACAACATACAATAATTATATATCGATACATTTTATATGTTTATATATATCCAACATACAACTATACCTACACAGATGTTATATATATATATACAACATATAGTTATGTCTCCATACAATTTATAATATCTATTTATAAAACATCCAATGATTTATTCATACATTTTGTACATATATACAACATACAATAATTTTATATCGATACATTTTATATATTTATAAATAAATCCAACATACAAGTATACATACACACTAGATGTTATATATATATACAACATACAATTATATCTCCATATGATTTATATCTATTTATACAACATACAATGATATATACATACATTTTATACATATATACAGCATACAATAATTATATATCGATACATTTTATATATTTATATATATATCCAACATCAACTATACATACACATATGTTATATATATAGATATACAACATACAATTATATCTCTTTACAATTTATATCTATTTATACAACATACAATGATACATACATACATACATTTTGTACATATATATAGCATACAATAATTATATATCGATACATTTTATATGTATATATATCCATCATACAACTATACATACATAGATGTTATATATATATATACGACATGCAATTATATATTGTATGTATGTATCATTGTATGTTGTATAAATAGATATAAATCATATGGAGATATAATTGTATGTTGTATATATATATATAACATCTGTGTATGTATACTTGTATGTTGGATATATATAAAATGTATTGATATATAATTATTGTATGTTGTATAATGTACAAAATGTATGTATGTATCATTGTATGTTGTATAAATAGATATATATCGTATCGAGATATAATTATATGTTGTGTATTAATATATATCATCTGTGTATGTATAGTTGTATCTTGGCTATCTTTTCAATCCTTTTTTTTTCCACCCTTACTTTTCAAATCCCTTGTCTTTTTATAAATTTTGATTTTCAAATGTCTCATTTTTACCTTTTTACCTTTTCACCATTTTTTCAACTTTTTACTTTTCTATTCTTTACTTTCCCGCACGCGTACTTTTTCTAACCCTTAGTTTTCCTAACCTTTACTTTTACAATCCACTACTTTATTTTACCCATATTTTTGAACTTTTATTTCTTCAATCTCTTATCTTTTCTAACCCTTACATTCCAAATCCCTTACTTTTGGGTCTAGGGTTCTGGATCCTGAGTTTAGAGTCTATGGTTTTGGATCCAGGGTTGAGGGTCTATGGTTTAGAGGCCAGGGTTTAGAGTCTAGGGTTTCGGTCCAGGGTTTAGGATCAAGGGTTTTAGGTCGAGGGTTTAGGGTCTATGGTTTTGGAGTCAAGGTTTAGGATCTATGGTTTTTAAAAGAAAATAACATTTGCTTGCTTAACCCCTAAAGGCCTAAGTGTCCCTCTTTGGGACGATATAATTGTATATTGTGAATATATATATATATATATAACATCTGTGAATGTATAGATGTATGTTGGATATATATGACTATATAAAATGTATTGATTTATAATTTTTGTATGTTGTATATGTGTACAAAATGTATGTATGTATCATTGGATGTTGTATAAATAGATATAAATCGTATGGAGATATAATTGTATGTTGTATATATATATCATCTGTGTATATATAGTTGTATGTTGGATATATATATAAATACATAAACTGTATCGATTTATAATTATTGTACGCTGTATATATGTACAAAATGTATATATGTATCATTGTATGTTGTATAAATAGATATATATTGTATGGAGATAATTGTATGTTGCGTGTATATATATATATATATATATATATATATATATATATATATATATATATATATCATCTGTGCATGTATAGTTGTATGTTGGATATATATAAACATATAAAATGTATGGATATATAATTATTATATGTTGTATATATGTACAAAATGTATGTATGTATCATTGTATGATGTATAAATAGATATATATCGTATCGATATATAATTGTACGTTGTATATATATATAAATGGATATTTAACTAAATGTGGACAAAACGGTCAATTGTGGACCAAATTAGATATTTGTGACGACCCTAAATACCTACTAGATTGTCCTAAAATATACAATTTGTATGGATGAAGGATACTTAGAATCTACAGAGGATTGTTAAAATGTCACGTGACTTCTCTTCTAGGGGGGCGGCTGACCATGAGGGTGCATTGACGACCTAGACTCTTTGTCTTCCATAATAACAGGAATAGTGCTTTGTATCACATAGATATAGTAGAAGGAATTTAAATGCAAGTGTCGGCGGGCAGCCGAGACGTAGTGATCAAGGATAAGGTGAAACAAATCGTGATGGAGGATGGCGTCATGCACAAAGTCCGCGATCATGACCGTAAAATTATCTTGAATGAAGGGCTCAAATCCTGCAACTAGTGAAGACATGCATTAGATAGGGGAGGGTGGTTTGTAAGCACAAGGAAGCTGGAAAAGATTAGAAATGAGCTTCATACAAAACAATGAAGCCAACGGTTTAGAACACTTTCACAAACAAAAACCATTGCATATCTGAGAAATAGTCGAAACGTTTGCATATAAGAGAAATAGTCGAAACGTTTGCATATGTTGTATCAAGTGTATAGCCACAGTCGGTGGGGAGCCGACAAGAACGCTCTCTTCTATCCAAAAAGAGGCCTCGCCATCTAATAACCAAGAATAGTACCTATAGTGCGATCTGACAACAATTGAGTCCTATGATAAGGATTAAGCAGCACTCCATCGGCTAACAGTTGATGAAATAAGAATCAGTCGTCATCTCTACAATTGACTGAGATGTCACCAACCTCCTGAGTTGCAATCGCAGCGCTCACCGTCTCAGGCGGAATACGGTAAGAACTAGGAGGGCCTTTCTTAGTGTGCGACGGATAGCGGTGCGAGTAAAGAACAATTTTGCAGTTTTGTACCTCTGAAAGACAAGGTTCTCTTTGCCATCTCCTGGTCCAGCATTCCCTTGCGACAATCTTATTTTGATTCCTTCTTCCATGACATGGACATCCACCATTTGACTTTGAAATTCCCGTAGCAATCTCCTGCTGTCAGATTAACGCATTCAAGAACTCGGCCCATCCACACGGGAAGGCAATGACCGTTGCTAGGACGGCAGAGAACAAAATCACCGAGTAAAACGTCTCGAAATGGATTGAACGACAACTTTGGACGGCTCAATTCAGGGCCACAAAAAGGATATGCGTCGGGGTCATCCTCAGGGGTAATGTCCGGAATTCCAATGACGACATCGGGCGACGTAGAGCCGCGAGCATGATCGCGAATCCAGTTTGCAGTTGGCCAAAACCCTTCCTAGAGAGACTCCCGGTTTGGGGGTAGAGGACCAAAAATAAGTTGATGGATACGCTCCTAGTACAAAATGTAGGGGGCCATATCCGCTGCATAACGCTTGTCCCGGGACATGCCGGTCTTCCAGAACTCAATATATTTGGCAATTCCGTTCTTGATGAAGGATTGCTTCTTGCTGACTTTAGTGGCCCGAGCAACCTCCTTCTCTAAGTTTGTTTTTTTCTGGTTAACTCGGACATCTCCCCAGAGAGGCTTGAATGGGACTAGCTTTGGATCTCCAACAGGTAGAGGTGGATTTCCGTGCTCATCCCCCGTCCACATCTTGACAGGCTTACATGTAGGATTCAAAGAAGAGTCAGTGGCTCAAATTGATGAGAACACGAACTCTTAGCAAAAACATTTAGGTCCATCGGCGGGCCGCCGACGGAGATGGAAGACGACAAGGGTGGAGAGAGCCAAAGAGAGATGGGAATAGGAGTGTTTCTACCTTGAATGGTTTACCTGGAGGAAGCCAAGATGAATCAGCCGCACATTTCTTATATCTCATGACCGGCCATCGAGCGTCATCTCCTTCCTCCTCCACGTAAAACTTGAACAGGTGCATCTCTCCCAGTCCCACAATCTTGTTACTCCCGTCATGATGATATCCAGCAATATAACTCTTAAAATCCGCAACCTCTTGGACAAGTTTTGGAATGAACGCAATAGTCTTTTGCGAGTCCATGAAGGCTTTCATGAGGTCAACCTAACAGTAAGTATTCTTCCGTTTGATGAGTTTCGATAGGTAACTAAAATGTGCATCAATATCCTCATGAGTGTGGCCAACAATCAAGCATCCCACAGTAACCTCCTTGAAGATTTTCCTAGCTATAAGAAGCGAACAAAATGCCATGAGGAATCGATTTTTGTTATCCTTGGCGGAGTTATCAAGCTGGAGAAAAAACTTCCGAGGAAGCGGGACTTGCGGTCTACCGGGAGGAATATTCGGGAACGGATCTCCTTTAGATTCTGGAATCGATGACATACATCTGGGCTTCCCATGAAGTAAAGCATCAAAGAAAGGATTCAGAGGTGGAGAGGTGAATAGCTCCTTGGGCTCTCGCACGTGGCGCCTCTCTAATGCTCTTTAAACATGGCAGAGAGAAGAGATGGTGAAATTCGAGTCCCCCGGCCATAACGACGCCGAGTAATGAGCGTAGGCACCGTCGCCGTGTCCATGTGTGAGCATGCCGGTACATGAAATCGGAATCTGACCAAGCCCGGCGGTGGCCTTGGTAATCCTCTGCATTCTAGGAATGGCCGTCTTGGAGGTATCCATCTTGTCATGAATTATGCAAAGGAACTCAGACGGGTACTGAATAGACTAAGCCGACCAGGCGGAATAAACATTTCTGCATGCCCGTTGGTAATTTAGGTTCCTGTTTCTGTCATCCGTGAGTCCTTGCACTCGTCTGATCCGCGAGGATATTTTGCGATAAACTCAATCAAGAAGTCGCACTCCATGCACCTGGAGAAGTTGTTGCCCACAGACTTCTACATTCCTGAAGAACCTCTTCTTCATGTAACTCACCGCAGATTGCGAAATCGGCTTGGCATTGCATTCGACGTTTACCTGGATAAGACATTTTTTAGGATATCGGTAATACAGAAAGAGGATGGTGTCATGGGTATGCCCAGTAGGCAATGAGTGAGTTCCGTCGGCGGGCCGCCGACGTCGCTCGTTGAAGCGACAGAGAAGACAAACCATGCTAAATACAAAGATAGGCAAAAGTAATGACAATACTTATAAAGTTGGCCATGTCACGTAAGTGATTCCAATTCATGGCCATGGGAAGGACCTTCAACGCGGCAACCCTCTTGTTTCCGATGACACGGAACTGATTTGGCATCTGGTCCGCACTGTCGTTGATAATGTTGGATATGGTCCCACGAGCCTGAACGGTGTGAGGCCTGGGCCGCATAGTGCCTACGTTACCGTGGCTGCCATTCACGCGACCGATCTTTGAATCATATTTGTAGTTGTAGTATGCGGACTTCGACACGCCGTGAATGTTATACCAAGCGACTTCACAAACATCGACAGCCATAAGGGTGATGTATAATTTTTGGAATCCAAGAATTTGGAGAAGCTGGTCTGCAACAGCATAGGCCATTTCGCGTCGTTGTTCGAAGCTTGACGCGTAGTACTTCCTTCCAATCTTGCGGCTGTCTTCCCAACGAAATAATTGGCAGCATCGTTTCTTACAACACCATTTCGCGCTAACAAGGCGGCACTCATCTGGGTCCTGAAGGCATTGGAACTTGGAGACCGACAAATCAACCTTCGGCAAAAGCTTCCAACAAACACCCCTGTAAGGATCCTTAGGCACACCCTAAGCCCGTCATCCTTGCATGGAGCTTGACTATGCGTTGAGCAGAATGTAAGGCACATACAAAGAAGTGGACCACCTTCAACGCGCGTGTGAGTTAATCGCCAACGCATCATTGTCATCAGAAGATCCTTGTCCTCTGAGACAAAGAGGACCCCAACATCAGAGTCTCCTAAAATCTCTGAATCGCATGCCTCATGTGGCAAGCACACTTGGATCATGGCACGCCCAATAGAAGCAAAGTTGTCATCTAGGAGCTGACAATACTTGTTCCGCCATTGTGGTCGGTCTGGGAACGAATTCGGATCACATCAACCCTCAAGGGTAGCTGATGGATTCTCAAAAGAGTGATAATTATGTTGTTGGAGGCCACCGATGAGATATCTTCGTCACTTCCAGCGCCCATTTCAGTCTCCGATTTGGATCCCTCCATATAACTATGGGTCCCATGATTATTATTGTCCTCATATACCCTATTGGAACGGTTGTCGTCGTCCAATGCTTCAATGTCAGTATCGCGAGCAATGTAGAGTCAATCCCCAGGGCATCATCGGAGCCAACATCACTTGGAAAGGGACAAACCTGATAGCCACTCCATAAGACTAGGAAGCCTACGGAATCGCCGATGGAGGGAATCTCGCAATGTGCGGGATGACCAACGTATTTAGAATTGACAGATTGAACTCTGACATGCAGAAAGAAACTGTGAGGAATGAGAAATCCCTCCTACATACCCTTCGGTGAGCATACGCCGATGACTCCAACTCCTATACAACGTCTCTGATTGCTGCTGACATCAAGTAGGACCACCTCCATGCCGTTGCGAACGTCCAGAAACTCTTGGATGGGCTTCAGGTCATGAACTAAGAGAGTAGAATTCTCCGCAGGCTCCTCTGAAAGTTCATCGATGTCAGCGTAAGGCCTAAGATCAGCGGCCTCCCAGTTGATCGACCGACCTTCGCAGTCCCGCAACATGGAAACGCCATCCATAAGAAATGGAATGGGCATCTCCAGTGCATCGGACACTTCAATAACCTTCACACGTATAATCCATGGGTCCCTGAGAACGACCCTCTCGACAATCGCCCTACCAGCAATGTAGAGGCCGGAATGAGTGAGAGCAACAACAACACCTCTATGGGGCTTCTATCGTCCAGACTTTCCATTCCTCATGAACAACAACATGGGTTCAAGATCCATGCTAACGACAATGATATGAAATCACTGAAGACAATAGATAAGGTAATGGCAGCAACAATGATTTCATCGACTGCCCGCCAATAAGGGTAGCTCTGAAGTCTTGAAGTCGATGAAACTGATCAACAACTACACAAATCCCTAAATTAGCTTCAGAGTCGTTGAGAAATTGGTCTTGTAAACCATGCCGTCGGCTGCCCGCCAACGGTTGAATGTTACACATAGAGTCTACCATGTGAAGGATGTCGCAGGCATCCGCCAAGCGGATATTATCATCCGTCGACAGACTTTGGAACATAAAAAAAAAATTGGAGGGAACTAAGTCAGTAGTACTTGATTTCAAATGAGCCATCTAAAATAATTAACTGTTGGATACGTGATAGTGAATAACCAAGCATATTCAGGTGAAGGAGTGAGATATAAAAAGGACCCATGCTGGACCAATGATAACGGACTTGTGCATGATCAAATATATGGACTCTAAATTAGCCTCTAAGAGAATCAGTACCTGTTGCGAGCGTGAGAAGTCATAGCATTGAATAGGGGGCGAGCGAGTCCAGAAATGACGCGTGAGTTTCAGGGGTTTAGTTCATATCCCCACCATCATGTGAACTTGTTCGCGCGCAAACTTCAAATTTGAAATTAGCCGCCAAAATCGATCAACGACACCCGCTCAAGGGTTGTCGAGAGCGCGCCAAATTCTGCAGATTCAAAATGGAACGAGGTGACAAGATGAAATCAAATCATTCGTAGTGACATCGTAGGTGTAGGACCCTAAACCGTAGGCCAAATGATGGCCGAGGCGACATTAATGATGTCACATCAATTCGAGGTATCATGGCCCCAAAACCCTAGTTTCTAAGTTTTTATCCGAGACGACACTTTGAGATGGCATGTTACTTGGGAATTGATACCTCGATCAGGCTTAGCACCCGAGCTTGAAGTCTCGGCCGTCCGAAAATCTTCCTAGCAAGATCGAACGGCTGCGACGGTCCACTGGATCCGGATACAAAACCCTGTCGACTTCCTATTTCTGGTCATTACTAATCGTGCTCTTCTTTATTTTGCATTCTCGCTTAGTTAAGCGCGCTTACGACTTCGAGCTTAGTGTTTGGGTTCATCCGCCGATCGCCACCAGCCGAAGGACGTCGGAAGCTAGCAGAGGCGCTTCAGCGCAACTCATCAGCCGAGGAGTAATTCCCACTCGCCGATAAAATGGCGACAACGCAGAGGAATGTACATCATCACTGTAGGCGGCCATCCGACGGATTCTGAGTTCCGTATTAGAGATGCCCTTTTAGTTTATGGTGTTTCGTCGGCGGCCCGCCGATGGATGTTGTGTTCAGTGTAGTTAAATTTACTGTTGTAATTGAATTTTTGTTCAGAAGTGATCACAAGTGGACGTAGTCAAGTTTCAGAATGAATACGTCACAGGGTCTTCAAAATGGTATTTTGTGATACACAATTGACTGTGTCCGTCGGCGGCCCGCCAACAAATGCTCAGTCCAGTCTAGTATAAGCCTATGTTGTATAAGGTCTATCGCACAGAGGTGATAAGCAAAGTGTGTAATGAGGTTTCCCAGATCATAGTGTCTCCAAACATCCTTCTATATGGTATACACTTGTCACTGTGTCGTCGGCAGCCCGCCGATGAAGTCTTTGGCAGGTGGTTTGATCTTTCTTTATGTCGCGCAAAACTTTAGTTCCAAATAAGCCAAAGTGGCTCGTCGGTAGTGCTGTGGACCTCAAAGTGGACGTGGGCTGGCCGAATGATAGCAAGCCACGAGTCACATGTGAAGTTCATCCACAGTTAACGTCGTGGGGCATCACATGGAGAAAGGAGGTGATTGTCGAGTTGGGTATCAACGGGAACCACAACTCTAAAATGTTTGTGGGTAGGAGCCTGGTGTCCATGGTTGACATGAAGGAGGACCTAGAGGACTAGTCAAAAGTGCGACTCTTAATTTAGGTGAAGGTCAAAATGGCTGACAAAAACCCAGACATCATCGCAGTTCGAATTCCCTGGATGACCTGCAGTCAAGAGCTATGCATCACTGCTCAGGAGAGCGGGATGCAGTTCCTCCGCGTAACTCCTGAAGACGGGACGGATTTGCTTACCTGTTTTGGAGAAGCGAAGGACCCTAGGACGTGGAGAACTCCAGGGCCGGGATCATGACGGCCTCAAAGTCGAAGACGGTGAGGAAGCCCAGGAACTCCAGGAAAGCAGCTAGCGACGCTCGGACTGAAGTTGCTGGAACTCCCGACACCGGAGTGTATAGTATGCAGGTGGTCAAGAGGAGGGCGTCAAACAAGGAGCCAAAGGTGAAGTCCGTCGCTGATGCGCTTTTACTTGCCAACCACCTCTCAGTCAAGACCAGTGGTCAGAAGATGGACATCATGTAGAAGGCGTTAGAGGATGGTCTTAGCGCCTGTTATCCATTCGGGCAGAACACGCTCCCAACAAAGATTTGGACAGGGCAAATTACTTCCTCGATCACGATATTATCCCATTGTGGTCGAGGGATCCGGAAAACCTCGTGAGGATCTCCAACCTCTTGAACATCGAAATCAAGGACAAGAAAGAAGAGGAGACCTTCCTCTCATAGCTCCAGAAGATGAGGGATAAGTGGATCGAGCATGGTCGACTTGACAGGAGGACCAACTACAAGAAAAGGAAGGAAATGTGTCACTTCACTCAGCAATTTTGCTCTCCATTATTGACAATCTCATGAGCATGGTGAAATTAAATCATTGATTATATTTCGTTGGCGGGCAGCTGACAACATTGTGATTGAGCTCATGTAAATGTCATCTTTATCATTTAACAAGAGTTCTACAAGGAATACCTTGCAACACTGTTGGGGAAGGACTCCAAGACGGACACGTTGAAGCTGTCGCTTCTCTTTGCAACAGACAATCTTTACAACAAGTGGCAGGAAGTATTCGACGCATCGGATCGAGGCACCCTGATTGGTAAGGATGGCAAGAAGCCCCAAAACATCCTTAAAATTCCTCAACGGGACCTCACCCTCCACGACCTTCAACACATTCTCGCCCTCTGGGACGCGGAATCCATGAAGCTTGCTCATGAAATCCTCGCGAAGAAGGTATACTTGTAGGTAACCGAGGGGCGCGACAAGGATGCAAAAGGAGTTTCGCTCAAATTTTGGTGTCAGGATAAGAAGATGGAATACATCATCAAGAACAAGCTCATGTTGAAGTATCGGAAGTATCCATTGAAGAAGGCTAGCGATAACACTTACTCACTTTGGCCGGTTGAAGAATACATGCAGCTGGCGGACGAGAAGGGCACGAGCGACGAAACCGTCATGAACATCAAACGCGAGCTGGAGCTTAGTGATCCGGGGAAGGCCTACCTCAAAAGGAGGTGCAACGGAATAACACCAAGTACCACCCCAGCTCCAGCGGAGTTCCATGCGGCGTTACGGAAGTATGCCCTCAACTGCAATGATGTTGTAGATGAGTATAGTGTCCGTCACAAAGTTCATATCGCGCAGGAGCTTGAGGACGTCGTGAGCCCGATCGATGAACCTGGACTCTTCAATCTCGAGAAGGCGGCGCGCGAGATGTCTATCGTGTAAGGCTTTGATAAGTGCGGGGTTCCAATCTATTGCAACAAGGACGGGCTCAAGGCTGTTGCAGAGAGGGTGTTGCGGGGTGATGGGGATGACAAGGAACTCAACGCCCCTTCAGTCTTCATCACAGACGGCGAGTCCAATTTCGTGATTGAGACTGAATGTCGTTCGAAGAAGTTGGATTGCGTAGTCCACACCATCCGCTACCTTCCAGACTCCAACGGTAGATTCACTCCCTCCACCATGGACGAGAGACCCATCGTGCATGTCGGCATCCTCTTCAACCAGCCTGGATCTCCACGGGACCGTCTACGCCAATTTCAAAAGGTAACTGGATTGACGAAGCCTCTCAGTCCACTCTACGACGACGCTACCTCCTCCTTGGCTGAGAGTTGGGCTGGAGATGAATGCCATCCAAGCTCAGGGTTGCTCTCATCAATTTTGCAACCCACACTGGTGAAGTGCGACTTAAGTCTGACCGTCTTCAACACTTGGGGTGGAGGCAACGTGACTGCATTGGCCTTGGTAAGTCACCTCTCCTTCATCCATTCATTTCTTCTTTCCATTATCTTCTCGTGTTCGTCAGCGGCCCGCCGATGAGACAGTTTTCATTTTGAATATTGATCCGCACTATTTGCCCAACAGGGACACAAAGCGACTGTGATCGAGTTTGTTCGTGAAGAGTCAAAGGTTGGTGTCGCGATGGAGCGAGTGCAGGCAATGTCCTTTCTACCGGGCAGAGTTCACCCGCTTGCGCTAACGCTTCCAGCTAAGCCCGCTGTGGGACCCAACGAGATGGTCACACTGACTGAAGTCGACCAAGATTCAGACCATGGGATCGAGAAGGGCGAGGATGCGATGGACGACAACCTTTTCCTCGACAACGTCGGAAATGATGGACTGCTCACAGCAGCCAACTTAGATGTTCGTCTTGATGAAGCACACCTGATAAGGCCTCAGAAGGGAGGAAAGGCACCAGCTCTCGTGCGACCAGAGGTGGAGCCGCGGCGGGATGACCGTCCCCTTGTTCGCACAGCCTACGGATGAAACCGTTGTGCGCTCCCAAGGTGCCTTCGTCCCTCCTCGAGCTGTGACCCCAATCGACCTAGAAATTGGCGGCCCACCGACGCCGCCTGCACCAAGCCCAGTTGTATTTGGTGGGCGTGTACCGCGTGAAAAATTAGCATGTATTGTAGCAATCCATTCAATAATTTCTATCAATAGAAAGTATCGATGCATCAAGGATAAATGTACAATTAATGACACTCACAATGTAGACCGCCATTTATACATCAATGATGAAACAAAATTCCCGCCTCTGTTGTATAATATTGAAAGCAACACAATACATCACTACATGTAACCACAAACACTAATCTAATTCTATCTACAAATATGCTATGCGCACATTCAAAGTCTACAATTCCATCCTATAGATACAAGTTCACTACATACTTAATAGGATATCCAGTACGGAAGAACAAAAATTTAAAAAAGAACATGCATCCCCCCTATTTTATATTGGTAAAATAACTCCACTCTCCAAAAACCACAAACTCTATTGAAATCTATAATTCAAGTAAAGATGCCTTGAATATGTCCACCTGTGATTTCAGAATTTTTAATCTAGAGGAGCTTGTGTTTCCACGCAACCTAGGCTTCCAAGCCGTTAAAATACAATTTGTATACGCCCAGATTGGTTCAAATTCAGCCTCTTCTACCCAATTATTCCCATGATTAGAATCCCACCCTTGGTACGTTTCCAAGTCCACATGATGCTGGGATGTAGGTTTGAAGTATTGAACTTTAATCTCATGAGAATGTTCACGATCCGGATGTGGATTTCTCAATGCCAAGGCAATCCAAAATGGGCGCAAATCTCCATCAGCAGCACGCACCGCAAGTACATAGCCCTCGTACACATCTCTACCAACCCGAAACGATGGAGGGGGACATTGACGTCGTTGTCCAATGAATGGAGGGTCCTCTACATACTCCTCCCTCAACGACCCATCAATCTCATATTCATCCACCATGGATGGAGCATATCTAGTTAGTGGCGAGAATCCCTCACGTAGGAGAGGCGATTCTTCCAAAGGCACCTCGAGGGAAGCCTTAACACCTCTCCAATAGTACATAATATGCTCGTTCTTCCTCCTATATTCACCTGAAAGATCCTCGTTAGCCATAGATTCCAAAGACTTAGAAACCAATCCCTATCTGTACAAAGGATTTTGTATTGCATCTTTGGCAATCCATCTGAGCCCTTGTAGAACTTGAATTGTTGGCCCTTCGTGTGACCCGTAAGGGCCTTTTTGCCATTGTACAAATATCCTTCTAAAAATCCCTTGAAGTCCGGCACCTCTTCAATCAGGTGTGGAATAACTGGCATTTTCTCAACATCCATGAATGATTTCATGAAGAGTGGAATTGTTGGATAGCTATTTGACTTGAGTTTGGAACTCCATCTCCCAAACATTGCATCAATATCCTCGTGAGTATGACCAACAAGTAAGAAGTTGACATACACTTCCCGGAAAATACCCATATAAACGAGGAGGGAAAAAAAAGCAAACACAAATCTATTTTTATTGTCCCCTGCAGCATTATCCAACTGCATATGGAGAATTGGTGGTAATTGTTTCGCAGGAACAGGTTCAACCGGTGGAGTTGCAAGAGATCCAAGACACACGTTAGCATCCGCAAGCACAGCCTGAGAGAGAGGAGACGCTCTGCCTCCCGTAAATAATTCACGAGAAGAATACACTGGTGGACTCTCTAAGTCCCGAAGTAACTTTGTAATGGATCCAACAGTGTGGTTTGAGTCGGTGGGGAAGATGTCAAGACTATAATAGGCATAACGAACATCTCCATGTCCATGCACAATCATTCTAGTTACGGCCACAAGGTAGTTTTATGAAGGACTCCGTCGCTTTATTCTTGTGAAAAAAATGAAGAGATGCGGTTTTCCTATGATTCATTTTATCATGGATGATGCACACAACCTCGTTAGGTTTTTCTTCCGAGTTCTTCTGGTTCCTATAATATAAAAGATGATGAGTCTGTTGAGAGGCCTGATGTAACTACAAGTTGACTTCCCACATTTTGTATGAGGAGGACCTCCGTGTACAAGCCTTCTTTTATTGCTTGAGTTGGTCGCATCTTCCGCAGCGAGCAAAGTTGTCACCAGGCTTCTTCATAGAGTATTGTTCAATTTCAGAGCTCCGAATTTGACTAAGACCAGACAAAGATATTGGTTTGAGGCCAAATCTTGAATTAACCTCATTCACTTTGGGCAACACTCCACTCCACTGAAAAGAGGCAGGAAGGTGTTTGGAGACGACCTTCTCCCTAGTGCCGAATGTAGTTGTCTTATTAGGACTGTGATCCTCAGCATCATCAAATATATCATGCAGAGTAGCAATTGCCTGTAGGGTATGAGTCCGAGGTTTCTTTGAACCGGTATTGTCATGTGCCCCTGCCCGCATCCCATCCTTTGCCTCTCGTTTGTACCGGTAGAATGTGGCTCGGCTAACCTCCATGATAGTACACCATGCATTTTGGCATACATCAATTCCATCAAGCATCACCACATGGTTGCCATTAGAATCCATGTAGATCTTCCTGTGTACATCAAGCCAAACATGTTTCTGAAAGAAAACACCTCCAATGTCACGGTAAAGTTCGGAGCAAAGTACAGAAATTGAACACCGTGGAAATCGTTGAGTACAATCTCTTGGACAACAGACGGTGCTCGCAACAGAGTTGATCGATTGTGAAGTAAGAAGTACTTCCTTCTTTGGTGGAGAAGGACCCTTTACCCTCTGACGAGTGGTTTCGTACTGTTGAACGTCTACTCTAGGTCCGCGACGAAATACTTTAAGAGCTGCATTGTAAATGCTAGTTTGCTCTTGGTCATACAAACTCACATTACAAAGAAAGACCTGTCGAGTTGGCCATGCTCGGAGGACAAATATCCAATTCAATGGAATTTCAGTCTCATCTAAGCATTGAGCGATTAGAATAGCAACATGATCATCTCCAAGTGGCCGACCACCAATTAGTGGAACAAATCCAGAATCAACACTCTGGCAAAGTCCAATTGCAACATCAGCCCCAGATGTGTTTCGAAGGATAACGCGCTTCGAGAACCTCGATGCGCGAGGAATGCCCACATGCAGCAACACCTGGAGGTAAGGTAGGTGGAACTCGGGCTACACCATCATATGAGCGTTCTTCCATCTTCAAGATATCACAATGAAAAGGAGAGAGGGTTAGTTATCTAAGAAAATCGGCATATTTGTATAGAACAGCTCTTATGAGAGGAGATAGACACAAATAATAAATGCTTATCCTCGTCACAAGAATAATTCCAGATATTGAATATTTCAACACTGAATTAGGAGATCATATAATGAAAACCACATCCAGGCATAACATCACAGTGATGATTCAAACCTGGATAGAACACACCAAATATACACAACAATTCGAACGAAGATCAACATTCAAAACATTATTTATCAAAATCCGGATTTGTTAAATTATTTCCATCAATATGAAATTGCAAGGAACTAATCTTTCTTAATGATAACAGAACAGACAGCACAAAGCGTGAGTGTGTTATCCTCGACCCGAGGATAGAACTGTAAATGATATCTGAAACACATTTGTGCGTGAATGACATAGGCATTCACCACCTCACAGTCTACACTATACATGCATCTTAGATGAAATTTAACTCGAAGTCAGTTATCCTTGACTTGAGAATAACCATCATAAATTAAGTGATCGAATAATTATATATCATACTTTTGATATCCTCGACTCAAGTATAACACACAAGTAGGATAAACCACCCATATTGTGCAAAGTCTGACGGGACATCAAACCCTGATTCAGCTGATGAATTCATGATTTACTCATTGTATATTCATCAAATTCCAATGAATCAACATCGGTTATTCTTGAGTCGAGGATAATCGTTTTTTCAATTTCAATCGCCTTTTTCTTACAATACAGTACATTACACGAATGAACCAAGATTAAATAGTTCTATTCTCGAGTCGAGGATAAACCTCATTGGTAATGTCCCATCAATAATGGATTTGATTCGATTATGTGAATTCAGGTTATCCTCGACCCAAGGATAACAGTGCTACAGTGATTCCGTAATATGCGGAGTGTCACAGATAGAGATTTAGTTTAGAGACGAACAAGATCTGCTAAAGTGGTCAATATCACTGAATAACGTGCGATGGGGAGACCTGTGATCTTGCACAGAAAGCAGAGGAGAAAACATTGAAATGGCTTGTGCAACACAGGCAAATAGAAAATGAAAATGATTTCAACCAACGAGCAAGAAATACAACCACATAAGAAATACAGCCACACTTACATTCCTGCCCTAAAAAACTATCCCAAACATTCGTGTCCCAAAAAACAACATGGAACAATCAAAACCAGTTGAGTATCTTACTAAACAGAGGCAAGAGCTGAAGTACAGAAGTGGAAGCGGCGGCAAGGCACAGAGAGCTTCAAAGAGGGAAGAGTTTGAATTGAGTATTTCCAGGGAAAAGTCAGAATGTCGTGATGGACTTCGCTGCACAAAAAACGGAGGTGGGCGGGAAACTTGAAAGACTTTTTCCAACGGCTGCATTTTTGGGCGGGAAAACAATGTATATTTGTCACATCTTTTTTGGTGTCCTTTTGAAGTTGTCGAGTCACTTTAATTTAGGAATGCGACCAACCCGAATAAGACAAAACGAGATTTGTTTTGCCAAAATCGGATTTTCTAATGAATGAAAAATTGAAACTCATATTTAGTTTCATCTGTAAAAAAGTAATTAAAATTAACAAAAATTTGCTTAATTATTTTTTAAAAAATTGATTTAAAAAAAAATAAGCCTTATAAAATGATAATCGATTTAAAGAAAATAACTCTTAGAATATTAAAAGTTTTAACCTATATAATTTGTTTTAGTATTGTTTTCAAATAGGAATTGAAGAAAATTTAATTTGGTTTTAAAGAAAAGTTGTATATTCATTAAGGCTTTCTTCGTTTTATTATTAAAAAATCAAATTTTTAATCAACTTTTGATTATATTTAAGTAAGTTGATAAATGTTTTTTGTCACACACAAGAAGAAGAAGAACTCTAGTTTGACGGGCGGCGTGAATAAGGTGTTTATTTGATCCACCGCTAAGTCCATGTCCACCGGACTTATGTCACACACATATTTGTTCTTCAAAGTTGACGAAGAAGGGGAAAAAAGATTAATTCTATTCACAATCTTTAAAAATAAGTCGAACTTTTTTTGAGCTAATTCATGCAATTTAATGACTTTCTAATTAAAGTTTATCCTTGATTCGAGGATAAATTTTCCAATTATAATTAGTAGTCGATTGCAATGTATTGGAAATTAGAAAATGGTATAGAATTGTTATTTAAATCACTAAATTGTATAGTGTAATATGATGTGAATTTGAAAACTATTCATGGATGATGGCACTGTTTGAAATTCTTTATGTCTTTTTCTCTTGTGACTTAAGTCTTAATGTTTTTCTTAGGATTGCTTATATAAAACTATATAAATCAAATACATGTAGTTTTCTTTAAGAACGACTAAAATAAAATTTCATTGGTTTGGTATGTTTGTATTGTGTATCATAAGTTGTAAGAAATTGTTAATTGACAATTGCAACTTTAAATTTGAAAAGCAACTTGTGGACCACTTTGAAAAATCAAGTGCAATGTCAAGTTCAAGAAAAACACTTGTCGTATAATATGTAAATTTTTTTTAAATTGTATAAGTTAAGTATATTATAATTCAATTTATCAAGTCATACATGAGGTTTTTAAGTCGGACGATAAATGTTTTATGTCACACACGAAAAGAAGAAGAACTCTTGTTCGAAGGGCCGGCGTGAATAAAGTGTTTATTTGATCCACCACTAAGTCCATGTCCACTCGACTTATGTCACACACATATTTGTTTTTCAAAGTTGACGAAGAAGAGGAAAAAAGATTAATTTTGTTCACAATCTTCAAAAATAAGTCCAACCTTAAATAAGGTAATAAGAAAAATTTAAAATAATATTTATTTATTTTCAAACAAAAAAAATCTTGAATACAACTTAAAATATTTTTTAAACGTCTAAGGTTGAAATTGTTGTAGAATCTAAACCAAACAAACTCTACAATATATCTTCAGAAGAATGGTATAAAAAAACACCAAACAATTTGACAAATCGAATTACCAATCAATGAAAAAATTAAATGTTAGACAAAGAGAAATTATAGAGAAGCAAAATATCACATGCAAATTTTTAAATCAAATAAAGTTATTACAAACACAAACTTACATTGTACTCTTTTCTATACCAAGAAAGAAAACTATAAAATGATATCGATAATCCTAAATATCATATTGTTATAAACTTGATTTTATAGACAACCAATTGTTGTTAAATCATTCCATGTTTTTAAAAATGTATATTTCATAATACTTTTATAAAAACTATAATGAAATGTTTTTATAAAATATTAGATGAGATTAAACTTTGTAGCTTATTCTAGCTCTTCTAGGAAATCTATACTTAGCCCCTAAAGACCAAAATCTCCTTGGAAGAGATTTCTTGAGTTTGGGCAAATACTCGTGATTCAAAAATCTATATTTATGTTTTAAACTTTTATACTCCATTTTCCTTAGTCAAAGGTTTGTGGAGGTGTTTTAATTATGTTTCTTGGATTTGTGGTTCAAAAGTTAATACCACTCAAGGTAAAACATATAGACTCCGCGCAGCTCCAAATTCTTCATTGAAGTTTCTATTGACATTTAGATTATTCACACATAATGAGGAACTAGAATCATGCTAAACATGATGGTAATGCATTTAGAATTCCATGAATAGTAGAAGTATTAAACAATAATTGGAGTCAAAGAACTTTTTTTGGGCATAAAATAGTCAAAGGGGGGGATATCTAAAAATAGAATATTTCCTAAAAAAGGGGAAATTTGTGATTTCACACCGCCAAAATTCCATCAATGGTCGTTGCTATGTTGTTGTATTGCCACTAATGAACAACGGAGACTCCATCGTTTTGCCGAAAAGGATGTACAAATCTATGTTTATAGAGATGAAATCTTTGAAATGAACATTTACGGAGAAAATTTAGTTTCGTTTGGATTGAGGAGAAAGCGAGAAGTGCTACAGCTCCCTAGCCTCTACAGCCACAGTGGCGATCCTTCAAAAATGGAAAAAAAAAGACTGCACTGAGTGCAGAGAAGAAATCTTTTAATCCATGCGGTCAATGTCAATGAAGTTTTGTAATTAGAGTATTTGGTAATGATTTTTTTAAATCATACGGTAAAATTTGGAAATACAAGTATTTGTTTCCTTTGTTACTCATTGCACTATAATCAACAGTTTAGAAGCAATTTTGGTGTGAAATTGACCAGGAACTTTTATTGGGGTTAAGTAATATTGAAGTATTTTGAACACATTAAGTGGTTCTACAAAGGTAGATAAGCCAGGAGATAGTTGACATTAAAACTTACTTGAAGTAAATGAGAGTCATCAAAGTACAAATGCTAAATGCTTAATCAATCTCAAACAATGGAGACACTGTAAAATCTTAACAAGTTTGCGTTAAAGAAGAGTTTTTGAAGAGACTATATGAATATTATCTCGAAGTCTTTGAACTAAATTTATAATTCTTTAACTTTCCATTCATTTAAACTTTAAAACATAGAATAATCATCTCAAGGAAGCCTAAAATAGAAAATATAAAGGAAATGTAAACCTCTTCTAAAGTATATAACGCAAGCAAACTTAACCTGAATTAAAAAAATTGAACTTAATTAAATATTCATAAATTTAAAATATGATGTGAATGTGAAAACTATTTATGATTCATGGTGTGTGTAATTCTTTATGTTTTTTGATCTTGTGACTTAAGTCTTATTGTGTTTCATAGGATTGCCAATATAAAACTAAAGTAAATCAAGTACATGTAGTTTTCTTGAAGAACGACTAAAATAAAATTTCATTGATTTGGTATGTTTGTATTGTGTATCATAAGTTGTAAGAAATTTTTAATTGACAATTGCAACTTTAAATTTGAAAAGCAACTTGTGGACAACTTTGAAAAATTATTACAAACTTTCAATTTACAACATGAAATTAACACATATCAAAACAAAAAAAGACATATATATGTAGTTTTATATAGATCCACTCAAAGAGTCCTAATTTGATGAACAATGACTCTAATAAATGTTTACAAAGTTACCATTAAAAATTTATTTGGATTTGAAATTTACAAATTTACAATAGTAATGAAAAATTAATATTATTAACGATGATTTCAAAAATTAAAAAATTCTAAATACGTTTATATCAAGTAAATTTTTTATGAACTTCCCGAAGAAACTAATTTAGAATACATTTTCATCATGCAAGAGTATGCCAAAGTTGGTAATTTTCGAATCATTCTAAGTACAATTAAATTGTCGGATGAAAACGTCCCATATTCATACCAATTCACGAACATTCATTAACCAAAAAATAAATTGAAGCAGCACGTCATTTCGATATAGTTTCTAAATTAAAAATAATTGGACATTCATCTATTGTGTCACTTTAAAATTAGGTTTGGTTTGGTCTCGAAAGGAGGGGAAAAAATTGAAGAGCCGCCAATCCCTTCACTTTTTCAAGAGTGAATAAGGGCGTGACACCTCTCTCTCTCTCTCTCTCTTGCTCTTTTCCAAGATATTGTTTTCCTCTCTTCTCTCCCTCTCTTTTCGCTCGCATCCCCTGTTTCTTAGCGTGTGCGTGAGGGTTTAGTCATTGTAGATGTTAGCTTGTGCGTGAGTGTGTGAGGTGTAATTGAGAGTGTGTGCGGTAGATGAGCACGTGTGTGTGTGAGTGTGTGTGAGTGTGTGTGAGTGTGTGTGAGGTGTGTGTGATTGTTTGTGCGGTGTGTGAGAGCATGTGTGTGAGGTGTGTATGTGATTGTTTGTGTGAGGTTTGTTTGTGTGGTGTGTTTGTGGTTGTCAGCGCTTAGGGTTTGATGTGTGTTCGTGTTTGAGGTGTGTGAGCTGTGAGGTGTTTTGTGTTTGTCAGCGCTTAGGGTTTCAGTTGTGTGAGGTGTGTTTGTTATTGACAGCGCTAAGGGTTTGAGGTGTGTGAGGAATTTGTGATTTTCAGCGCTCAAGGTTTGAAAGTTCTGGATTTAGTTTCACTGAAGCGAGGATTTTGGTAGTGATTTGCAAATTTTTCAATTGTTTAGGTTTTGGAGATTTAGACGGTCTTAGCTAGGATTTCTGTCTCAGCGAGGGTTTCGATTGTCAGTGTGCGAGGGATTTCTGAGGCTTTCTTGTGAACAAAACCCTAATTTAACTAAGCTTCATCACACATCGATTGTGCACAGCAACTGCAATCAGATTCAGAGCTTACTGTTGTTTTTTTTGCAGACACTCCAAGTAAGTTAATGATAACTTTCTCAATTCTGCATTCCGCGTTTCAAGCTGCATCTCATTTTCTGTCTATAACATTGTATATGTGCCTGCGTGGAGAAGTGCCTGACACCATCGTTTGTGAGTTTGTCTTGCTAATTTGTTTGTTTGTTTGCTTGTTTGTCTGCGTTTTGATTGCAATGATCTGTAGTTGGTAATAAAACAACCATAATTGGGAACCGTTTATTCTCGAACCGAGGATAAACTTGTTGTCATGGTTCATTGGTGAAGTAAACAACGTCTGATTCTCTACTATTTGTTTGAATTTCAAGCAATTTATCATAGACTTGAGAATAAATACAAGAAAAAAACCATGACAAAAAGTACAGTATCCTTGAGCCGAGGATAAACTGGTTGAAATTCAACGATAAAATGAACCAAAAATCATGCTTAATTGTACGCAGTCAATGAAATTGAATGTGAAATATATATTTTCCCGTCACATGTTGATACCTAGCATCACAAATAATACCATTCTAATTCCATGTTTATCCTCGAGTCGAGGATAACTAGCCTCTAAATCACAATACAATAATCGCCTCAAGAAAATGTATCCTCGACTTGAGGATAGTAGATTCATGAATCCATAATATCCGACAATTTTCATTTGATGTTATCCTCGACTCGAGGATACCAGGACTCACAATCTATTATCATTTGTCATGAATAAGAATTCCTATCCTCGACTCGAGGATAAGCCACAATGTGATATCTAATATCCATGTGGTGTTGCATTCTGCAGATGGCCAGTGATCCAATGGATATTGTCGACGACTACGATTATTCACCGGAGGAGTATTTTATTGAGAGGTTCAAGAATCCGTTAGCTCCATCCCCCTTCATCGACGACGTGGTGAAAAACTATGGCACATTGTGGGCATTTCAAAATGTAGTGCAAGCTTCGTTGTTTTCTAAATTCGGGAAGTTTGTGCAAATTACGATCAAAGTCAATGACAATGTTCCGTATGTGCTACTGAACCGAAACGAGAGGGTGACGTTTGTCGAGCAGCAACAGAAGGAGTATATTGTGCTCGGAGTTCAAGCTTTCATTGATGCCAAAACTTTTCTTCCCCACTGCCACTCCATTGTCGTCAAAGTGGGTTTACATTACGGGCAATTCAACTTCTTGGAGTTGCTCGAATGTGTTGTTCGAAACGGGTAGGGATTGCTGAAAAAGGCGTTCAAGAAGTACTTGCCCTGGACTAACGATGATGCAATCAAGGTCAACAGGCGATTAGTTCGAATCCATCAACTCCTTTTACCATATGAAACTCGGTCGGTTCCTGACGAAGCCACTGCACATCGTCGACCTCGCGCTCTTGGTGCAGATTCAACCAATCCATCGGGTTCATCTGCACCTCAACTTCCTACCGTGCTCCGCCAAAAAGACCGTCGACAACAACTGCAACGGCTGGAAAGCCCTCCTCAAAGAAAAGGAAGTCCACCGCTGGTGGAAGCTCCACCTCCACCATAACGCGGGTTGCGACTCCAATTAAAGCCCGAAATGATCCGCAGGTGGATTTTGAGGCGGTCACTGAATCGCAACGCCTGTTCTAGGAGGAATGCAAGGGCTGCTTCCCGTTCGACAGTTCAACATATGGGGTTTGAATCGAGCAGTGCGTCGTAGCAAAAGCCCAGTACGTCATTCGGGGAATGGAGGAGGGCATCGTGTTAAGCACCATGGACTTCCTCGTGCAACTTGGCAAAATTGGTCAATGCTAGAAGATCAGTGTGTGCCCAGTCGATGCGGATGGTGAGCCTCTTCAGCGGCAGCCAACCTTGTGGGACGATATCAAAAAGGGCAAGTTCATGCTAATCAATGGACATCATAGCGAGGAGGCCTCCAGGCGTCTGCAAAACGTCGAGAACTGCGGGGAGAATCGAAAGAATGTTTTGCAGCGTTGGGATGCATATGTAGTTTGGTCGATAGATCCTCTGAAGTTGCAGAGGATTTCCAAATTCTACAACGACACCAACTACCAGGACCATGCATAGCCGACATGGGGAAATCAGATCTTGAGTTGCAGAAGAATTTGGCTCAACTCTTAACGACCAAGCTACTAGCAAGGAGAGGGCGCAACTCGCGGCAATGGCGTAGTCTTTGACAAGGAGAAATACACGATAAGTCTTTCTCTAGAATTATCCTCGAGTCGAGGATAATACTTGATAGTTAACAACTTCCATTTTATCCCTTCTGCATGTCTTTTTTAATACCAATGATAATGTTTAGATATTTGACATGGTTGGGTTTCTTGAATTGCAGTTATTCTCCAAACTTATTGTCAACCGCTTCCAGAACATCGACCCCACGAAGTAAGGGAAGCAGGTGAACAAGTCGTCAGATATCACGAATGAGATCAAGGTGATCACATTGCCTGATGACATTTTCAAGCTATGGGAAGATTTTCTCGAAAAGCACACGAAAGGCGAGATCATCAACCCGGACACGATGGTTATGTATATTGAGGCTAAAAATTTTGAAGCCTCTCCCATTCATCATGAATTCCTCAAGAGGTTGGGCCACCTCTCCGATAAGGACTTACGAGACCTGTTCACCTATCTGGTTGACGGTGAAGGCCCAAATGGGTACCCAAAAGTCACGCTCCAGCGGACAACCGTGGTCCACGGGTCCTGCTATCATTACTAGGAGTGGGTTGACCGCTGAAAGAGGAAGCGCATTGTCCTTCAGGAATTGATCGCAATTGATCCTTCCTTGAAGTTTTTGATGCCAGACGGGTCCACAAACGATGAGGTGTGGAAGGTGTGGAAGCAAGAACACTGCGTGTCTTCAGCGACGTACAATATGCTCCTTGTCTGGCCCGACAAGGAATTCTTCTCCATGAAGCTTGCAAATGCTCGGAAAGCTTAGCGAGCATCTCAGTTGGTAGAGAAGTTTCCGAACGTGTTTCCATTCTTTCGGAAGTTTTTGTACGTGAAGAGCCACATCGACCCCGTTGTTGGACCAGCGAAGCTTCGCGATTTTGATGGGGAGAAAATGGAGTTCTCCGAATATTTTGATCTGCCTGCGGAGGACAGAGAGTGGTCCCTTGGAGTCCTTGACCTTCGACAGGTTCCCGGGTGGTCTTCCAAGGAGGACTCATCTGATGAGCCATACTTCTCGGAGTTTTTGAGACCTTGAAGACACAGAGAAGCAAATCCACCCTAAACTCTCTGACTGTTTGGATGTGGATAATCTCTTTGGAGCAGCGAGCGGTGCAAGCTGAAAAGTATGCGGAGAGGAGGATGTCGAAATATGTGTGCCTTTAGTCGAGGTACATGCCATCGGCATACGAGCGTCTGAACTTGGGGACATCAAGGTCGAAGTGTACTGAGGTATACCTGCTATTCCTCATAAGGGACGACCATCCCGATTTTCCTGCGCTATTGAAGGAGGTTGATCTGAATTACTCTGCCGCGGATACTCCATACTACACCAAAAAAAAAAAGTATTTGGAGGCATGCTTCGCAGTTCACGGCTACGAGTTGCGGATGGAGTTCTATCTTGAGCTCCTATCAGCCTTCAGCAAGCTCGGGAGCAGAGTTTTTGGAGTCTATTGTGGCTCTAAGCTGGTGCTGGCGAGTAAGGTAATTGATCTCCTTTATTACTAAGGTTATCCTCGGGTCGAGGATAATCCCAATGAATCATCCATTCACATTATTATGTTTTTGGTTGGTCTGAATTATGCCTCTTCATGTATTGCTTAATATCTAATTATCCTTGTGTCGAGGATAACTCTGATGCTTGATTGTATCCATTTGTATCTGTTTATCCTCGTGTCAAGGATAACTCTCATGCCTCTCCATTTATGTTTTCTGTTGGTATCGAGTTTAACTCGTTAGTTTCGTCTTGTCTTTTGCAGATGTTCGGAACGTCATTTTACGGTCTCGTGGGCAGCTTCGGGTGTTCGTATAAGGACTATCGCAATTTATACAAACACAATGCGAAAAAAATTGAGAAGTTTGACATTAACGACTTCCTCCATAAGGATTGTGTTTATGTTAGTCGTCCCTTGCCGCCGGATTCCGATGCTCCCGAATCCGCACCAGCACCTAACACCTCAGATCGTAGGCCCTCAAGGACAGCTGCCGCTCGCACAAGTTCTACACTGAGGACTTCGGAGACTGCAGCTGCGACGGCCTTAACCGCTGGAACCGAAGCTCTCATTCATCGAGTCATCGACCTAGAGCCAGGGCAGCTTCGGGTGTTCGTCCTAGGATCCGTCAGGATTCAGTCATTATCGACGAAGAACCTGCGGTGGATGCCGACCCTCTACTATCGCGCAGATCTCCTCCTTCGCCGAGTCCCCCAGAAGCTCACGACCAGGATACTCCAGAATTGGATACTTATGGGAGTAATATTGGTGTGAACCTCTTGTCCCTTGGACCCGATTCGGCTGGGCCATCTTCTCATCATGCTGATGATGCAGGAAAATTACCGGTGCCATCATCCTCTGGAGTCGACGTTGCGGTGCTCCCCAATGAGGTCCCTTCCTCTGATATTTTCAGTCGTCAAGGGATTGCCTCTGCTGTTATAAAACCTCCATCTGAGGTGGCGCCACAAGCTGAAGGGGGCGCAAAGCGGGATGTTGCCATCATTCTGCTTTCAGACAGTGACGACGAAGGCCCAAGACTTCCAGTGGTTGGTCCATCGAATGTTAAAACTCCTGTAGCTAAACATCCTTTGAAACCGACCATGATTGAGGCTTCCGACTTCTTTGTCAGCGCTGCTAGAGAAGCCCTGCCCGCTGAAAAGGTTGTGAAGTACGAATCTGGAGGTAATTTTTATTAGCATGTGGCGTTCAAACCCCTATTGGAGATGAAGGACAAGCAGGATATGGTGGACCGCTTGGAAGAGTCCAAGCGCAGGCAGACAGAGATGGAGGCTGCTCTTGAAAAGCAGAGGATGGAGTTTGCTTTAGAGAAGGCGCGGATCGAGGCGACTATCAAGGCTGAGCTTCAGCTTCAAATGAAGGCAGACCTGGCCCAGATGTACGTGAGGAGCCCTGTGAATTCGGGGGCAACATCATTTGGTCATCCTCCCTCTGAGGTGCCTCTGAACACAAGTTATCCTCGTGTCGAAGATAACTTAGGTTCAGGGCTCTCTACTCCCCAGCAACCTCCGATTGGATTACCTCAAACGGAATCGTATGTTCCTGGTTGCAAAGCCTCCTCTCCTGATCATCAACAATCTCTTCCTGTCGAAGAACCTGCGTTCGCTCCGTCTGAGGTGCCCTCTTTAAGAAGAAGCCCTCCTATTGAGTATCCTCGACCCGAGGATACGCCGGGTGTCTACCTACACCAGAACCCGCTTCCACTCTCGGCTCCCTTTCAACAGTCTGAGGAGTACAACGTAGAGGCCCGCATTGTCGACGTTCCTGTGGTGGCTATGGATGTTAGTACGGTGGAGGAGGATCGAGTGGATTTCGAGCCGTCACCTCATGGACCTGGAAACGAAGCGTCTGATTCTGACCAGGTTGGCTAGCTTTTTGTTTCCATTTTTTTCAGGCTATTTTCCAAGCTGCAGCCCTATATTTTTTGAATGACTACTCATAGTCTCCAATAGATCTTATATGGGTTTGTTGGACAACAGGCATTGAATCCATATTAGTTTTAATGTACATTAGGCCGAGTGTACATACTTGTAAAAGCATTTGTATATTAATTTATCGAATTTTTTAACAATTCAGTTTTCTTCAATTGTTTTCTCAGATGAGAATGGATGATATTGTTCATCGACCTCTTGCATTGAAGCCTCGGATTGGGAATGATTTACAGAAGTCACTATGTGGGGGAGGATTGATGCAATTTGTGACACTTCCTTTGCATATTGCTCAATGTGCATTTCATCAGGTAATTTCCATTGACTTTAGTGTGTGTTCGTCCTGTCCCAGCACTGTTTGCGGAAGAGTTTGTCCGTTGTCCCCAACCGGGGGCCACACAAGTGGCTTAATATTGTTCTGGATATTAATGGCATCCTATGCGAGACAGAGCATGCCCCTGGGTTGTCTAGAGGCTCAGGAAGTCGAGCAGCCTATTCTTGCACCGTCCCTACATACATAGGTCCGAAAGCTGTATATACTCGCCCTGGAGTTCCTGCATTTCTGGCGGACATCCAAAACATCACGAACTCTATTGTCGTCTCGAGCTCCATGAAGAAGTCCACTGTTGTTGAAATTGCAAAGTATCTTTTTTTGGACATGCCTTCTCCAGCTCTGGTTCTTGGTCAGGAGAGCTATAAAAGAATTGAAACCTCGCCCAATAAGTTCTTGATGGATCAGAATAATTCGAACAAGATGATCTTTTTGAAAACTCTGTCATCAACTTTATTTAGGCAATGACTTGAGTCGATGGTCCTAGATTCGGACAACACCCTTCTCATCAACGATAGCCCGGAGAAGAGCGTTTGTAATCATATGGGAAATGCCATCATTCTTCGTCCGTGGAGACATGCGGCTTGTGATGACCAGTTCCTTATTCAGGAACTTGTACCTTGGTTGCGACGTTTGGTTTCCGAATGCCCTGTTAGGCAATAACATGATTATATTAATAACAATCGCATAGGGGTTCTACCGTTGGCGCCTAATAGTCCTTTCATGAAATATATTGTAGATGGGATGGTGCTCTCAAACAAGAACGTTGGTTTTCATAGACAAAACCAACGTCGACATGGTTCTACTTCGTCGGCTTCATAGTTTCATCGGCTTCTATTTTGTAATATAGTAGGCATTTAGTATCGAAATTCTAAACACCATTTTACATTTTGAATATATAAGTATTTTACAACTTGAACAAGTTTTTTTTGTACTTTATTGGCATTGTCTCGTGTTTTTCGTTTTGTATGGGCTGCTATTCATCTTTCGGTCGGATTTAGGATTTATCATCGTTTTCAATATTATTGTTTATCCTCTGGTCAACGTGTTGTTTTATTATGGATTCAAGGTTTACTGTATTTTTTTGGGCTTTCATGTTTATCTTCGGGCTGAGCATGCGTTGGATTGTTGTGACTGTTGTTATGTTAACTCATCTCTTCTTTTATCTCGTGTTTCTTTTGCAGGTTGTGAAGGCTACCATCCCCCCTCTATGTAGGAGTGATTGTAGTAAACCGCCCTCCAATTGTGGCTCGTTTTCTGAGTACTTTGGGTCGCTTCCTGGAGGTTTTTCCCAATCCCACCATTCAAAGCCGTTTCTTACGTGCACTGCAGCCGATGCAGCCTCTGCTATCATGGAATTTTCTACACAAAATGTTGATGATGGTGTTGTTGATAGCCCTCCTGAGCGGAGGGCTGGAATTCCTTGCGTGGCATCTCCTTTGCCACTCAAGCGGATGTGTGCTTCTATAGAGCCTGTTGGCGATTGCACTCCTAAACGACAGATCTATGTTAATGGTGCAATTGGTGTAAACGAGGTGAAGGAGTCTGATCCTATCTCTTCCAATTTGATTATTCCGCCCTCATTTATTCGTGTCCAGCTTTCTCCTACCCCTATTAAGCGGAGGCGGCTTCCTAGTTCAAGATCTGAAGGTATTGTTGGAGTTAGTAGTCCTCCCTTATGTTCAATGGGATTGCATACTGAACCTTTGGGTTTAAAGCCTAGATCTTTGAGATCCGCATCTTCACAGTTTCGTCGGAATCCACTATGCTTGAGTGGAGGCGGTGGTTTTGGGGATCACGAAAGATTTTTGGTTTCGCCTGCAAATATAGATCCAAAAGCATTAATACACATACTTTTAAAATGCAGTATGACCGTTGGACAGCATGAATTCTTACCAATTTACTTGATGCAGCGCAGATAGAAGGACTGGAACATATCCATTCACATTCAGTAGAATGGACTCTACCGCGAAATGCCAACTCGGGTCATCTCCATGGTCGCGATTTATGACTCGAAGCCAGGCCTGAAGCCGATGATTGCCATCCTAGACATGAAACATCTTCCCGGAAAACACTTGCAGGTCTGGATCCGCATTCAACCTCTGCTCGAACGACTCGTTTGCCACAATCCAAGCCGGACTCCAGCTCTTCACGATATCCTCTGAGACTTCAATAGTCTTCTCCTCATGATTCTCGGTCGCAACGTAGAAAACACCTGAGCCTTCCGTGTATCCGTTCTTCAGAAAGTGGAAACCAAGCCCCATGACATCGTTTTTCAGGTACGGCCGAACGATGGGTAGACCAATCATCTGGCACAATTGGATGTCAAGCTTCGATTTCTCTCTCGGTTGAAATAGAAGGTCATCCAGCAGCGCAATCGTATTCACTATTTCCTTAAGAACTAGATCATCTATTTGCTTCTCTAATTCCGCACCCGATAGTGGTTCTGAAGACCTACATTCAGATCTTGAATCGTCATCAAGATCCACACTTTCCGCCCCATCTTCATTCTGTTCTTCAGCGGGTGAACTTGCTGCCGCAATAAAGTTGTTAGTTGATAAAATCACGAGGTCAATCCATAATTTGCCGCACTGAAACAATTTACCTAATAATTGTAAAGTTGAGTTCAAGGAATTGTTTGCCTCCATATCGGTATTAGCCTCCTCACCTCGAACCGATGCATCAGAGTGGCTTCGCGTGTCTACAATGCAATGAAACAAAAAATTTGATGACAAAGGGGAATGATTGAATAAGGAATTGAGAAGTGTAGTGCTAGAAAATGATCTTAATAACCCTGGCAAACATATTTTCGGGCAACATGGCGAACGACAGTAACAGACAGTTTATACTTTCTGGAATATAATGTGGTAACATTCCTGAATAAGGGTTGACAGCAGAAGGAATTGTTTCACTGACTTCAACAGCAACAAGAGGAGCATAAAACTAGCGCCACAAATCGGATTCACGAAAATCAAAACAATCCAAAAATCTACTCAAATCCATTGCTATTCATCAAGTTCATAGGGACTTAAGTAATGTAAGATCACATAGCGCTGTATGTATTTTATGAACAACGATCGCCAAGTCAAACAGTAGATCGAGAATTCTGACAACTCAAAAATCGTGAATTACTTGTCGGATAAATCTGGCCGGAAGACCGAACAATAAGCATGACTAACGTAAATCCTACTCGGATCATAGATTGCGACGGCTTGCAATCGATGGCACTAAATCCGCAGTCTCTGTCGACATTCAAAAGGACTTTGGAGTTGCGATGCAGGCGTCGTGACACCGTCCGCCGGGAGCTATCAAAATATACATGAACACCTTACGCTAAAGGTGTGCAGACGCCGACACCCCATCAGCCAACACCCTATCAATCTGGACAACCTCTTCGCTTATGGAGTGTCTGCGGTGATACACCAATCTCGGTCCTTCTCTTTACTGCTCCCTCCTCAAACAAATAAACCGATCTCTGAAACCCTCAATCCCTCTACCACAAATTCACGGTTCCTCTCTACCATATCTTGGAACACGAATGCAATCTACGCTACCACAAACTTGCGGTTCTCCACTCCGCCTACTCCCAAAAACCCAATGCACTCAACTATACAACAACACCGCGGTTCCCCTCCCCGCCAATTCCCGAAACCATATCGCTGTCTACAATACAAGATAGTCGTGTTTCCCCTCCGCAAATTCCTAAAACCTTAACGTAGCAACCCAAACAACAAAAAACAAGCGACAATCACACCTTTTAAGTAGGAACAGTTTTATATGCTTTAGGAGTCCTTCCTTGTTTTGTTGTAGAGACAATAGCATAGATCTTAGACTACTATAAACAGAAATTAACTTGTGATTACCTATGTTGATAAACGATGTCATGAAAATAAAATTTTAGTATTATTATTTTCCATTGTACTCCCTCCTCTTTGACTATTGGAGAATTATATTCTCCATGACGATCTATTAACAATATGTCTTGTGTGATGCAATTATGGAGCGTCACAATGATGATGTTGTTTTATTGTTGGATTTGAGATGTTTCTCGTATGTTACATGATGTATGCCTTCATTTGCAACAACTATTTACAATATTTGTGTCCGAAGTAATAGGCTTTTAGTCTCAAATCTCACGATTTGTCTCATTTTAATGAATATGGTGTTTTTTCATGTTCCACTTCTCTATCGGCTGCTCGCCGAATGTATATCTAGTAGCTTCCATATTTCTATCAATCAGCAGTTCATCTAGGTATTCCTCCTCCTGTTGTTTCAACTCCAGCAATTGACGAAGATGGAGCGGATCAGGAAATGGAAGCATTTGAGCACGACATTCAGGTGGGCAGACAACCACTCAATAACTACTTCCTTGTCCTCCAAGTAAACGGTCTGTTACTCGCCCTGGATATTGACAAGGACGGGTCGTTGTATAGCAAGATCCGGCCACGCATGGTTGAGTTTCTTAACTAGTGCGTTACGAACTTCAGTATTGTGATCTGGAGTTCGGAGAATCGAGATAGGCATGCCCATGAAATGAAAACCCTTAGAGATGCATGTCCTAGCATTAGAAGGCTTCATTATATTTTTGATCAGTTGTACTGCGACGTGGCGAGGTTTGGTGTTGGGGGTCAGAAACTCTACCTGAAGATGCTGTCTACGCTTTTCTAAAGTCCCTCGGCGCTAAATGGAACTGAAGCAAATAGCGGCAACACCCTGTTGATTGACGTTTCTCCTTTTACAAACGTAAAGAACGGTCCATATAATGCCATCCATCCGATTCTCTTCACCATGGATTCTATTGAGACCTCTACAAATGAGTCCTTTGTTCTCTTCAAGGTCTCAAAGTTCCTTGAAGCCATGAAAGAGTCGGGCATGCCTATACCCTTGTATACCGCGGTTGAAGATAGCCTTTCCTTGATGAAAGAATTGGTTGTGCCTTTCGAAAGTCCAAGAAAGGCAGCCCTTCGCCAGGTAGAAAAAGACAAAACTTCCACTGCCAGGGCCGTCGTCCCTTGGATCCGTCGTATCCTACCAGATGACCCTGAATGGGAGCAGTACATATGGTCGTACTCAAGCAGTAGGCGTCCACGTCCTAGTACTACTTAGAACTTGCCGTCGGCAGGCAGCCGACGCTTGCAAAACCCGTGTTGTAACTCACATCTGTATAAATCTACATGTATAAAGACTGTCTCCAACTTTCTGTGGTTCATTTTCCAAATCTATGTCGTCATAACAATCACAGTGTCCGGTGCTTATGTTTGATACTTATTATATCTATGTCATCGACTTTTGCCTCCAGGTGCCCCACATTGTCGTTGGGTCTCAAGCGGGGGGAGATTCCATCTAGAAGCATCCTGAGCTGCCAACTGTGAAGGTCAATCACTACTTCCTTGTCCTAGGTGTAAATGGTTTGTTGATCGCACAGAATATAGGCAGGGACGGAAAGTGGCATACCAAATTCAGGCCGAAGTTGGTTGAGTTTATCAACTTCTGCGTGGATAACTTCACAGTTGTGCTTTGGAGTAGCGAAAGTTAGCCTAAGCTCGCTACCCAATTCATAGCCTTTAGAGGCCACTGCCCGGTTCTTAAAGTAGTCAAACACGTATACGATAATTCCAACTGTGATGTAGCTAAGAAACATGTAGGAACTCAGAACGTATACCTTATGAGACTGTCTACATTGTTTTTGATCCAAAAGGCAATGTTAGGACCTGGCGCGAATAATCAAAACACCATTTTGCTTGACGATTGTCCTTACAGAAATGTCAGGAATAGTCCTTCGAATGCAATGCATCCGATGACATTCACCGTAGAGTCAATGGAGTTGGAGAAGAACGTCGTTCTTCTTGGGGTCGTTAAGTACCTTTCCGCTTTGATAGAGTTAGGCTTGCCTCTACCCGAATATATTCGGAGGAATCCTAGCTCTGGATGCCCTCGACTCTCCCTCGGTGACCCACAATGGGAGGACTTTGTTCTGGCGTACCCAAGCAATAGGTATCCCCCTCGTACCGTTGCATAGTAGTTCGGCGTCGGCAGGCAGCCGACGCCGGAATCGCCCAATTTTGCCAGGCTTTGACATTCATGTCTGTAACACCATTTTTCTTTGAAATAAAATTCCTCACAATAATCACAGTCTCCCTTGCACATGGCTCATCACTTATTGTATGCATTTGAATTGACTTTTCCATTCAGGTGGACTGTCCTGTCGAGGAGATTGAGGAGTGGTTCTGATTCCCAAAAACCCGGTTACTATAATACTCGATGACAGCTTACCGGAGAGACCGAGTCGTCACCCGATCAACGGCTCGCAGTCAACGGCTTCCCTCCCCGACATTTGTCCTACCCACTACTTCGGTATGGAAGATGACGATCGAGACTTTGCACCATCACCGCTGAAGGAGGTAGGGCCAAAATGTGTCCACCGTGTTCCTGTCAAATCCATCGCCGATCACGGTATCAACCGAGAAGGCGACAACCAAGCCTTCGCTTCTAACGGAGCTTGGCCTGGGGCGGTCGAAGTAGTCAGCGGGCCGCCGACCGCTACATCTACTCCATACCTGGCTGCTTGCGTGAGCTCCGAAGTTGTTCCAAGGAACATTCACGTGGGTCCTTCAAGATACTACCTCGTCCTAGAAGTTAGAGGGCTTCTAATGGCTGAACAATATGGTTATCGGGGAAAAGATAAAAAGCCCCATTATCATCAAAAACCTAGGCCGGGTCTTCTTGAGTTCCTGACGTTCTGCCCCTCCAACTTCGGATTGGCATTCTGGTCCACCGAGAAATATCAACCCATGAACAGACACATGGGTTACTTGCGCGAGGTGTACCCTAACCTACATAAGAACGTCCAAGAGATGACCAACGGGTTTTGTGATATATTTGCCTGGACAAATCCCATAACAATGAAGTGCGACATGCTGCTGAAGCGGCTTGCTCGCCTTTTTCGAGATAGACGCTATCTTATTGGGCGAGACGCTAATGAACGGAACACACTTCTGATTGATCATTACTCCCTCCGTAATATCCTCAATAATCCTTTTAATGTAGTGCATCCTTCAATATTCACATACTCTCCCCCGGAACACACACTGCCTGGAGGACAGACGTATCTTCAGAGTATGTTGATTCCTTGGTTTCAAGGACTATTGGAGTCCAGATTTCGCGTCCAGGATTACTGCAGGCTGAACTTTGATTTGGGTCAGCGTCGTATTTTCTCGGAAATAGCGGTTCACAACAGATACTGAGAAGTCTTCTCTTCTTACCAAGAGGGCTACGACAAGCCAGGTTGTCTAGATGAAGTAATGGCCAAGTTGACAGTCACTCCCCCACCTTAGAGAGCCATATTTTCTTAGAGGGCCTCCCGGAAAGGCACCCACTTTAATTCACTGGACTCTCGCCCATTGTAATACACTGATAAATGTTATAGACAATTTCATGTAATTACTTTTATATATTCATCTCAAATTTTGCTGAACTAATTTTCTCTGTTTTATATTCGTCGCATATTTCATTTGAGTGGTTTGTTTCATATCCTTCTACTTGTTGTAGTTTTCTCCGTCGACGGCCCGCCGACGTGTTTAACTTCTCACTTCCACCCGTAGTTTGCATCATGACAATGTTTCTTTAACATTTTCTAGGGAACATTCTTCCATTTCAGATGTCTGCAAGCTCCTCCATCACCGATTCAAAAATGTATTGTACTATGCGTCCATGGTCTTCTTTGCTATGTGGACCCTTGCAAGCCGATATCTTCTGATTTCCCTCATGGGAATGTTGTCCAGAGGCCGGACCTAAAGAAACTATTCGAAATGTTACTTCCCCGCTTCAACATCGGGTTGTGATCAACGATGCCTCTAAACAAGTTAAAGCCGCTCTAGTTGCACATTCTTCCGGAAGGAGTCTTTCAATGTTTGTCATTTTTTTATAGCAGAAGTGACTTAGTTGATAGTTCCAAGATTCCTTGGAGCTACAAAACGCCGTCCACGCTCTACAAGAAGAAGCAATCTAGACATGTTTGCAAGCCCCACCAAGTACTGTTTGTTGACGTTGACCCCAAGTCGCTCCGATGTACCCCCGATTGGATGTGCTATATCCCCTGGCCGTTCCGTGGTCATTTGACCTCTCCAACCGAAGACGGAGTAATCCCAAATGTGGCGACCGACATTATCCCGCTCATCTTCCACTCCATAGATTTTCATTCGTCCCTGAATATATGACGCAAGTTGGACACCCGGGGCAGGCGCATTGGGCGGTTACGCATGCGCGCAAGTATGGGCAAGCCGTCGTGAGATGGTCAGAAGTTGAATGGTAGGTCTTTCTCCATCGGCGGCCCGCCGACTGTCGTTCATTGAGCAATTTACCTTCGAATCATCTGATGTCATACTGACAATCCCTAGCGCTTTCTATATCACATGTTCTTTATATTCACACTGTTCTATTACTTATCTCGTTGGGTAGCCTAAGAGATTTTGTTTAGTACAATTAGTGATTTGTAAAAGACATTGTTTTTTCTACCAGGTCTATTTTGTTAGTCAGTGGGCAGTCGACATTGTACTTATCCTCTTATTAATTTATGTGTTCATGTTCTCTGGCTGCATCTTCGTTGTGTTGCCACTGCCGTTCAATCTTTTTGACGCCATACTCAGAACCCATGTTCGACAATTCCTCTCGTATATCTTTTATCTTCCGCAATTTTTTTTGTTTATATTGACCTTGGATCTCATTATTACCGTAGAAAAGGTTTCAGCAAACTGATGCGGTTTGTTGCTCTTGTCTTTGATCGGTTGTCAGCCGACAATCACGTACTGTGATTTTTCAAATAATATTGATGTCATTCTTTAAACTTTTGCTTCCGATATGCATGATCTGAAATTTGATAACAACACCCTAAACCATTGGGCGCCACTAGAATCTACGACCGTGGTAGATTTTCTAAACTGCATCAACGCTCTAGCAATATTTTCGGCCTAAACCCTCTCTAGAATGGGTGAAGCCCACTTTCATGAGTCAGTTGTCGGCCGATGAAATATTCTCGCCACTTTTATTTCTGGAATTTTTTTTTCCACATTTAGTTAAATATCCGTTTATAACATTTGTGTATGTATAGTTGTATGTTAGATATGTATAAACATATCAAATGTATCGATATATAATTATTGTATGTTGTATATATATGCACAAAATGTATGTATGTATCATTGTATGATGTATAAATAGATATAAATTATATCGAGATAATTGTATGTTGCATATATATATATATCATCTATGTATGTATAGTTGTATGTTGGATATATATATACATATAAAATGTATCAATATATAATTATTGTATGCTATACATATGTACAAAATGTATGTATGAATCATTGTATGATGTATAAATAGATATAAATCGTATGGAGATATAATTGTATGTTGTATATATATATAACATCTGTGTATGTATAGTTGTATGTTGGATATATATATAAATACATAAATTGTATCGATTTATAATTATTGTATGTTGTATATATGTACAAAATGTATGGAGATATAATTATATGTTGTATAAATAGATATATATTGTATGGAGATATAATTGTATGTTGTATATTTATATATTTATAACATCTGTGTATGTATAGTTGTATGTTGGATATATATATACATATATAAAATGTATCGATATATAATTATTGTATGCTCTATATATGTACAAAATGGATGTATGTATCATTGTATGTTGTATAAATAGATATATATCGTATCGAGATATAATTGTATGTTGTGTATACATATATATCATCTGTGTATGTATAGTTGTATCTTGCATATCTTTTCAATCCTTTTCTTTTTCAACCCTTACTTTTCTAATTCCTTGTCTTTTTATAAATTTTGATTTTCAAATGTCTTCTTTTTACCTTTTTATTTTTTCACCATTTTTTCAACTTTTTACTTTTCTATTCTTTACTTTCCCTCACGCTTACTTTTTCTAACCCTTACTTTTCCTAACCTTTACTTTTACAATCCATTACTTTATTTTACCCATATTTTTTGAACTTTTACTTCTTCAATCTCTTATTTTTTCTAACCCTTACATTCCAAATCCCTTATTTTTGGGTCCAGGGTTTTGGGTCCAAGGTTTTGGGTCCTGAGTTTAGGCTCTATGGTTTTGGATCCAAGGTTGAAGGTCTATGGTTTTTAAAAGAAAATAACATTTGGTTGCTTATCTCCTAAAGGCCCAAGTGTCCCTCGGGGGGACAATTTGATTTTGGGCAGGTTCCTTAAACTGGAAAAAATCTATTTTTAAAAATTCTCTATAATTGATTGTCCTTGATATGAGGTCCATCGAAAAAATAAAATTAGATATATATGTATATAATTTTTAATTATTGATAATTTTATTGGATTCATGGTTTGAAAATGCCTTGGGCCTTTAGGAGTTTATTAGAAGGCCCCGTGTTTGTAAGATAATAATGCCTTTGGTTGTAAACACAGCAAAAAACCAATCACCGCTTAGGGTACATATATTGGATGTATAAGCCGGGTGTTGAGTATTAACCGGGTGAAATACTTCTCGTTGCCATAAGTATTCAAACATCATGAGGAAGTGAACGACGTCAACTTCAGCCTACAGCAATAGATTGCTAGTCTACCGTCACTCTCACATGCCACGATCACCTTCCTTTTCCCCATCCTCATTCTCATTTCCTCCTCCCTTGCTTGAGCTCGCCATAGCCACTATTCCTTTTCGCCATAGCCGTTTTCATATTTTGTGGTTGTTTTTTACTGTCTTCCTTATCCCCTTTGAAGCCTTCACCACGGTCTTTCTCTATTCTTTCTCTTATATCTTTGTTTGTGGTTGATCCATCGTTGTGTTCTTCACTCTCATCTTTGTGATTGTAACTGGAGAGCGCTTCGTCGATACTAGAGACAGGTTGAACTGAAGAGGCGCATTGAAGAGGTGCGTGTGCATGCGAGGAGGAGCGATGAGGTGCGATGTTCTATGACCTTTTGTGAGCTCCTTGGGTGAGCAAGGTGGACGGCGTTCACGACATACTAGCAAGAAGAAGATCAGACCTTGTATTTAGGTATGTTGAATGTCACAGTCGTCATTCAGAATTATGGTAGTATTCTAGTTAGAATTAAGTGAGCTACTTCTTGGTTTCACTAAGTTCAATTCCAGGAAATTGCCTTGGTTTCTGCTAGTTATAATTCAGTGAATGGCTTGCATGCAGCAGATTTTTTAGCCATCTTGATATGCTGAGATGGTGTGTTGAAATTTTGAATTTCAATCAATACTAAGTTAGTTGATTGGTTAGAATGAAGTGAACTGCTTTCGGATTTCATCATGTTTATTCGAAGATAATTGATTAGGATTCTCCTAGTCCAAAGCTTTAGATGGTTTCAAGGTCTGCTGTATAGGAATTGTGAATTGGGTTTGGAATCATCGATGCTGAGGCAACCTATTGAATGAGGTCAATACTCCACAGCGTTTATAATCGGCGAGGATGGCGGTGGCGATCAATGAATCGAATCCGGCGCCGGAGTGGCTGAACCAGTAAGTATTTCATTGTTCATTCATATTTGAACTGTTCATATACTTCCATATACGTGGAACCGTATATTAAGTGACCGTATATATGCCGTCAACATCGGGCGCGCACCCGATGCCTCGGATGGGATCGGGTGCTCGCCCGATACCCTATTCGAGATCGAGAGCTCGTTCGATCCCCACTAAAAGATCGGGAGCGCACCCGATCTTGTAATGGCCATTAGGTGCTCACAAAATCAACCAGTGATGATCAGGAGCGCGCCCGATCTGGAATAATATCGGGAGCGCTCCAG
Source organism: Bryoerythrophyllum caledonicum (assembly GCA_963971425.1). Lineage (NCBI taxonomy): Eukaryota > Viridiplantae > Streptophyta > Bryopsida > Pottiales > Pottiaceae > Bryoerythrophyllum > Bryoerythrophyllum caledonicum. The sequence continues at coordinate 17,395,086 of OZ020514.1, forward strand.
ATCTATTTCGTGATAGGTTGCTTCCACAATCTCATTAGAGATCTCCGAAGTACGTTCCATAGAGAAAAAAGCGGTCAAGAGCGCTCGAGATCTCCTCCTGTTGATCGGGAGCGCACTCGATCTCCTAGTTGAAATTGGGAGCGCGCTCGAACTCCAAGTTGAAATTGGGAGCGCACCCGATGGCAGTGGTGATCGATAAGCCGAATTTTGTGCCATAGTGGCTGAACCAGTTAGTATTTCTTCTTTCAATAGAATTAGAACTGTTCATATACTTCCATACACGTGAATCCGTTTGACAAGTAACCACATGTTTGTCCTAAATGCAGTCGACATCAGGCGCGCACCCGATGCCTCGGTTGGGATCAGGTGCGCGACCGACAACCTAGTCGAGATCGGGAGCTTGTTCGATCTCCACTAAAAGATCGAGTGCGCACCCGATCTTCTAATGGCCATTACGTGCTCTCAAAATCTCCCAGTGATGATCGAGAGCACGCCCAATCTGCAATAATGTCGGGACCGCTCCCGATCTACATTGGGAGATAGTTTGCTCCCACAATCTCATAAGAGATCTCAGGAGTGCGTTCCATGAAGAAAGTGGCGGTCAAGAGTGCTCAAGATCTCCTCGTATAGATCGGGAGTGCGCTCGATCTTGTAATTGATATTGGGAGCGCATTCGATGGCAGTCGACATCGGGCGCACAGCCGATGTCTGGGTTGGGATCGAGTGCTTGTTCGATCTCCACTAAAATATCGGGAGCGCACCCGATCCCTCGTTGGATCCCCAAGTTCGGGAGCGCACCCGATCCTCCCGATAACATGCCATGTTATCTGCCATGTTATCTGCCATGTTATCGGGAGCGCTCCCAATCTCTTTTGTGATAGTATTCTCGGACGATCTCATTAGTGATCTCGGGAGCGTGTTCGATCGAGTAAGTGGAGGTCGGCTGCGCTTTAGACCTCAAATCCTCCTAAAGATTGGGAGCTTGTTGGGTCTCCTCGTAGGGATCGGAAGCTCGCCCGATCTCTTAGTTGAGATCGGGAGCGCTCTCGACCCCCATTTGACATCATTTGCAATCTCGATCTCCAAGTGATGATCGGGAGCGCACCCAGTCTGAGTTCGATTGTTTGCAACTTCGTTGTCTCGTTTGTAATCTGCTGTGCTTTCGTTCTCTGGCCTGAATCTCAAATTAGGATTGCAGTTTCAGAATCATGTGACCTGTTTCTAATTGCCTTTTTCTTCCTTCGTTTTTGCAGAGCCAACTGTGAAGCGTAAAAGAATGTGCCGAAGGAGTTGCTCCCGATGAGCCTTAAACCTGCGATTAGTTGCAGATTGCTCACAATGCTGTATCAAGGAGACCCAGATTTGCAGCCTGTCGCTTTTTATCTTGCCGACATGACCAAGGAATGGGGTCTAGAGTTGGGGATGGAAGAGGCTCATGGAAGAACCTTTGTCCCACCGGTCATCCCGATTGAGGACAAAAAATAGCGCAACGGACCGCCATGCTTATTACCGACCAAGGACTGTTAGGTTCTGAGACTGTACGAAATTCAATCGGCAAAACACGTCCCTGCAATTGTCACTAAATATGTAGCATCAGCAAGAGCAACAAAAATGTTTGGTTTAGTTCTACCCACCGTGCGATTGAATTATTTGCTTTGCGAAGATGTGGAGCAATTGGGGTTCTTTATCAATGGCGATAGTGTCAACGCAAGTGACTTGTGTGATGTCGGGGCTGAGTTGATGGCGGATGTCGTTGCAAAAAACGTGGGAGAGGAAGAAAGCCAACGGCGTCCTCCGATCACCCCTCCAAAGCGGAAGAGAGCTACAACGGGCGGCGATCCGGCTGTGGCAGAGGAACCCATCAAGAAGAAGTCGGCCAGTAAGAAACCCGAAGCCAAAACTACTGAGGGAATGACATTGGCCAAAGCTGTGAATCTTACCCACTCCGCTGTTGCAAAATTCACTACGACGGAGCTCCTGCAGTTGCGTGACTTTTTCGAGACGGAGTTCGCCTCACTACCATATTCAGCTAGCACCCTTTCAAGATCAAGGACGATCCAAATGAACCGGACCTCCTCGTCGACATTGACAACTTGCACAGGGTTCTGGCACCAACTATCGTGTACCGGCCTCTTTTACCATCGCGAGTCGAAGCTTTAGTCATGCAGAAGAGGACGATTCCCTCCTTCAACGCGGCGCTGCAACATGTCTTAGTGATGCCGATAAAGGGACCTCCTACTCCAGGTGATGACCCAAACATGAAAGACGGAGGTGTGGAATTCTTTGACGAACAACCAAGACGGGATCAAATCAACAGGGATACACACTTCTATATAATAAGAGGCCAACATGGTGTCGCAGCTCACAGACAGCTCCTCGAAGAAGGTAGCCTCAGTGATCGCAACGCTGCCAACGCTCGTAAGTACTTTGTCACGATATTGTCGACAAAAATGGAGTCATTCAACTAGCTCATATACTTCAGCAAGTTCCTAAACCAAGACTTTGCTGGTAATCGGAAGGAGGGCAATTACTTAAATCAGCTGCAAATAGCTCGGAGATGCTGGAACGAGTTGGGCAACCCGTTGCCCAAACGGAATGGTGCCCTAAACACTAAAGAATTCAATGTAAATCGTACTATTCCATTTAGTTTATTGAGGTACAACATTTCCACTAAGTTTTCCAATTCTTTTTATTCGTTGTTTTTGCTTTACTTTAGGATCGGGGGCTCACCCGATCCTCTTCCTCAATCGAGACTGTATTTACTTCATTTCATGCTATCAGACATTTGTTGAGAAGCTCAAAGCATGTTTCTCAGAAAACAAACTAGGCGCTTTGGATCTCGATAAAAGTAGTGGAGCGCCGAAACTGTCGTTGCTGTACGTTCCGAATCCTCTCTTCCAACAATGGGTCCAAATCGAGGAGTTATACATCGACAGACTACTTCCCAATCCTTGGAACAATGTTCCAGGAGTCCTTTCTGCGAGTGTCAATGACGACGACAGCGACGGAGCAACTTCGACATCATCTAAAAGTCGCGCTTCGAAGCTGGAGAAGAATAGGGAGTCTCGGGCGCTGATGAAGAACGATCTTCGGGATCTGTATGGACTGACAAATGATGAGTGTCTGAAGATGGCCGACATGGTGATGCGGAAAGTGATTTCCGTAAAATCCTCGAAGGGACTTAAGAAGCCGGCTATTCTAAAGAGTCTGAAGGACCTCTGCTTCATTGAGAGGAGGCTGAGAGTGTTAAAGAACAAGCTCATGCACCACTTTGAGGGGAAGCCGCTTCCACAGAGGATGGTAGAAGAACGGTATAAGGAGGAGGAGTATGAGGAATTTGTTGTTGCCCACAAGATTACCGAGGATGTACTTCTCAGCTGGTACAACAGGCAAAGCCAAGACGAGGGTGGTCAATTATTCTTCTCGAAGCGGACTGCCAATTTGAACCCTTTTCATAAGACAAACGACATTGCACCCTTGCTACAGACTATGTTTCAACAACTGAGGGACAGTGAGAGGGATAGTGCTGGTGGTAGTTGTGGCGCATCTAGAGAAGAACTTGAAGAGCTGATGGAATCCTACTATCGTGTCAGGTCGCTAGATAGAAAAAACGGTGATTTAAAGAATATCTTGACAGACCAGAGCCTGAAGACCTTCAACGCGAAGAATTTGAAGCAGATCTACATTTACTGCTTCGTCGATCGAGGGCAGCGCGGATCTGGAGATCCATCCGTCCTGAAGCAAGAGATGGTGAAATGCTTCACGGCAATGGAGAGCAGGGATAAACAGAATTTTAGAAGAGCACCAAGTCCAGGTGTGTTTATAACTGACCGCGTTGGGTTGGTTGTGTTGGTGAACTTGCTCAATGATAAAGATCGGAATTATCTTCAAGGCCCTGTCTGGGATTACACGTCGACAGTGTACCTCACTTCTCCGGCCGAGCAATTTGCTAAACCGCTATCGGTTGAGCCAACCTTATCCCTCTACTTCAACTTTGTCTTTGGGAGGACTGATGGCAACGCAACGGAGGCAAGCTTCCGAGACTACTTCAAGCCCGATCTGTAGTTTCATCCTCTATGGAATGCGAAGGACTTTGAGAGCGTTTCCGGAACGAGTTGTGATCAGGTCGGGCGTGCCAACTTCAACGTTGGCGCGGTGGACAAATTGATTGGTGTACTTTGCCGTTGCAACGTTGTTATTATCAACGTCGGAGCTGGTTCTGCGATTACCTAGATATCCCTAGTAAGAATGATGTCATTATTTGTCATCATTATCATTCTTGCTTTTGAAGTTTTTAGCGGTGTTTGTTCATGTACCTTACGTTCGAAACGGCTCTTTTCTTGCATACCAAAGGTGCTAGAGTCGTGGAGGTTGTGTTCTCAGCAACAGACAAGACCTACGCTTTTGACAATGCAAAGAAATTTTGGGATGCTCGTCAGGTTCTAGCCCTTACCCCGCCTGAGGCTCCGCGTGCGGCTCCGCCGGCTAAAAAGAGGTTGTCCAAGGCGGCGAGATTAGAAAGAAGTCCCTGGTCGTTTCACGTGCACATGCCCAAAATGTACAGCCAGAGAGAAGAATCATTCTCAAGAGTGCACAACAAAAAGAGAAGACTCCGTCAGAATCCTCAGAAGAAGAAGCTGGCACTGACCACGTTGGCCTTGAGAGCGACGAAGAGAAAGACAATGAATCGGACTGTGACGACGAAGAGGACGACAATAGGGAAGGGGAGATACGATCGAATCGTATTGAAGAGGGCGCCCACGAAGAGGACAATAGCAACAGTGGATCGGAAGGAAGAGGCACCTCAATAGAAATCCGATTGCTGCACTACCTAGACCAGATGTAAATCAACCCGCCGACAAAACAGACCTCATTCAGCGCCATCCGTCCAGGGTTGTTCGGCCGTCCGTCCGTCCGGATGTCCGTCCGATAGAGGCTGTTGTCCGTCCGATAAGGGTCAAATCTAGTTTGACCATGACTCGAGGTAAATCAATTTACCCACTGCCACGAAGGCGACTACGTGGCTGACACGTCGTCAACAGGGTCGCGCGCGTGCGGACAGCGGGGGCGGGCGCGTGAAGGGGTCCGGCGCGTACGGAGATGGGCCACCGCGCCAT